>VYXB01001197.1:447294-546466 GCA_013397135.1 Pachyramphus minor | reverse complement strand
CGCGGGGTGCGCGCACTTGACACGTCCTGGCCGCGCTGCCCCCCGGGTTCGCCCCGCGCCGCCGCGCTCCGCGGGGCAAGCACCGGCCCGGGGGGGCGCTCCGAGCGCGGAGTCTCCGCGCTCCCACCGCGGCTCGGAGTTGCCTCCTCAAATCTTTGGGGAGTTGGGATGTCTTGGCGAAGGGGAGGGGAGCGTCCCCCCTCGCTCCACGGCTGGACGGTCGGAAAAGCGGGGCAGCGGGGGCACTGCCGGCGTGCCTCGGCGTTCCTGCGGGAGAGGGAAGGAAGAGAAGAGAGAGGGAAGCAGACTTGGGTGAAATGAATGGCTCAGGACTGCCGGTCGCTGATTTGGGGCAGGAAGTCTGGAGATCTGTTTTGCATATGACAGGCTTTCGCTTTTCAAAGTGGGGAAGAGAGTTGATTGTGTTTCCATCTTGAGAGAGGGCACAAGGCTCCGAGGGCTGCGCGAACGGGGTCTGACCCCTTCTCTAGAGAGGGAGGGAGGAAGGGGGCAGGTACTTCTGCTGCGGAGGTATTCCGGGGTTCCCGGTCTGCAAATACGGCTGATTTCTGAGGGGGACCGCGGGAGCCGGTTGTCGTCTTCTGGATCGCGTCCTTTATTTTCCTTGTGGTCTGCAGCGCACGCCGCTAATCCCGAAGGCATTAGGGAGAGTGGGATTTGGCACCGTATGTGGGGAGAGGAGCTGTGTTAACCTTTTTCAAACGACTTCCCTGCTAACGGGGGCAGCGCTCTTGCTAGTAAAGCAGGGAAGCAGAGTACCTGGCGGTGACGCTTCGTTTGCACTTTCTGGCTGCGCTGAGTGGGTGTTTTTATACCTTCGAGTTTTCTGAGATGAAATTAGGGCTACGAGATTTTTCCTTTTTTTTTTTTTTTTTTTTCCAACTCAAGTCTCTCCGGCTGGAGTTGGAAAAACACTGGAAGGTTTTTCCAGGGATTCCTGCGGCTGTCTTTCTGCGATCCGGAGGGAAAGGAAAGCCTCGAGCTGGGAAGGGGTGCTGACATGTTTATCTCCTGCTCTGTCCTGGCAGAAAACCTTTGCTTTCATTTACCCGCCCTCTCGGGTACGAGAATCCGCGGGGAGAGGGGAGCGCAGTTGCCAGGGGGTTAATCAAAGAAGTCTGAGTATCCTCATGGGTGGGTGGCGAGGGACGGAACACGCTCCGAAAACCGCGCGGAAGAGGCGGCGTTGCCCCCCCGTTCGACGGCAGGTTTGACGCTTGTGCAGGCGAGGGCGATTTCTCCCCGCGCCCCTCCCGACCGCCGGGCGCTGCCCTGGCGCAGGCACCGCACCCCGGGGGCCGCACCGCCCGGCTCCGCACCTGGGCCGGGAGCAGCCGCGGACATGTGTTGCCGGTGGCGGGGAAGCCCGGGCTCGGTGGCCTCTGGGGACGGCGGGTGGGAGGCGGAGAGCTCGCGGGAGCGGCCGCGGCCCCGGGAACATGCCGGGCGACCCCGGCCCCCGCCCCGCCGGCGGATGGGACCTCGCCTCGTCGCCTCGCACTTCGCGGCACCGTGGGGCTCCCAGCAGTCGCGGCGAATCCTGCCGGAGGGCTGCTTGTGCCGAAATGAACTGGGGCCCGATCCCGCTGCTGAAGTCGGGGAGGACAGGATGAGGCCATTTATAATTAGCTCCCTTCTCCTCTCCTCGCCCCTGGGGGGTGTGAGAGGAGGAAACAATAGACATCAAGTGCTGGGTTCGCTTTTCTCGGTGTGCCTTTTAAAGTACTAAGGCTATGTGGAGGAAGCAGAATTGGTATTGGCTGTCTGACACCATCTGCAATTTTGTTGACAACTTGTTTAATAAAACATTTTATAATTTTCACTTATTCTTTAAAGTTGTTGATCGGGAAACCATACATATGTGAATAAATTATGCATGGGATAAATTAGGACAAAAGCAGTAGGACACCTAATAAGGGAGCGATGCAGTGCACAGTGTTTTATCCTCATGTGTCCTTCCTGACAATGAACGGGAGCTGAATGACATTTGCATTTCCTCTGTCTGCGTTTTGATTGTATCTCAGAACCCACAAACGCCCCCTACAGAAACCGGCCACACAAAGGTTTTGCTCCGAGATGGGGGACAATGTAAAGACTGAGAAATCCCAGCTCAGGTATCAAGCAGCTCCTTGTGTGTGCTTGTGCGCTTAAGAGTGTCCAATATTCAGTTTGTCTCTGGCACTGGGACACATACGTGGCCTTGTTCACGCTAGACTGGTCTCTCTGGATAATGTGCTCCAGTGTACCTGCTCATCTGTGGGAATGCATTTCATAGAATAGCTCTGTGCGTGGAGTCCCTTATTAATGATTGGCTTCTTCTTACACTCAGCTTTTCACTTTCTCTGTCCAGCGCTCTCCTCTCACTTTCTTATTCTTTTTTGGTGCTTTCATTCCTTTGCTCTTCTCCCCTTCTTTTTCTGGTGATCCAATCAACCTGACATGACTGCCTGTTATTTCTGCCATTTATTACCTTGTTGTTTACCAACATGGTGCTACAGGCAAAAATGTCTGAGATCTGAGTTTAGCACATCTGCAAGGTGGCAGGTGTTTGGACAAACACATTCTTCTTCATCTGTAGAAGTGGCAGTACTCTGACAGCTTTGATGGGACAGCAGTGGATTTGAAGTGCTGAGTTTGCTGGGTTTTTCCTTGCTAGTTTGTGTACGTATCTCCATGCTTTTTCTGTCCATCTTCTCCTTTGGATATCTTAATATGACAACATTTGAGTGGTGCAGTAGAAGACAAAATACATTAAAAAAGTACTCTGAATTACTTCAAATATCATTCAGAAATCTCAATGGACTTTGCAAACATTAATTAACTAAACCTCTCAACACCCCTGTGAAGAAAGAATTATTGCCTTTGTTTTATGGATGGCTAATCTAGGACAAAGTGGTTCAGAAACTTTCTAAGAGATCAAGTCTAGCATGTAGCCGTTCAACTTCCAGTTTTAGCAGCTAGTCTTATTTCCTCCTTCACTGCCATATTAGGCATGTGCATATGGTACCATAATGCATTTAATATAATTAAGACCTTGTAATTCACAAAGTCTTGTCTAGGAGCTGGTTTCCCCTCACCCTTATCTGTCTTTACTCCCTCATCCGACTTTTATTTCAGGTTGTCAATTAAACATACTAAATGGAACATATGTTAGGCTGTTGCCATTTCAGCATATGTGATCTCTCATGCTGTATAGTGCTGTGCCTGGACGTTCACCAGAGGGGCTGCTGCCTTTCAGTAGTTTGGCAGTTTAGCAGTGCTGGTGCTTTCCCTTTTGCTCAGGACAGCCTCTGGGACAAAAGGGGCTAACTTAGGCTTAACTGTTAGGCTAGCTCACTTGCATGCTGACTGCATTGTTGGATAACTTTGATGTGCTTGGGGACACTTATTTTCTGCCAGGTGTTTGGGGACCAGATCATCACAGATTTGTGTGCACAGTGCTAGAGGTGACATCATAAACTCTAGCAGGCCTGTTCTGTCTCTGCATTCCCACTGCAAATACACAGCAGTGTGTTTTCCAATTGCTATACCTTCCAATTGCTGTACCTTCTGAGACAAAATTGCCTTGACAGCCAACTCTGACCCCTGGGCTGCCAAAATGGCCTTCCTTGTGATGATGAATTCTGTGGCATGAGACACCTGTGAAAAAATAGTCTGTGTTCAGATCCCTGCTTCACATTGGCAAGAGACCAGTGTGGGCCTTGGGTTCTTGTATGGCAAGAGTATTTATTAGTGATTACTCTGGCTTGAACTCAGGCTAGGAACTCAACTGGAAGGTTCTGTATCCCATTACATGTGCCTGAAACAGCCCTATGTCCTGATTAGGTGGTGGTAAAGACTGTGGGATTTTTTTTGTTTTTTTTTTTTTTTTTTTTTTTTTTTGGATGTTGCATAAGCATCTGGTTGCTGATTTTTTAATAATAAAGTGAAAGTGTAATTTGAAGTCCTGGTTTCAGCAGGTGGAAGCAATAAAATAGACAGTTGTTGCTAGTTCAGTGTTTAGAAGTGATGTGGAGGTGATCTTAATGTGGATTTGCAGAAGAGAATTTTCTTCTGGTTGACAGAACAAGGTTTGTTGGGCACATTAAATCACATACAAAACCTCTACAGCACTTCCAGTGTGGATCTGATGTTACTTAAAAACACAAATGAGCCCTAGTGTGACACATTTCAAATCAAAATTGTTGTCCACATGAAAACTGTATTTTCTACATCTCAGCACCAGCTTTCAGCAAAAACAGGGCATGAATGTTACTGTATTTACACAGGGGAGCATAAGGATAAAATCAAAGTCATTGAAGGGCCAAAAAGCCAAGTTATTTTTTTTTTAGGATACACTGGTGAGGATACACTGGTTTGAATATGAGAGGCTCTGATAAATGTTATGTTACTAGTTTCAGTCTTATGTCTGGTTCCACCAGTTGCTTACGCATGATTAGTTGTTGCAGTGCTTTTGTAATTTTGTTTTGTTGGTCTTCCAGCCTTTCAGTCTGGACAGTTGTGTAAATATATGACGGTTGTATCTGAAAACTGCCACTGAAAAAAAAGTTTTAGAAATGTATTATTTGTGGTGTGTGAAAGCAATATTGAGCTATCTGGGTTGTGCTGTGATTTTTTGGAGGATGTAATAATTTCAAGGTAAACACATGTCCAATGGATTAGATGCATGATACCCATTAGATAGCATTCAAGTGTCCAAGTGAGAATAGTTTACACAGACCATGCAGAAGTCAGGTACACAAAGCAAAATGGAGATCTGTCTTCTGTCTGAGTCATGGTGAAGGTAATGTGGCTCATCCTTTGTAGAGCCTAATGAAAATTGATTTCTTCCTCTACTTTCCTAAAACTGGAAGTGTGGTATTTGGACGTTGCTCTCAAGAGCAGACTTTGTCCATCTTGCATATCTGTCTTCTACAGCTTATGACAGTTGGCTGTACCTCTGCTGTCCTGAAATGAGGCATTCCAATGCCCCCATTGGCTGTGAATAAAACTTCTTTTAGGATTGTAATTTGCCGAGTCTGGAGTTTTCTCACTCTGGTTTGTCTTTCATGTCAGAGCTGAATTTCTTTGCTCAGTAGATCAATTTTACAATCTTGGTATTTATTCTCAGCTCATCACTGTGTTGTCTGTATGTGATGTTGCCTTGAGCAAGAATCATCCCTGTATTGTTTATCCCCGAGGACTTGTAGGAGTGGAATGAATCTGTTCCGGGAGTTGATGTTTTTCTCCCTTGGAGAGACCGACCTCTGATCTGAGGTTTCCCTGTCTGGGGTGACATACTCCCATGTGCAGACAAGCAGCACCAAGACAACGTTGCTTAAGGCCTGTTCTGAGGGCTTCATTAGGACTGTACTTCTGGCTTTGCCTGACAGTTTTGCCCGGGATGCAGAGACTGAGGTGTGTTAATTGCTTCCTTAGTGCAGGTCTCAGTTTTAGCAGTGGTTTGTTTCTTGCAAGGAAAGTTAACTCATCAACACAATCTAAAAGGAATCATACTTTTAGAATACCTTTTTTATTTAAAAACAAATATGGAAGTGCTTCTTTTTTTTTTTAAAAAAACTTCTCTACAATTTGTGGAACAAAGTCAAATATGCTGGGCTACTGCATGAGAAGCAGAAAAGTTTTTCTTTCTTGTAAGAAAGAACTGCACAGTTTATTTTTACTGTCTAAACTGAGTGACATGTAGCACAAATATCGTGACTGCTTGAATAGTGAATATTTAAAATCCTTATTTTTCTTTAATAGTCTAAATTATTAGAAGCGTGATACCTTTTTTTTAATTGTTACATATGGTTTATTTCCCAGCAGAGCATATTTTAACCACAGATTCCCAGCATATGTCTCAGAGAAGAATAATGCAGTGTCTCAATGGCTGCTGGCAAATATCCTTCTCACACCCCCCATGCCCTCCAGTATGGAAATAGCAGGACTATGTCAGCATGTGTCTCAGTTTTCAGGTTACCTGCCTGCCATGGGTGTGGTCAGGGAGTTACAATTCCAGCTGCATGGACAATTTTACTGGCACTCCAGCACTGTCTGAGGGGAGGCTTCACAGGGAGCCAGTGGAGCAGCAAGAGCAGAGCAGGGACGGGTACTGATGAGTGTGCACTAGGTGGCTATGATCAGCAGCGTGTGCTTGCCAAATCCTGATTCATTAATTTTGTGTTCTGCTGAGCTGTAGCTGGGAGAGAGTCCCCTGCTCAGGTGTTGATGGGGACACTGACTACATCAATGTTTTTTCTGGTGAGAAAGGCTGAAAGTGATATTTAATGTCACAATCTGTTGTGACAGAACTGATTCAACCTAAAGATCATCTGTCCATTCATACAATGCAGAGGGTTCTATCAGTCTGAAAACTCTGTACTTGCTTTCTGATAATTTTTATAAATCAATATAAAATGCCAACTCTAACACATGTGAAATCTTAGCATGCAAAAGAAAGGAATTCTATGTAACTTATGGTTTCTCCCTCTTCTTTTTTGTCAGATTCCCATTTGTGATGTGACAGACAAAGCCTTGGTACCAAATTCTCTACGAACACATGGCTTAATGCTTCCTGCCTTTTAGTTCTCAAATATCTAAATAGGTTGGATGGTGCAAAGAAAATCAGGTGCAGAGCAGTGGAATAAGGCCATGCCCTGAGTTGGTTAATTCCAGCCTGCCCTACCGCATCAGCTGGCAGGGCTGATGTGATCTGATCAGATGCAGGCATGCTACTTCTGCCAAAACACAAAGTACAGTGCTTATGCTGCTTTTATGCTTTGAGTTGGCTTCATGATAGCCATGGGAAGATAGATTATGGCTATTGGAACAAAATTTCCTCTTGAAAATGTTTTGGGTGATTTTCATGTTTTGGAAGAGTAAGTGAACAATTCAGTGCTTTGTGTCATGTGGCTATGAAATTTTTTGTCTGGTTCTATGAACTTCACAGTTTCTGGTGTTCCTATGGATCCACAGCCTAACATGGAGGTCACAGAGTTGGAAATGGATGGAGTTATAGCCCAGATAGTTCACTATCCAGTGAACGGTGCCATAGGGAAACTTATCATGGAGATAAAAAGTTAGTATTATGTCTTCGAGGGAAAATAGTGCCTATGTTTCCATTCAATTTCTATTTTTAAGAACAGTTTTGAAGAAAGTAATCCATGAATTTGTAACTGTTCAAGTATTTTGGTCTCAATATTGTTCCCTGAGAGACTGTGCTTAGCTAATGATGGGGACAAATATATTTTATGTTTATGATTACTTTAAAACCTGTGCCCCGAATAAGAAATAATGGAAACAGCCGTTCAGAAAGCTGTTTTACTGCTAAACTCCTTTGGTATGCATCATGTTTCATGCTGCTGTTTAGAAAATACGTTTAGAAAAATCACTAGCCAGTGTCCAATATCAGAAATTATACCATGAAACCATTTTTATCTATGAGCTTAACCTCGTGGCTTTTTTTTTTTTTTTTTTTTTTTAACTACCAGAGGGTGTTTTGAAGACTGTAAGTTCTTGTGTTTTCTATGGATTCTTTATCCTCAAAGTTTCCAGTTCATTCGCATATATCTGTTGATGTGAAATATGGATTAAATCAGGATCATAATTTTAATTCAGGGATTAGTACCTTTTATAGCTGGGGTAGTGCAAGTTAAGAGGCATGTGATATGTGATGGGTGAGGGTTGGTGATGGGAACTTCACAGTGAACTCCTTCTCCACAGGTACAGAGAAACCGTCTCAGTTCCCGCATTGAGATACATCTGCTTCATCGTATCTGACTGATCCTTTAATTTTTAGGATGGGCTTCTCAAAAAAGAATGCACCTTCTGCTAATGTTGGTGATGTTAGCCTTCAGTGATCAAATGGCATGTGGATGAAAGCAATGTTAATACTTCTCCACGCAGGATGGGGCTCTAAAGGCTTCTTGCTTCTCTTTTCTTCCGTGCTGATACAAATGAATGGGACCTCCATCAGGTTAGCTGGTATTATGTTGGTGGCAAACAGGCATTCCCGAGGTTGAAATCTAACAAAATAGCGTTGATGGGGTAAATATGTGGAAAAGTCTTCTCAATTTTCTGTCACAAGATCTGATTTGTTTTTGTCAGTAGTCTCAGCTAAATGTTTTATCTTCTGCTCGCTTTCCCCTGCCTCCCAACCACTTTCCCCCATTGACCTCTACGAGAGCAATCCCGGCTGCTGATTTATCAGGGCAGGCTAGCTCAGCACTGTGTGGAGATTGCTTTTAATTAACTCTCTTCGTTTTGCCAACCTTCAGGGAGCAGCAACCCTTTAATGATTATAATATTTTATCTGGATTTATATCTACCTTATGTGTTGTTTGTTGCTCTGCTTCCTCACATGTTCTTCCTGAGTTGTTTCCCAAAATGAAACATTTGTTTCAGTTCCCTCATACAGGATGAGGAGGAGAGTCTTGAATTGCTTCTGGACTGGGAGGATGGACTGTGATCTACGGAGGTGTTTTGGAGGAGGATGGGGATTATGAGGTGATGCATGGATTATGAAGTGATGCATTTTGGGGCTGTTTGGAGCAAGACTCACCTCAGTGTTCTGCTTCCATGCAGAGGGAGAGGCAGCTTTGTTTTGTGGTTGCAGGATGGCAGATAAGAGCTTACTGAATTAAGTCTGCCCCCTGACTTGTTCTATGACATAGACAAGTCCTGAGCTTATTTTCACAGTCAGGTATAACTCTAGTGCCTCACCTACTCAGCCTGACTAGCATGAATGTTCCTAAAATGTAGTTAAATACCTGTATATTAATATAGGTCTAAAGGAGAGTCTCTCTTTATGTGCTAAAGACTACCTTGGTCTACTGTGAGTAGCCCTACCAGGTTAGAGTTCTTCAAACTGAGCAGAAAGCAGCTATGTAAAATTTCTCCCACCTGGAATTTTCTCTTTACATATCCTCCAATGAAAATTTCAGGAGGTTCCAGCATGAAAGAATTAGAAAAAAATATGTTATTCATAATGTGAAATATGTGTCACTTTCATGCCAAAAATACCTTATAATCATGTTTAAGGTACATATTATAGTCCCTTTTGGGGGATTATTTCCTCCATTCTTTTGAAGGGAAGAATGGCATGCACTGTCTGACTTGATGATGGTCATACTAGTCACACCACTGCTTTGCTTTTGGTGTTGAGTGTTAGTATGAGAGTGATGTGTTGAAGGTGAATGGGAATCCTTCCTTGGCAGCACTTTCATGGCCAAGCTGAGAAGTGGAAAAGTGAGTTAAGACTGTGTGGTTCTGATGGAAGAAGTTCACCAATAATTATTGCTAAACCATCCCTAAAGGCAGTGGTTTGTGCCCAGAGCTGATAAAGGCATTTTTGGGATGTAAAGACTTTTCCACAGAAATGAACCAAGTGGCAAGTACTTTTGCATTTCAAAATATGTATGCTGTGCACCAGTCTGTTCACTATGATTTATGTATTGAATTCAAAGTCATTGGTGTGAGAACAGTTTGACTCAATTTACTTTACATGGCTGCTTATAAGTATGTGTAAGTGTATTTAAACCTCCTTTGTTAAAACGCAGAAGAAATGAAGAAGTTCCCAGATCTAGTCCACCCTTCCTGGGAAAAATGACTCTGAGACACCAGCTAAAAGGAACACATTTGTGGGTGCTACTTATCACAATGTTGGCAGCACATCACTGCATAAGATCCTCTGTGTCACGTGGTCTGTGGTATGTGTTTGTGTCTGTCCTATCTTCCTCTGCATTCTGCTTTACTTTAAAAAAATAATTGTTTGGATTTAATTTTTCTGTGTTGTTGCTGTAATTCCACAGTAACTAACTCCTGGCATTCTCATCTGACCAGACTGCAAACATATCTAGTTCAGGTATTCATTCAGTAGATCTGAAAGTAAATCCCTTTCTCCCCTGTTATTAACTTTCTAGTTTTGTTTCCACAACTGACTTATCCACAAAGTCCTAGGGTTAGGAGGGGCTGCCTTCTGACATGTCTTCCAAATTCTTCACTGCTAAACACACATCATGTGAAGTCAAAACCTGGCTGGGCCTCAATGGCCAGTGTGTTTCCCAGGCTGCTCTTTCCAGCTACCTTTTCCTCCATGTACCCGTCAGAAGGGAGGAAGAGGAACAGATGAGGGCTGAGTACTCTGCCTTTGGGAAAGGCTCTGACCTGAAAATGGTTTGCAATTTCAGCCAAATGGTTCCGTCCCTTGGTGACAGAATTGCATGCCTGGGCTCTGAGCTCTTTGCATTAATTTCTTCTCTGCTAAACTTTCCCAGTCAATTAACCATGTCCATCTCCTGCTCTAGCAGCCACATGTGCCTTTTCTGCCACAGCAGGGTTTTGGAGCAATAATTCCCTGCAGCATTTGCTGCAGCAGTTTTCCTCTATCAGCTTCCCTCAAGCATGGTTATCAATCAGGACCTGCCAGTTTTTTCCCCTCCAATGCATCTATTTTCGAGGTTGTAGGACTTTAACCTATTGCTTTTGTCTTTATAAGAACACCTTTTTACAACAGGGCCCAAAGCTGAATGAAAATTTCAGTCTTACTGTGAAGAGATTCAGCTAATCCTGGATATTTCTTTTGCTTTCTGTCATTTTGCCTCCTTTGGCTTTTAATTTTGCTTGTCCAAAAGGCCTCATTTAGCTGGCTTATAGTTCTTGTGTGGTTGTTCCAGGCAGCACTTGCAGTGTAGAGGTCTCCTCTTAGTACCTGGTTAACAGGACTTCAAGAAATAGTGAGTTCTTAGAGGCTGAAGTGTCTGGGAGATGCTCAGCCATGGGGTTTGACATAGACTACTTTTGAAGGGAATTCTGCACTCACCTCTGGAAGAAAGGTTTGTATGCTGGCACTAGTGTTCCCTTTGCAAAGGACCTAAGGGGCCATGACAGTGGCTTGAACATGATTTTCTTGTGTGTTTTACTACCATCAAAGGTCAGGTTGAGCTCGAGTGCCGATTAAAGGGTCTACGCTTTTTATTTTGTCTTGAGTTTTTGGGTGAGCCTGGTCCTGTTTCTATAGGTACCTATATCATAAAGGCCGCCATCCTAGTTGGCACTAATTGGTTCCTCTGTGGGTACTTTCAGACAAGAAGACAAAGACCAAATTGGCCACAATGGCCCAGTTAATGGAAGTGTAAGTTTAAAAGAGGCTTCCTGGGTCTTATGTCCAGTTCTCTGGTACTATGTCAGATAATCTCTTTCATAAACTGAAAAGTCCTTGTCTTAAATCTCCACTTGGACTGTTTGTTCCCATTACTCCTCTTGGGATGTTTCCAGAACCCATTGCTCTGATGGCTGGAAATAGCATTTTAATCCCTAGGCTAGCCCTACTTGTGACCAGTTTATACCCATTTGTTCTGGTGCCAGCATGGAGTTGTTAGTTTAAGTACTATTGCTCCCTCCATGTTTTCCTCTTCACTATGACTTGTACATTGGTATGACACTATGTATCACATATTGTAAACCTTCTTGGGCTTTATTTTGATAAACTAAGCTGTCTGTGCTATCTTTTCCTTTCCTTTGATGACTGATGTATTGATTGTCCTTGCCTTCTCTACTCCAGCTTGGATTACTCACACTCAACTCTCTCGAGTGTGAGTAGACAGAATTGTGCTCTATTCCAGGTGAAGTTTTGCCCTCTACAATAACTTTATCTTTTACTTATTTCTTCTGGGAAAACCTTGCTTTTGCATTTGTTTGTGGTTATATAGTGCTGGTAGTTCACAGTCATCCTGTGGTAGACTGATATTGTTGTTTCCTCTCCTGTCCTTTCAGCTATTGTGGAGATGATCTGTAAGGTATTAAGTGACATTTATACTGAATTCACTCCATCTAATTCTTCCTGTCTGATGCTTCTAATTTCCTTGATGTTCCTTCAGCTTGTGTAAGTGGCTAACTTTTCTCAGCACATACACTTTTTGTGCCAAGGTCATTAATGGAAATTCTGATTTCAGTCCACAGACCAACCCTTTCTAGAACTCCAGAAGTAACCAAAAGTCACCCAGCTGTGTCCAACCCTCCTTCAGTAGTTTTTCAGTCATATCACTGTTCTTTTGCCAACCCTTGCCTTCTCCATTTTCAGTAATTTCTCATATAATACTATATGAAACATTTTCTAGAAGTCCAAATAGCTAAGAAGTATCTTATGAAAGCAAGATGTCAAGTTACTGTCACAAGGTATCAATCTCTCGTTTTTATAGTTTCCTTGCTCAAGACTGTTCTTGATCATTTGCACTTAAAAAACTGGATGTGAGTAAACTCTAGCTCCGTTAGCCTTACTGCAATAATTTGCAAGGCTTTTGTTCTAAAAGAGTTAACAAAGAGTATTTTATTTTGCATTTTATACTTTGGTAATATAGTACCAACCATGATTTTCAGTATCTGTTTAAGGAACTTGCTAGTAAATATATGATTTCATGTCACAGTTCTTGAGCAGAGAGTATTCAGAATTTATGCCTTGACTGCACAAATGCCTTTGTGGCTTCCAGCTCAGTCATTCCAGTGAAGCACATCATTCCTTTACTTCTTGGCTTCTACCTATTATATTTAATCTATGTACCAATCTAACTGCACAGCAACTGAACTTTCTTTAATTGCTTTTATTTTGATGTCTGAAGAATATCGCTGTTTTTTAATAGGTTTTGCAAGTTGTAACTCTTGACTTTAGAAACTCTTCCTATACTTCCTGACCTTTAAATCCATTTTTTTTCTTCTCTTACTACTGATCACTGCTCCTGAAGGGTGTCTGTTTAATTCTGCTGTCCTTCTCCAAGGTAATTACTCAGCCAATAAATTCTCCAGTCTTTCCATATGAGTTTCAAACAATTCTTGCATTTTCCTCTAAAAGAAATTCCTGAAGTTTTGCTGTATTCCACTCCTCCCATGCTTAAAGACCAGGTTTGAAGTACTTTGTGATGGTGATGGGTATCATAAAATTTTGTACCTGTTCTTGGACTGCAGAAGATTTAACTTATGTTGATCTAGGGAAAGCAGGGGCAATTCTGCTTAACATTAAGTTGTTATACTTAATTAGATCATGCCTAAATGGGGCTTTTAAGATTTCATCAGTATAAAACAATGTTGCATCTTTCACCAGGATTGCAACCATTAAGTGGAAATTCAAATGAGCAACATAAAGATTTTTTTTTAAAATGAACTTACTCCATTTTTCTCCGATGTTGGTCTTATTCAGAGAAAACTGTGTACACATGCACACAAATATACATAAATTATGTTATTGTTTGTTAATCGGTGTCCTTGCATTTTAAACATTTCCATATTCTCCTTACTGATCTATAGCAGTACATGATTCAAGTCTTTTGTACCGGTCAGCTTCACAAACTCATATAAATAGGAAAAAGTGAGATATATATATACATATTTTTTTTCCTTACTATAGGGCTCTGGGAATTTTCAAAATATTATAGCAGTCTTTGGATCGATGCATATCCCATCAAGCCCTTGCATAAGTGACCTAAAATCGTGTGATCAAACCTCTTCTCCCCTCCCCATCCCTAGAGAGATATTTGTAATTAGATAAAATGAGGACAGAATATGCATAAGTATCTGTTATGCTGGGATTCCTGCCCAGAAAGGAAACTAATGGCCTGAGCTGGCCATAATCTTTTGCACCCTGTGTACTATTGACAAGGCTATGGCTTGAGATGCTGGGAGTTCAGGGGCAGATTTTTACCGCTGTCTTATGGTAACCTTTCTAAATTGACTGTTTTCCAAAACAAGTGGAATTACACAGCCTATATTTTACCCATTATTCCTTGTTGGGGACATTTTGCTTGTAAGAGAGGGCCTGATTCTTCAGTCTCATGGCTAATGCAGTAGAAATGAGTGTAAATTACTGCTTCAGTGGTTTGGAAGGGTTGCACATTCACTTTGCCCAGATGTAAATGAAGTGCAAGAAAGTGGAGAACTGGAAGTGGAGTTGTTACTGTTATTTTTTTTCCATTTCATCTAGCAATTGCTGCTTCTCACTGGTTCTTCAGAGAAAGGGATGGTAGAGTTCTGTGGGCACATTCATCTCTCTCTAGTCAACCTAAGTATCCCCTTTGAAACCTGTATGACAGGTTGTCTAGTACTGTGATACTACACAATGCAAGAGGATCAGATGGGTGGCACTTCAGGAATCTGGAGACTGCTTTATGTACTGTTGCTGTTTTCTTCTTTCTCCCGATGCACATGGTAGGTGTCAGTTTGCCTCTCATGAAATTCTAGTTTTTTGGGCCTCTGCTAGATAGGGTTTTGTCTCATGACTTGGCAACAATGAAACACAAACCCTGGGCACTTACAGTTCTGTCAGTCTTCCTCAGATATCCAAGTCGTTGGTAAATCCACTGATGAAAAACTTGTCTTAGAGCAGATGGGCAGTTTGCATGCTAGTCTTCCTCTCCTGTTCTGCTTCAATGTGCTTGGGGCAAATATCAGTAAAAGTAATAAGTGTTTTGATACAAAGAGGGGCAAGGTCATGTAAAAAACATGCCCTCCTGCCCATTCCCAAGGAAGGTATTTACCCAGCATTTCCATTGCTCTGCTTGGCATAGCTAAATCAGGAAGAGAGCCAAAGCTGTGCTGAAATGTAATTCTTTTTTTGAAATTAAGTCCAGTTTGGCATCTTTTTGAGCTGAGAAAGTTTGGCTCTTTTTCTCTACTTACAGTAAATTGCAGAGTGGAAGGTTTGGGATGAATCTCTGTGCTTACAGGGCAGCAGGAGCTTCTATGGCTGGGCTGGAATGTGTTGTTTCAACACTCTGAATGCGAAAAAAAAGGTTTAGCTTCATACAGACTGTGGTTTTTGTCTGTACTCAGTCAGTGTGATTTCACTGAAGTCCAAAAAGTTATGCCAGTGTGAGAGAGACAAACCAAGTCTATGTTATTTCAAGACAACTGTACTACAAGAGAAAATTCTTTTTTTTTCCCCCAACCCCCCCCCCCCCCTTTATTTCGCACAATCTCTATCCTTCTCTGATATTCAGTAGCGCCTGGTGCTTATAATTTGGCAGCAAATGTTGACATCAGTAACCTCTTATGAGATCCTTAGCAGAAGCCTATAGCTTAACAGACAGGACAGGCAGCAGATAACTTCTTAGTAACAGGGATGGGTCAAAACAAAATCCTGGATCTCAGCACTTCTTGTGAGCTTTGAAGACTGAACCTGCATTTGAAGTTAAATGTCTTTAATGAACAGGATCCAAACACGCACATGCTTTGGCAGAGCTCAGATCCAAATTCTGTCTACCTAAAGAATCAAGGTTCTGTTTTCGTGTTGATTCTTCTACTAGTGAGAAGCAAGGCAAGGCATAAGACAGAAAATATGACACACTGGCAAAATTGTTTTTCAATACTGCGTTTTTCAAAATTTTTTCCATGAGGCATCAGCAGCTCTTTAAAAATCACGGGGAGAGCATACAGTTGTCAATGAGCCAGAACAGTTAAATGTTTTAAAATATTTTAATTGGGTTATTCCTTCACCTTTCTTTCTCACAAACATGCCCAGTAAAACTCCAGTAATGAAAACACTTGCTTGGGAGGGTGATAAAATCCTTTTCAGCAAGTAATGATGGTGACATTTTAATCACATCATAACAACACTGTTTGCAATGGTTTAGGTTTGGCATTGAACTTATACACAACATTTGTTCTTTTATACGGTATTGGTATTACATAGTAAAAATAGCACAATTGCAAAAGTCATTTTGTTACTCTTGTGCCAACTTTGTTCAGCTGACAGTTGCTGTTTGAACTTTTAAAGCAATGTTTCATGCATATGCTAATACCAACTGTATGATTATTTCTCTATGCTTTCAAATTATTGTCTTGTGCCTTACAACTCTTCATGGTAGTTACTTCCCAGTTTGAACTACCTGCAAAACTGCTTCTGTCAGATAAGCTGAGCTCATCCTGAGTGGTTCCCTCCATCGAGATGATAAAGTGCAGCCACTACCTTTCAATTTTCCAGTACAGTCCTGCACAGTAGTTTGTTATAGGCACTTGGCTTCACTAAGCCATTTCAGGATGGTGCTATGCAGAAATTTTCATCTTTCTAGTGTGAGATTTGGAACTACTCTGTGAAGGTTTGGATGCCATGTATCCTCTGATTGTTTTCTGTCTGTGAAGGATTTAAAAAAGAAAAAAATCAAGAGGGTAAAAACAAGACCAAGAACATCCATAAATGAACACTACAAGTAGCGGTACATCGTAACAGCTGAACAGCTGGCATTGGAAGTCTCCACTGGGTCACACTTAAACTAGTTTTGGATTAAACAAGTAAAAAAAAAAAATTAACTCAGTAGATAGGGAGGGGGAAGAACTCTCCCCAGGTGAAACGGTGCTCCCTTGGGTAGTTACTAGCCATGAGCAGGCTGACGTGCAGCTAGACCTGCTGCCTCATCCTCCTGGGAGGTTAGAATTCAAACAGAGAAGACACAAGTAGATTTTATTTTGAAATATTTTCAATTCTTCCTTATCGCTACTGTTACATTTAAACTGCACTTTATTTTAGGAAGGTTGTTGTTGTTTTCTGTGTTTGTTTCTTAACAGTTTCTCATGTGGGGAACTTAAAATGGGCAGGAAAGAATCAATATGCAAGAGTTTGTGTAGAAACCAGAACCTGATCCCAGAGAGGGGAGTCAATGGACTTTCACACTGGGAAAGACATAAGAGGGGATCACTTAGAAAGATCAGAGAGGAGCCAAAAATGCTGTTGGTCCCTAAGAAGTACCACTTACCTAAAAGTCAAATGGAGTGGTTTTGTTTCCTGACAGGCCTGCTCAGAGTTTCACTCAATGTTACCTTTTACATATTTATAAATATATAAAATGTGATGGTAACCTTAATAGTGATGACTGATATTGTCCTTATTTGTTCTGAGATACCACTAAAGAGTCCTGGGGTTGGTAGACCTTTGCTTAGTTGGAGATTGTTTGAAAGGTGATGAAAGTTACCCTGTAATAAAATTGCAGCTACACAGTAAGGGACAGTACTTGTGTGAGACATTCTTTTTCTGCTTTATGTTGGCCACACACCTCTGTAGCAATAATTATTACAAAATGACTCATCAGCATGCTATGTGGGGCACCACCTACTCTAGTGGCACTGGTGGTCCCCTGGACTGGCAGATACCTGTGCTCTAAGGGGATCTGGGGCTTCCTGGCAGCACAGGCAAAGCTGTATTTTGCTTCTCCAAGGATGAGGGGTCAAGGCCAGTGCTATTCCAGTTATGGGGAAGGAAGAAGTAGGAAGAACTGGAATGGAAAATGAGGGGAGGATGAAGCCTGCTACTCCTTTTCCAGCCAGGAGGGTATGGGAAATGGGAATGGGACTGCAGGTGGGAGCTTTCCTCCTGTAGCAGCTACTCCCACTTGGCAGCCACCATGTTGCTCAGCAAGATTTCCAAATGGCTTTGGTAATGTTTTTTTCTAGAAGCTTTTAAAGAACCTAAGCTGCCTTAAGAAGTCCTCTGGAGGCACACTTTGTTAAAACCCTTGAAACACTGGCTAGGAACAACTGGTCAGGTCACCTGTGGAGGCCCAGTGGGGTCAATAATTGGGCCTGTGCCACCTGATATTTGCAAATGATCTAGGAAATTTATTTCGCACAATGTGGCAAACTTAGCTGATAATACTAAGGATACTCCATGTGGGAAAAACACAAGGTTGCTGCAAAGTGTTGAAGAAGGACCCCATGAAACTGAATTGTTTGGGTCATTAAAATGACTGGTTATGTTCCGTTTAGATAAATGTAGATTAAGGCAGGCAGGGAAAAATATCCCAAATTAAGGTATACAGGGATGCGGACAGAAGTGATTATTGACACTGAAAAGTTTTGGAGTTATAATGGATCTACCAAAATATGATCTTTGTGCTCAAAATAGGGAAAGATAAAAATAAGGTAATGAGGAAAAAAAAGGGGACAGGAAGGAAGAGATGGAGGCTGAATGTTGCAAGTTAGTATCAAAGGAAAGAAAACAAACGTGAGATGAGAATATATTTGACACATTACTGATCTTAAAGGTTTTTTCCAACCTAAATGATTCTATGGTTCTATGATTCTATATGAATCCAAGGTTTGGAGCATGCTGGAATACTGTGAGCAGTTTGGTCTCCCTGTCTTGAAAAGGATACAATAAGCACAAAGATGTACTGAGAAAGAAACAAGGAGGATCAAAAGGAATGACTTCTGTATGAAGAATTACTAAATTGATTTGGGTTTTCCAGTCTGTAAAAAGATTTCTGACTCGCTCTATGAGAGAAGTTCATGAGATCAGGAGCATCATGGAAGGGGCAAATAGGGGATGGATGGATGTTCATTCTCTCTCTTGAAGTCAAAAGTTAGGACATCAAATGAGATTATCAAGAGGCTGGTTCAAAAGGAACAAAAGGAGATACTTTCCCACTAAATATTAAATATATCTGTGAAACTTTACAATGGGATGTATGGGATATTACAGTTTACCTGGGTTCAAAATTTCAGCTTTACAGAAGGAAAATCCTTCAATGGCTGTTGAATACCCTGATATCTGAATCACAGTTCCCCAGAGGTTGAGACAATATGCAAGTATATTTCCTGTAAAATATCACTATATCCATATTTTCTGTGCCTTCCTTACTGGCCTAAGTTTGAGACAGCATCTTGGGTTAGATGGACCTTTGGTCTGACCTGGTATGGCTGTTTTTAGGTGCTGAAGTCTCTGGCAGTCACACGGTACTTAGTAGTCTTGCAATAAAGGCCTTGAGAAGTTTCAAAATAAGAGACCCAAAAATGCAAGATGGAATTCTGATTACTGGCTGAATAACTAGAGCTGTATTTTGTTCTTTGCAATGTTTGCTCCTGCATGTCAACCCTGGGGGGAAGTCAGTGTGCCAGTTCACCCGGGTCTTGCAACAACTGAGACAATTTGTTTATTAAACATAGGCTTTGGCTGCTGTACAGAGGAAATGGCATGATCCAGATTGGTAATGCAGAGACTTGTATTTAGTTTCTGCCTACACCATTGACTTTCTGTGTATTTTCAGACAAGTCCCATACCTTATTGTTCCTCTGTTTTCCCTATGAAAAGAGTACATAACATCCTCTATTTCTCTTCTTAAAATAAGTTTGAGATACATGATTATAAAATGCTAAATAAAGGGCTAAAACTTGTGAGTGAGTACACAGTGTTTGATGCTGATTTGTTTAATGGGCATTACGTTTAAGAAATTTGCTGCCTTTAATAGCTGTTCATAGGCCTCTTGTCCAGACTGGGTAGGAAGTAAAACCTATATTCAGATTCATTCTAGAGGGAAAAAAATCTTAATTAGTTCTTTCTACACTTATTAGTTATTCATTGGTTTGGGGTGTGTGTGTCAGTATTGGCAGGGTGAACCCCTGGGAAATCTGCAGTGATCTGATCTGACTAGAGGAAGCATTTTTGTTTTATCTTTTCTGTCCTGTTGCAGTTTCTTTTTGCTTTTTTTCTCTCAGTAGGTCACTGTTAATGGAATAAATTTTCTAGTTGTGTCTCAGATTCACAATCATATGTGACCTTTGTTCTTCCATGTGTCTGTCTTTCTGCTCCTGTGGCCATTCGCAGACATGTCTTATAAGTTAATATTTATAATGTAAGACAACTGGTGGCACTTGTCTATAAGGTAGTTGTCCTCTCCTCATGCTGTGCAGTAGCATACCTGAATCCTGATGAGAAGACAGAGATGCTCTAGTTCAAAACTAAAGGTGTTCAGTGGAGTGATTATTGGTTGCATATAAGGCACTTGATCAGGATAGTTTACAATGTTTCCAGGATTGCACACATTGGGTAAAAGACACACTGAAATCTGCCTTTTTCAGTGCACTAGCTAGGTATTCACTCAGCTTTCTACAGTCAGGAGGAAGCTCTGATGTGCTCCTTTTATGTATCACTATTTGAGTTCTTAGACACCACATTTTTAAGAAATCTTTAGAGATGAAACACAAACTTTGGCAGCATAACCAAGAAGACCTACATGATTGCCTTCACTACTGGGATTCAACTGCCTCAGTTGAACAGTCCTCTGCCTCAAAGCTGCTATGGATCAGGAAGGGTGGGAGAGGACCCAGGAGGTTGTGCAAACCTCCTCTAAGTTTCACTAATAAACTTCTAAACACCTTTGAAATTAAATAGCTGGGACTGTGATGTTCCTATGGAGAACCTTACTGCAGCAAAAGAAATCAGCAGCTCCTATAAATGTATCTGCTTGGTGCTTTCCCTATTGGGCACCAGAGTAGTCACAATGTAAATGGAAATCTACATTGCAAATGTGAAGGCAAAAGACGTGCAATTGCTTCTTGATACTATTTTATGTTTCCAGTGCTTGCTGATGGATTCACAGCACCACTGCGGTTGGCTACTAGGAAGAAGTGTGGATTGTGAAGAAAGTCTGGCAGTAAAATAATTAGTATTGGTATTATTATATTTTATTTTGTGTCAATTATTTCACTGTTCTTACCTGAATGCACAAGTTTTACTTTTTTTTTCCTGATTCTCTTCCTCACTTCAAGGTGTGTGTGTGGAGTGAGTGAGTGGCTCTGTGGTACTTAGCTGCCAGCTGGGGTTAAACTGTGACACCCTGGAACTTGTTTCCACTTACAGTCTAAGCCGCTTGTGTGCCAGTTTACTGCTACTTTTTGACTTGGAAAAAAGTAGCTATTTGAATGACATCTTGTTCTCAATTTTATGTAGTTTTCTCTACATGTAGATTCTACATGAAGGGCACCATAAGTGTAGAAAGGTACCTAAACATGGCTTAGCAAAGTTATTCTATGCTATGCAAACAGTAACTCTGTGCAAAGAGCATTTACCCCAGCCTGTGCTGCTATGCTGCCAAGGAGTATGTTCAGAGTGTGGTCTTGTCCCAGTTTTCCCTCGTTAACTTTCCTTCTGTGTATATTGCACTGTTTCACTCCCTGCCCAGTGACCAAAGGCAGTTATGAAGTAGAATAACAGATAAAAAAACACCCCCACAAAAAACCAACAATCAAAACCAGCAAAATCTCCACCCCATCAAGAAAGCACCCATTCTAGGTGAAGATATGCTGCTTTTTGAACCAAGGACTAAAGAATGTATCAAACACTTGAAGTGAAATTTTTCTCCATGAAAATGGAGCAAAATACATTAAATAAAAATAGAAAAATGAACTCTAATTCAGTATTAATATTTCAATTTATGTGAGTATTGTACCTTAGTTTCACTTTCTACCTTTCTCTGTGTGCAATCCCAGTTCTAGTTGAAGATTTTCTCTACCTTTTGGATTTCTAAAAACTATAATCTGTATTAAGGCAGTTGATAATACTTTGAAAGTGTTAATTTTGAATCCCCTCCTGCAGTTTAACCCTTTTATTTAAGGGGCCCAAGAACAGTCTCCTTGTCAGACCTTCAAGCTCAGTCCCAGTTCTTGCTCACCTAATGCTATTTTTAGTGAAAGAAAATAGAAATATTTCTAGCTGTTAGGATATTCTCTTTCCTTAATCCCTGGAAAGCCCAAAATGAGATGGACGAAGATAAGCAAACCCCTAACAAAGTGAAGTAATGAGTTACCACTGTTGAAGCAGGGCAAGAGGTCAGGACTGAGGGAAGGATTGGAAAGAAAATGTGTGTGCATACGTGTGTGTGCGACTTTGCTTTGAGAATAATTCAAAGAAAACGACCACAGATATGAAGGCATCCGATCACTTAAAAGGTTTGCAGCTTTTTTATTTGAAGAAACTGGTATTTCTGTGGGATAGGGGGATGTATGTAGGCTTTTTTTCCTTACTAATCTGTTGCTATCCCTGAAACTGTAATAGGGACTCTTCCAAAATGTAAGTTCATGTGTCAGTGCTCTCCTCATATACTAATGAAGAATAAAATAGTTTTGGTGGGGGCAAACTTTCAAGTCCTGTGGAGGGTGTGAAAACAAATCTAAAGCCTGGCTACAGGGGGTGGTGACACAAGAAGACTTGGAGAGGATGACTGCCTGGATTCTAAGGCAGAAGTGTTTTATTGGAGAAGGGCTGCTTGGGGAAGTGACTGGCAAAAGGACATTGGGGAATGAATAGGAAGCATAGCAGAGACATGGTAAGGTATGAAAAGAGGTTTTGTAGGCCAAAAGAGAAATGAAGACACAAAAAGACAGGTTGTAATACAAATTAAAGACATTTCCATTAATTAATTCCTTTAAAAAGTACTATTAACTAGAAATCAGTATTGTAAACAGGTCCCACTAGGCTGTGATTTCATTGCACTAACTGAGCAGTTTTTGATCCAAGAACTTCCAGCTGGCAGCTACCAATGGTCTTGGTTCCCATGAACTACTGGGATGGTCATACCTTAGCAAATGAGGAACATGAGAGCAATTAGTTATCCACAGTGTTCCTTGGAGAGGATAGCTTGTGAGGCCTGGTGTGATGTCCTTGGGCATAATGCTGGGATTTTGGATGAGAAGGCTCAGATCTGAAAGAACAACATCAAGACTTCTTTTCCAGACCCTATGTGAAAAAGTGGGAAGAGAGACTTTGGGAAGAGGTGCAGTGGGAACAGTCAGAGGGCTCTCATGGCAAAAGAAAGTAAAATACAGCTTCAGCAGCAGGTGCCAAAGCTGCTGAGAATTGTACTCCTGTTCCTGAGGGGAGGTGTGAGGCAGAGACCCTTTTGTGCATTCGGGTTTTTAGAGACTAAATGGGCACCACAGGTCAGGGCATCTGATCGCTTTTCCTCCCACTGGTAAAGGAAGGAAATCCATTTTCTTTCTACTCCTCCCACTGAAGAACGGAGACAGGAAATACAGTGGCAGCCTTGCAGGAAAGGGCAAGGGGCAGTGCCAGGGATACCTCTGCACCAGTGCATTGCAACGTGGACACAAACTGCACAACTGTCACGTCGAAGCTTTGTGGGTTACAGCTCTGGGAGGAAGCAGAAGCAAAGAGCCTTTTTCTCTGGCTCATAGACTTAACCCTTTCTTTGGCTGCTAAGTAGGATTTGCCATTCCAGATCAGACCTGTTATCTGCCTCATCCAGAATCTTATTCTGGCAACATTTTTAGAAGCTGGATTTTTTGTGTCTTCTAGGGGTCTTCAGTGGAAGCTTTCTCATGACAGCCCAATTGTTTAGGCTAAAGAGACAGTGTACGCTGTCTTCAGAGATGCTGTTTGCTTTAACAGATACCCTCTCTAGTGCCATTCCCACTCCCACTTCCTTCTCTTAGGAATTGGAAAGGACTGAGAAATGTAATATCCCAGTTATTTTGCTCATGGGTACAGGACAGATTCTGTTCCCACTGAGTTTGGCAGGGAGATCTCAAGGGGAAGCCTGTGAGAGTAACTCCCTTGGGGCCTGCCTGCATGTGAGAAGCTAAACTGACCTGTTAACTTCTCCCTCCCTGTTCCTGTCATACAGACTTTCTCCTAAAGATCCTGCAGGCTTTATATGACCTGGAAGCATTTAGTCCTAAATGCCCAACAGCAGCTCTCAACATATTTCATCATCAAATACAACAAAGAGAGTCTCCCACTTTTACCATGCATCTATCTGTTCTAGAGTAATTTGAGTAGTTCCCTATTTTGTGCATTTTTGTTTTCTGATCTGATCAGTATAAATTAGGTTTTGTTAAGTGATCTTCAGCCTCTTTTGTTTTCCTGATATGGTGGTTCATTCACCAACAGAGCATGCAAAATACTCCGGTTTGAAACTTGTCATATTTTGACTGGGTGTTAACAACAGCACAAGGTGTGCCAAGAGGTGTGAGATGGGCCTCAGGCTCTGTTGGTGTATAAAATAGGAACTTAGAAATCAACTCTTTCATGGTATCCTAAATGACTGTTTCACCCTTGCATTGTCTTTTTTGCAGCAATGAGTAGCACACAGAAGGAAAACACATTCTTGTCTTCCTCATCATAGATACAAGACAACGGGATAGAAAAGCCCAGCCCACAAGTCACAAGTGCATAAAAGTGGATTGTAGGCATCATGCTGTTCATTTTCAAGGGGAAAGAATAAAAGCTGTGCAGTGTAAGGAAAGGTTTTCTAGGAGCCTGGCATTTGCAGTGCTGCAGTGGTCCCAAGGACATCATCTTCCAGTTATGGTATGGAGTGATGCCCATCTATTATGTGTAAAAAAAAACCACCAAAAACCTGTTCAAGTTGTTACATAATTTATTGTAGAAATTTGGTGGGTGACTGTACTGCCCTGGTTTCTTCTGTCGCCTGTCCAGGACTTCAAAACTGGCACTGGGCATTGTGCTGAAGGCTACAGCAGGAGACCTCTGTATCCTGCGTGATGTGCCTCAGAGACTCCTTCCTCTGCTGCTACTATTCTAACACACCTCCTTAAGAAAGGAGCCACAATCTGCCCTATATTTGCTTCTGTTCATTACAGACTTGGTGGTAAGGAAGCATACCTTCTCACAGTCACTGCTTAAATATTACTGAGAGTCTCACTAAATCCACTGGAACTATGGGTGGGAGAGTAGCTTCATGAGAGCAGCTCTATTTTCAAGAACTGTGCTAACTAATTTTGTGCAGCTAGTGAAGAGACTTACCAGGCTTTATGCTGAATCCAGTGCACTGGACAGGATTTTTCATGTTTAATCACTGCTGTGTGACTGTATGCACAGTGCAGAAATAGTAAAAAATGTGTGTAGTTATGATGCATCTCATTGTCCACTCTTCATGCCTTGAATTAAGGTGCTCAGAGTAACACTTGACATCTTCAAAGCATCACACTGGTTGTTATGTGGAAATTCCTGTGATGGAGCCATGTAATGATATTCTTAGGCAATTGAAATAGAGAGAGGAGGAAGAGAAAAGTGAATTCAGAGGCCTGGGACTTTAGAAAGATTTAAGTAGCATTTAGGAGTTGCTGGCCCCTATGCTTGTGTTAAGCATGAAGAAACAGACCTCTGTCTGGATATTATTTATGTAATCTTATATGCGTATTTATATTACATACATGTATGTATAGTGCATTACAATTCTTCATGACTGTCAATCATCTTGGAGACAGGTACTTAGCTGCCATACTGAGGTGTTCCTGATACAGATTCACCTGACTGCATAACTTCATAAGACCCTCTCTGTGACCCTTGTCAGGGGTGGCTGCTACCCTCTAATGGCAACCTAGGAAATACAGGAGTCTGAAAGTTGACGTTATTGACATTCCTTCAGTTTCTTTTACATAACAATGTAGAATATGAGAAACAATTGAAATTAAACAATTAAGAAACCCCAATTGAAATAACTTTTTTCTTAGTGTTCTGAGGTTCCTGATACAGATGTCATTAGGGTTAAATGTTTTCTCTCTATGAAAGAAGCCCTCCTCCTGTGGGGAGTAACTGAGGGAACTGGGCAAGTTCAGGCTGTAGAAGAGACAGCCTTGTGGGAAGCCTTCCAACACTTACAGAGAGGTCATCAGGCAGATGAAGCTGGGCTCTTTGCAGTGCTGCATGGCAGGAGGACGAGAGACAAAGAGTATAAGTTGAAACAAGGGATTCAGAATGGCTGTAATGAAAAGCCTTTTCACCCTGAGGACAGTCAAGCAGTGAGAGATGCTGCCCGGAGAGACTTTGCAACCTCTCTGCTTCGAGGTTTTCGAGGCCGAACTGGACAAAGCTCTGAGAAACCTCGTCTGACCTCACAGCTGACCCTGGTTTGAGCAGGAGGTTGAACTGCAGACCTTTGGAAGTCTCTTCCAACTTGCATTATCCTTAGATTATTATGCAATATTTTGCCTCATGTGCAGCAAATCAGTGTTCATATTGAATTTCCAGAAGGCTATGTACCTTATGGAAAGGAAGCTGAATTGAGCAAACATGTCTTCAGGGACAGCAGGGTAAAATATTGCCCATTTCTGAAAAGTTTCTTGGTCTTGTCAATTGTAATGGAGACACATAAAAACTTGATAGAAAGGCTTGGTGACAGTCTTGTGTCCTGGCACTAGCAGTGTGAAAAGCTCTTTTCAGCTTTCCACAGCTTTAAAAAAGTAACCTCTTCCAGATGATACACGCGATTCCTGATAACATTAAAAGGATGTAGCTGATTCTCCTCTCCTTCTCTCTCCTTCCCTGGAGAAGGTGACTTGGGATGACTGTTCTACTGTTCATGGATTTGAGAAGTAGTGGAGGAAAGTCCTCACAACTCCTTTCTCTATATGGAGCACAACAGTGTTTACTTAGAACCCATGTTACCTCCAGTGACCATTACTTATGGTACATGACATACACATTTTCAAGAAATGTAAACTGTAAATCTAAAGTGTATTTTAGACCAGGGTAAATGAAGACTGTCTAGGCCACAAGTGTTTGGTTTGGAGAGTTTTTAATACACTCTGGAGAGAGATTTAATGGGAAAAATTAATGGAGTTTTTGGAAATCCTACATGTTGCAAAAAGACTAATATTAGTTACTTCATACCCTTTACTTAGAAAAAAGAACACAGGTATATTTAATTTCGTTAGATTTTTTTTTTCTCAGAACTGTAGACTCCACTTTTGCTGATTTCTTGGCACAATACTGTGTCAATAGAGATACTCTGAGTGAGTGCTGGAAGGAGTAGGTTTAAATGGGATAGGATGCTGTATTTGCCATTTTTGATGATGTATTCTGAAGTGGCAAAACAAATATGAAATAGTTATCATTGGAAAAACTGTACTGTACAGAGTACAGAGAAATTAAAAAGTCATATCTAAGAAAAACATAATGCCAGAAATAAAGGATACAGCTACAGAGTAACAACAGTTGAGCTGGATACACTGGAGGTAGCAACACAATGATAATGGTTTCTACCTGGAGCTTCTAATTGGAAACTTTATGATCTCCTAACTTTATGAAATCCTTGCCATGTTTCCCTTCACCCTTCTCTACCCCACTTGGTGTCAGTTTTTGAACATATTGCCTAGCTGTTCCCATTTTCTGTGAAAGCCAGTCTTTTAAACAGAAACAGAGTCTTTGACCCTCTCACCTGACATCTGCTGAAGTTACATAGCATGAAACTCTCCACTTACCACTGAACACCTGAAGATGTAAGAGGACACCTCTCCTTTGCTAGGGTGAAGCTCCAAAAAGCTTAGCAATCTTCTTTTCTTCTTCCTTGAACTCAGAGGATACCACTAGGAAAGAAAAATTGAGTCTGAGATATAAGTATATAAAAGAAGAGCTTCCTTCCTCTTCTCTGTCTAGTTAAGTTGGGCAGGAAAATCCTCTTGACAATTCAGACTATGCATTTCTTGAAAATGTTAATGAACTCTGCAAGCTACCTGGAGAAACTAGAATGAGAAACATGCCTAGCAGTTAGATTTCAGGCATTGTGAGTCAGAACAACCAACTTGTGTTTCTTGCATCCTTAGTGTCCTTGGACAGGTTATTTAACTACTCAGCAACTCAGTTTTGTTTCCTATATAAGGAGAACAATAAACCTCACATGCACTAAAGGACTGTTTAAGGGTTAGTTGATGCATAACTGTAAAAAGCCTTAAAAGGGCCTATGGAGAGACAACCTGTAATTATTATGTGCATCATGATTACCTGAGATTGCTTCTAT
This sequence comes from Pachyramphus minor, assembly GCA_013397135.1. Lineage (NCBI taxonomy): Eukaryota > Metazoa > Chordata > Aves > Passeriformes > Tyrannidae > Pachyramphus > Pachyramphus minor. Next base: position 518,930 of record VYXB01001197.1, on the reverse strand, counting down.
GTGTTTATGTGTACATGTATGCACAGAACTGGTTTGAGTACAGAGTCTGCTGAGGGCACCTGACCAAGTAGTGGATTCAAAAAGGAGTTCTGAGAGTTGGAAGGTGGAGGGTAAGTCTTCTACTAAAGAAGACTTACTTGCTTCAGTGGGAGTTGACATTTACTGAGGTATTAACTTTAGGAAAAGTAGGGGGTGATGAAGAAGGAAAAGAAGAACTCCACCTTATATTTTGGTGGTTGCAGGTTCTTTCCTTTATCTACAGCGTGCTTACCGGCAAGATCTTACAAGACTCCCTCACCTTGCCTTAAAAAGATCAAGGGCTCCTTCATTCAAAGGAATGAAAAGATACTTTATGTTCCACAACCCTTTTAAGCCTATGGCTTCTCTCCAAGGGAGGCAGTTCTAATGGTGTTTCTAGTGATGTGCCTATTTGTCCACAGGAAACTAAATCAAAACACCTCACCCTCCAGTTTACCAATGCTATGCTACGTGCACCATACATGTAAGAGTAGGCCGCTGTCATGAAGAGCTGTGTGGAAAAGACAGAGATAGATTTTGGTAACTCTACCTCTAAAACAGATGTTTAATAGAGAAGTATGGTCTTAGTTCAGTGGTATTACTGATCTTGGATGGTCAGACAAGAAGTGTAAAGAAATGAAAGGTGTGGTTGAAGATGGAGTCTTTCAGCAGGGCAGCTTCCTCCTTCTCTGGATTTCACATGTATTTTTAGCTTTCTTGCTTCTGACACCTTGAAGAGAAGTGGAAGCCCTCAAGGAAGTAGTGCTTTATTCTTTAACTTAAAATTTTAGATGTTCACTTGTCTATAATCAGAGAATGTCTAAGACACATATAAATGCAGGACTGGACCTTCTTATTGGAGAAAGAGTTACCTGAACTCTCTTTAAGTTTTGCTGAAGAGCAGAGTCCTGTGTACTCGTGAGGTGGGTAGAGGGAGCAGGAAGTTTCTGTGAAGACTGGGCAGTGTCTTCACTGAGTGTTTTGGGGTGGAGTATGTTGATTCTTCAAAACCAAACCAGTTTGCAGAATACACTTGATTTTTTCCTAAATCAAAGAGTTGGAGTTGTTTTTCAGAGAAATTTTAGAACACATATGATTATTCCATTTTGATATTCCGTGATTTATTTATTTTTAAGTGGAAATTACTTAATAATTCACAAGACCCCAAAGGTTAAAATCAAAGTGAAGTACTGTAATTGACTTGAAGACTTTTTTTAGTGTATTGTCAGTTTATGAACTTTGGTAAGATTTTAAATTCATGTGTTTTTTGACAGAGGACAACAAATCTTCAGACCACCAGAGGTGAGAAAATAATTTTGCAGATTTAGTAAATGAGAGATGTGAATGCAAGAAATTCTAGTCATAGTTCTTTGAATGTCTGTGCCATGTTGAACAAATCAGAAGCCTATATCATAATCAGGACTACTGCTGCTTACAGAATCACAGAATCACTTAGATTGTAAAAGACCTCTAAGGTCATTGAGTCTAACCTTTGACTGATCACAGTAATCACCTCCTTGTCTAACTAAACCATGGCACTAAAGTACCATGTCCAGTGTTTCTTGAACACCTCCAGAGATGGTGACTCCATCGGCTCCCTAGGAAGTCTGTTGCCATGCTTAACAATCCTTTCCATGAAGAAATTCTTCTTCATGTCCAACCTGAACCTCATGTGGCACAGCTTGAGGCTGTGTCTTCTTGTCCTGTTGCTAATTGCTTGGGAGAAGAGGCTGATTCCCACCTGGCTACACCCTCCTTTCAGGTAGTTGTAGAGAGCAATGAGTTCTCCCTTGAACCTTTTTTCCTCCATGCTAAACAACTCCAGCTCTCTCAGCCGCTCCTCATATGACTTACTCTCTAAATCCTTCACTGTCTCTGTTGTCCTTCTGTGGACATGCTCCAGCCTCAACGCCTCTGCTGTAGTGAAGGGCTCAAAACTGAACACAGCACTCGATATGTGGCCTCACCAGTGCTGAGCATAGGGGGACAATCACTGACCATGTTATTTTTGATACAAGCCAGGATGCCGTTGACCTTCTTGGCCACCTGGTCCCACTGCTGGCTCATGTTCAGATCCATTGTGTAGGATTGCAGTACTGCTTATCTGAAAATTGTGACACAGAGAGATCCTTCCCTTCAGGAAGATTAAAAAACATGATTCTTTTTTTTTAATGGTGCCTTTTTGAATGGCTGTCTTTACCTTCTGGGTTTTGAGCCTTTAGGTGATGAATCCAGGCTATTCCCAGCAAACCCAAGAGTTAGAAACACTTTTATACCTATGAATGCTACAGTCATGTAAATCATGTGACTCTGGAATGGAACTTTGAGGAAGAACACCACATTTCAGAAAACATGAAATCAATCTGTGGGAACTGGTAAGAGCTGCTTTACACTTCTTGTGATATTGCAAGTGATTTGAGAACTATCAATAGTCTCTGAGAATCAACGTCGTCACTTGATCATTCCTGTCTGTGGACTGACTGACTACACAGTTGGCGTGTAAAAATGAACTCTTCCTTATAAAGTTCCCTGAAGTTGCAAAGAGAACATGATTCATACAGATTTTATTGGCTGACCCGTTTGTTTTGTGATGACAACCTATCTCAACCTGGAACAAAGTGAGGCTCTTTCATGTTTTCCAGAATATATTTAGCTTTTCATAACTTATTCACCTGATTTGGAAGCAAGCTTGTTTGTCTTTTTCAGGAAAAGTGCCTGCTTATGTCCCATTTTATGATTGGTAAACAAAAATGCAAGGAAGATGAGTGGCTGCTAGAAGGTCACACACTGAACTATCTTCTTAGGTGAGTTTTACACTGTGGACCAGTCTGGCTCATGGTCAGGCAAATGAGGACCAGCAGTATTTATCTTCTTTTTCCTCTCTTTCCTCATTCCTCACACACAAATCAGTCTCCTCCATAGTCAGGGATTTCTTGCTTAGATTCAATATTTTGTACAAAAGGCACCAGAATGGGGGCACCAATTAATGGGATGTTTCCTGACATTGTGGCAGGCTGACTTCCAAACCCAAATGAATGAATGAAGAAAAACTATACTGAAGACTGTATGAGGGACAGAGAGTTGGTTTCATAGGGAGACTATAACCAGGGAGAGAACAACTGTCTTCTGCTAAATCTTTCAGGAATCAGCAAATCAGCTGTCTTTATCACAGGGTCTGGGTTCATTGAAGCTTCTCAGTAGTTATGGAAGTAAAGCCTTTAGATAAGCTTGGCAGAACAAGGGGGGACCTATGGACACTCTGAAGGCAACCCTTTCCCTTTTTTACAGTTGTACCGAAATACAAATAATTAATGTACTTTTCCTGCTGACAAGGTTCTCTTAAAAACATGTATACTTCCTTGTGTGCAACTTAGTTTTCAGAGTGGCTATTAAAGATTAAGCTCACTGTGGAGGCTGAGATGGGGAACTGCTGTTGGTGTAGAGTGAATAGTGCCCCTGTGCCCTTTGGAAGGGCAGTTTGGATCGCCTCCCTTGGTGCTTTTGCAGCATGCTGTTGGAATGGCACTTGCCTGGCTTCTGCTCTCCCAACCTCATCCCTGCTCCTTCAGGTAGGCCACCATTTCAGCTAGTGATTTCTGTTGCACGGATCAAACAATATCCTGTTTTATCTGCTGTGCTTTATATCCTGTCATGAAAATCAATTCTCCCATTGCTGTCTGAGAATAGACTATTCCCTTGTGAAATACCTCATGTCTTTCTCCCTCAAACTCTTTCTTTAACTTGTTTATGGTTTGACCAGGTTTGTTATATTGCTACATATGGTTTACACAGATGGGCCTCTGAAAGGGAAAGAAGCCTCCCAAACCTGCAGATTACATATCTCTTTCTCTACCTCCTCTTCCTTCTCTCCTCCCTGCCCCCCACACCAGAAAAAAATATTCAGCTAATCAACAGTTGTATCTATTAAAATATTAGTCTGTGGGATACTACATGCAAGAGCAAATCCTACAGAAACTTCTTGCACCTGCAGGGGAAATGTTCCATATATGGCATGTAGGCTGGCAGAGTCTTGATTCGGAATAAAATTTAAATGATTCTGGTCGTTTTACCACATCCTGTTTCTCTCATTTATGCATGCACTAGTTTGATAACCAGCAAATAGTTCTCAGTTTGCTGGAGCTAAAGATAGCCTTGAATTGTTGCACTAGTACCCTTTTGCGTTAGAAGTGCCTGGGCTCTCTCCCCTTGGGGCCAGCCTTGAAAACTGGGGGGAGACTTAAGTCTCCTTTCTGGCATTTCTTTAGGTTTAGCACAATTTCATAACTGCTTTTGAAGTGTTTCGGAGTAACCTGAACATGAGGAGCTGCAGAGTTTCACTCTCTGGTTACTCAAATGACCAGTGTAATCTATCTCTCTGTTTCTTAACTTGTGATCCTTTGTTTTGTGTGAGATATGAAGTAGATGGAGAAAAGCAGCTGGTATGCTTCAATTTCCTGACTCTGCCCGAGGGCCTTCCCTTGTTAACTCTGTTTCTAGGATTAAGGCTTTTTTGGCTCATGAACTGTTATGTAGATCCCTTGGCTGAAACTTAGAGTTTACCTTGATCTGATAACATGTGTTAATAGTGTAAATGCTTTGTATAGAGCTTTGACTTGGAATAGTGTTTTCTGAATGAAGAAAACACAACATCTCTCCTATGAAGACAGACTGAGAGAGCAGGGCTTATTCACTCTAAAGAAGCGAAGGCTCCAGGGAGACCTTATAGCACCTTCCAGTACCTAAAGGGGGCTTACAAGAAGGATGGAGAGGGACTTTTTACCAGGACATATAATGATAGTGCAAGAGGGAATGGCTTTAAACTGACAGAGGATGGGTTTAGATTAGATATGAGGAAAAAATTCTTTACTGTGAGGGTGGTGAGGCACAGAAACAGATTACCCAGAGAAGCTGTAGATACCCCATCCCTGGAAGTGTTCAAGGCCAGGCTGGATGGGGCTTGGAGCAACCTGGTCTAGTGGAAAGTGGCAGAGGGATTGAAACAAGATGATTTTTAAGGTCCCTTCCAACCCAAACCATTCTATGATTCTATGAAAAGAGGAAGAAGACTACAAATCCAGTTGAATAACTGGCAGAGATTACAGTGGGAAGTTGGAGGTTTAACAGTGCTCCCCTGCTGGAAAATCCTAGTCTGGGTTTCATGCATTGTGCAGTTGGTGTGTACACTCAGACGCTTGCATGTGCTGTTGGATCCAGCTGTAGTGGATGTAGGCCTTCTCTGGAAGCTGAGATCTAGTTCAAATTATTATTTTGTTACTCTCAAATGTGAAGAATGACCAGGCTGGGATTTTGTGCAGGTCCATCAGGCTTTTTGAAAACATAGTCCTTTCTGACATTTGATGCTTTCTGGGGCTTTCACATAATCTGTGTTAAGCTGAATCAGACTTTGATCTATGCAGGCTTTTGTGCCTCCTGAGACAAATGGAAAGGATGTATATTTTAACTAGGTACTAGTTAACTAGATTTTCAGAGGACTGAAGTGATAAGCAGGTCCTTCTACATGTTTATAACTTCTTCATGTTTCTTTTCCTTGGTCTATCAGGAGGTGCCAACCATCCTAATACACTACAGCCATTTAAATTGCACACAAAAATACTTGGCTGTCCAATGCCCAATAACACAGAATGCCACAGCTCCCATGTGGCAGTTGGGAGCCCAGCACTGGGCACATCAACCATTACCACCAGTTATTTGCTATCTGTAGATAGCATTTAGAGTAAGGATGAAATCAGTGAGACTGCTCAGGTAAGCAAGATTAGTATTTTGGGGCGCCTTGCTCTCATCAGTAATCCTGGAACTCCTCAGCTAAGTGAGACTAATAACATTTGGCTCTGTGGTCAGAGAGTTGTGTTCTTTCCATTAAACAAAACGTGACCTCTACAGGTTCTCCTTTTCTGGTGTAAACACGATGTCTATACCAAGTGGGGAACCTCTGTACTAGTGCTGCTGATTCCAAATAAAGTAATGGTGACAGGAACCTTCCCTGGAACTTACTCTGCCAAAATCATAATGCAGCAATGCAAAAAAATGTGCTCATTGGACCAGATCCTCACAACTGTTGTAAATCTTGGTCACCTTATGGACTTTGCTGGAAGTGTGCCAGGGTACACAAGGAAATAAATAGGATCATTCTCCTTCTTTATTCGCTATCACCACCATGAATATTTTATTTTACCTTTAGCATTTATATGTGACTGATGGCCCCTGCCCATGGCAGGGGAGTTGGAACTGGATAGTCATTAAGGTCCCTTCCAACCCAAACCATTCCATGATTCTACAAAATATTTTTTTGCCTATTTTTTCCCACAGTGGTGCTGCTGCTGACATTCTGATATTTCTGCAGGGTAGAGATGTGGTTTGTTACCGACTTTCAGCACACGTTGCCCATCTCTTCCTCTCTCCCCTCCTTCACTTCTTTGGGGAGCAGATGGTGCTAATTCCCATGGTGGCTCTTGATACAGCTGAGGTCTCTTCCCTGATGCTTCCACTGTAACATGGAAACTCCCTGTGGTATATTTGGAGAAGAGAACACACAGTTGATTATTGTCTTTTGTTTATGACTTTTAAGATCCTATTAGGATTATATTTCTTTTTGCTATGCTCTACCACCTCGCCTTCCAACCTGTCTGAAAGATCTTTGGTTTGAAACTCCCTGCAGCTTGGGGAATATTGCTATTTATTACTGTTGTAAGGTATATTATTTTGCATTCCTACAGACATCTACCCATGACACGTTTATCTTTGTTAACACCCTCCCATTTTGATTGTACTTACAATTTTTTCAAGCAGAAATGCTGACTCTTTACATATAACAAAGGTCATTCTATTGCTTTCTGTTTCAATTTAGAGTCTGAAGCACCACTAATTGCCATTTTTAACTAGTCAACTCTTTAGTGCCCCTCTTCTCATCCTTTGGACCTCCACCTCTCTTGTATTATACAAGTACAACAGGATGATTGCTAAAACACATCTTCCTCTCCCCAGGGCTGTCAGTGTCTCGTGCCCCCTCCTTGCGGACTCCCTGTGATGTTTTCTGGACTAGTTCTCTAACACCACATCCCTCTCTTCAATGCACTGCATTGCTCTCTCCCAATCTTTCTGTTTCTTTTCAACTGTATTCTTTCCTCTTTTCAATTAACTCAGCGGTTTTATATAGGTGAAATCAGGAATGGAACTTCACCTCCTGTATCCTAATGCTTTATTTCTTCTGCCAGTTTTTGTCCTAATTCAGCTTGCTGAGTTGCTCCAGCACTCTCCTGCCACAAATGTCTCCATGCTTTTTTGTGTATCATATAATGATGCCTCTCCGACCCTGTGCATTGTGCTGCTCAACTTTCCTCCAAACCACTCACAAAATCCACTCCGTTTAGAGTAGCCTTCCTTTGCTGTTCTCCACCCTGGTCTTTTATGCCAGATATGAAGCCAAATCCTGATGCTACTGAAGTCATTTGAAATGTTGCCATTTGCAATGCTGAGATGAAAACTGAGTTCACTCTCTACAGATTTAAATATTATGAATGGGGGGGAAGTGGGGAATGAAGTAACACTAGAAAAAGAATCACTGCATTTATTATGCCTGCTGAACAGATCTTGTGGGCTCTTGCTGTTGTGGCATGTGTCCTCCCGTGTTGCTGTTTTTTGTCACCCTTGTATGCTATGCTTAATTTAGATTGTAAATTCTTCATGCCAGACTCTTTCTGTTTCATTTCTCCTTAATGTGGCATGCCCACCCATGGCCTTTTGCAAATGTAGTAATTCAAGGAGAAGAGGTAGTCTTCTGAAAATTTTACCCAGTTTAAGCAAATTAATAATAACAATAAAAAATAAATAAATCACCTTCTCATGGTACCAAACAGGAAACCTCTGAGCAGTGGTCAGGATCTCAGTGGAAAGTCTAACTTCACTCTATAATGGTGTAATGTGCAACGACTACAGTAAGACCACAGAACAGAAGCCTGTGGAGCAACATTTTGTTCATCACCTTTGTATCCATGCCAGGCTGAGGGGAACAAATCTTTAAAATTCTTTGTATGGACAGATGTAATTTTCTTTTGAAACTGTGCACACAGAACTAACCTCAGCACACTCTTCAGCAAATATTCGTCCTCATTCTGTGATGAGAGAGGACAAACAGTGATCCTGTGCTTTTTCTGACAGTACTATGTGTAGTCTCCTATATCCCATCTCAGGTGAATCCTTAAAGGCCTGAACCATCCCACTGACAAAATGTTTTAGAGTTGCTGTGATTTTGTAGAGAGTACTGGGTTTGGTCCAGTCAGTCCTAATGATGTACTGAGTGGTGGTTATGACTGAAATGAAAGAGGCAAGAAGTGCTGTCTACAGCTGGAGCTCAGACTGGAGGTGGGGAGCAAAGCAGGCTGTTTCTGGGGAGCCTCATGACTCTGCCACTCTCCCCTTGGTTCATTAATAAGTGGCCTGTGCCCTTCCTGAGATACAGTGATGTATTCCAGTTACATCAAACTGATACCGCCAATAGAAACAGCATGATGGATTAGAATTTATTTTGCAGCTATCACAAGCTAATTTCATTCTTGCTGAAGTCACTGGCTAAACAAAGCCAACATTCCTCCCTGATAATGTGAGATTACTCCCCCCACTCCTTTTTCTTTCACTGCTTAAGGTTCACTTTAAAACACCAGAGACCTGATTTTCCCCTTGGTCCTGGATTTCGCTGGTTTAATTCCTACAACTTGCACAGTTCTCTTGGTTTAGAGAGGTGATAAGAGAAAACCAGAGTCTCTTTCATGTCATGTGATGAACCAGTGGTGGCACAGTGCACTGGGAGAGAGCTGCATCAGCTTGCAATGAAGGTCTGTCTGTCTTGCTGCATCTGTTGCTTTGATATTTGAACGGGACTCTTTTGAGACAGTCTCTGTCACTCCTTAATTAGCCTGTCACTCCAGGGAGGAAAGAAAAACTCAACAAAAAAGCCTGGGATGTGAATCTATGTGGCTTTCCTGAATGACAGGGCACAGCACAAGGCTGGCCAAAGAAATATGTATTTACACAAATTACTTCACATTTACACATTAACCCTTGAGTGAGTGTCTTGCATAATCTAAGAAATAATGGTGAGAAGAAGCTTCAGGCAGGAATCTCAGAACATCCCTTGTAAGCATAAAGATACTCATGAGAATAGTGGGAAATGGAAGTTGGAGATCTACAGCTGGAAGACCCTGTGCCATATGCTGTCCTGTAAGGATAATGGTGAAAGCATTGGATGATTAATTGGGAATTTGTGTCTCCATGTGATGGGCTCATGTACCTGAGGAACAGCTTCACTCACTGCCCTTAGGATCTGCACTGAAACAAAAGGTGTCACAGGAGTAAGTAAAAAATTTTAAACCAGGCTGCAATGTCCTGCTGTGTGGGAGACCAGAGATTTAGCAAGAGCCAGTCACAAGCTCCAGAGCATGTTTGAACCAAGGGTAAGAACGGCCATTGTGGGAAGTAAAGCAAATGCTAAACACAGGCTTGGTTATTGTTTCAGTCACTTCTGAACAGTCACCGATCCATTCATGTCACTCTTATGAACAGGTGTTTCTTTTTTTACAAGGGGCAAAAACTATTGTTCTCAAGTATGTAGCTCAGTTAGAGTGCTCCCACCTAGTATTTTTAGCTAATACAACAAGTAAAACTGATATTCTGCAAAGCAAGTGCTAAAGTCTTAACATGTGCCTTGATTTTTTTCCCTAAGGTCAGCTGCCACTTTAATTCCTCTAGAACCCTGTTTTTCCTGATAGAAAAGATACTTGATAATTGCACTCCATGAAATCTCTTTTTGTTTTGTTTCTGTAACATGGTATTTTTTCCAAACAATATTTAACTAGAGAGTTCATCTTTAGCATAACTTTTATTTCACTGGAATTACATCAGAAACAAATTGGAAAGTAATGTCTCAAACATTTATCATCAGATTTGTCATTAGAATACCTTGTACTCTGTGGCCCTGTAAATGCTTTCCACATCAGAGGTAAGGTCTTCATTAGGACAAATTAGATAACACATTTTACTACAGGCTTGCAGTAGCCATGTAGAGTTTTTTCTCTCCCCATTTAAATAGATTTAAATGAAGTTAGTTCTTGTTGCTAGATTTACAGATCTGTTGACTTAAATCTCCTTCCTGCTTAGCTCATCCAGTATTGTCATCAGGAATGGAAGCTTTCCCACAGGCTGTCCTGCCAATCCGCACCATTACTAGGCCTTGAATTTGTGACATAATGAGATTCCTTTTATTCCGCCAGCTAGAAAGTAAATTGGTATGAATTTGATTTCAGATAAATCAATATATTACTTATTTAAAGCAAAATAAAGCCATATAGAAAGACATCATGTTAAACATGTACACTTTAACCAATGTAGTTAGTCCAGAAATAGACACCTTTTGATGAGTGATGTTGCAATTCTAAGGTGTTTGTGACTTCCTTGCTTCCAGAAATTACTGCTGCCACAGCCTCCTAGCAGAGGAGTGTGCTCTCATTTTAGGTGACATCAGTTGGTTTAGCTCTGACCACCAATTTAAACTATTTAAGCCAACCCAGTTTCTTTCTCTTGCTGGAAATTGGAAACCTTCTTCAACAAAACCGGGTCAATAACCTCTGATACGGTGGTACCATCACCATTGCAGCCGATGCTAGATGAGGACTTCTAAGCAAGAAGAAATTGGTACAATCTCCTTAGGTAACTTACTCTTCAGAAGTGTTTTTGGCACATGTGGTCCTCAGGAAGTAGACTTAATATTGTATGGGTGCTCATGGTATCATTATCTGACCACTATTGACTGTATTTAGGCTCTGAAGACAGTATGTGAGGATGTAAGTTTTATTAAATTCTCTTGAAGTATTTCTATCTGGTTTTCCCCCTGGCACTTTATTTCAAAATGTGGCTGAGAAACATGAAATTTGTTGCTCCTCATTACAGATCTAAATGTCTCAGAAATGTGACTTTTCATACTTCACAAGGATGGTATTACTTGCCAGTAATGTTTTTGTTCATGGATCTTCATAGTTATCTATGAACCAGGTAGAGAAAAATATGATGGGGAAGGTGTATGTTGACCTGCACCAGTTGATGGTACTTTAGCATCTAACTGATAAAGTACAAGTCTGTGTTCAGTCCTCATCCTACCAGTATAAACAGTAAGAACAATAGTTACATTCAGAGGCAGTTGTACAAATTCTCATTTTGTACGACATATCAGGAGAACCTGATGTAAGAACCTTTAGGAAGAATACCAAAATAAGTTCAGCTTTAATAAGAAGCAACTTGAGTCTTTACTGAATCACTTTGGATGAAAAATTTCTGAAAAGTAAAAATTTCCTCCTCTGTTTCTTTCACATTCCAGCTTGCAAAAAGGAGTAGAATAGCCAAAATAGAGTGAAAGTGCTCTTGCAGGATAGTGAGCCTGCTGGAAAGGCAGACATTTCTGCTCTCCCAGAGCAGGGCTGTGCTCAAGTGGAATCTTAGCTCAGTTGTGCCAGACTAGGCAGTTTGTGTCCAAATCACAACTGAAAAGTGTTGCTAGTGAGATTCCAAGGTGGCCAGCTAGAGAGCTGTAATAAAAGCTCCCAAAGAAGTGAATTAGCCCTGAAACAATTAGCCAGCTTTGTGTGCCTGCCCCAAATTGCAGGTGTTTGAGGCTGTTTATTTTAGTTCACAGACCTATCTATAGGCTAAAAATTTAGTTAAGGATTTCCTGTGTAGGGTTTATTCAAGTATGAGTATATGTACCTTATGAAATATTTATAAGGATGGTTACAACATGGAAATATGTTGTCTGTTTCTGGCTGTACAAGTTTTGGAGGAAGAAGATGGAAAAGTACTCTGAATCGGAGGCATTAAAGGGACTACTAGCATGAAATTCAAAGTCAGAAGACTCAGGCATTAGATTTGTCGTATACTCGTTTTTAATTGTTTTTTTTCCTTTCTTTTTCATATATTTTTTTCTCATCTGTTCTGTATGAAAGGTGTGAAAAATGGTGATATCCAAATATAAGCAAGAAATTCTCAAAACTGCAGTGAGGCAAACAGAGGAGCATTACCTTTCTTTTCCTAGTGTCTTCTGTACTATGACCTTCAGTATGACTTATGTTAATAGGAGGTTAAAAACCTTTTGATAAGAATGTGAACTTTGAAGTTAGTTGTGTTCCTTTTACAGGAAGCTTTGTTACAAGAGACTTCCAGCCTTCCCACCCCACTGTAGAGAGGTTTTTCTTGTGGATGGAACAGAAGGCAAGTGCTTTTCCCAGGAGAGTTCACAGCCTAGCATGAGCATTACAAAATTATCATGCAGCTCCTCTTCCTTCTCCCTATAGGAATAAGTTTGCCTTTTGTTTTCATGAGGTCAAATTGACTGCTGAGTTTTAGTGGAGTGTGGTCTGCCCCTGGTGTGCATTTTAGTCATATGACAATTTCTATAGGATCTCAAGTAATCATGGCTTGTCAGGAACTCCACCTCAGAGCCTTTTTGGGCATCCACACAGTGTTCCATTAACATCAAGTCTGGGCTTTGATTCAACAATGACTCACTAAGGGCAGAGCATTGCTTCATGAAGTACCAGCTACACACTTCGTACTACTCAGGATTTTTTATAAATTGCAGAGCATCCCAGGAGATTCTCATCTATTTCTTGAGTCAATGGGGCTTTGGTAGTTAGGGCTTGTTCTGAGATGCTCCTACTGGTTAAGTACTTGAGACATCACCAAATATTTGGTGTACTTGATGGTTGTAGCAAATTTTCTGTCAGTTTGTTTGTTTTAACATATCACAGAAGATTGTTGAGGCTACCAAGAGCATTGGAGAGGCATATTTATTTATTTATAGACACACTGTTTACATATCATAGCTTGATGTAATGCTGAACTCATCACACTTGAACCGAACATGTGACTCCGTAGTTATCTGCATCACTCTGGATGGCTGTAGACCAAGGCAATATATGCACGTACTCTGAGCTGCAGTTGTGCAGCTGAACCAGTTGTCCTTTCAGCTTGTCTTTGCCTCTCTGCTGAAAGTTAATGTCCCCTTGGTGTGCCACTAAGCTCCTCCTTTTAGATATCTCTTTAAAAAGTAATTTAGATTAGCATAAACAAATAATTTAAGCAGTAGGTCTCTTTACTTGAGTTTGTCTCAGCTGATGAAGGTTAGGAAGTGCTTGCACAAAGCCCTTGGCTAGTGGCAATGGTGGTGACTTCTGTCTGAGGCCTTGGGGATGAAGTGGGAAGTGACAGACTCTCCATGTACCATGGTGGCACTTAGAGGACATGTGATGAAGGCATTTCCTGCATAGTTTTTTATATAAGTCTTGTTTTGCCTACGTAGTCTCCACTGGCAGCAGCATTAATTGAAATGGAATACACTGTTTATTAATAATTCTTTCTGAATCACCACTGTGATTTAGTATAATGGGTTTCTGTAGTGTGCAAAGGAGGACAGAGGGGATAAAAAGTCAAAGCACATGCAGAGTCAAGCTCCACCATATTCTGCTATGGTGCATCCAGTGTGAGTAATATCACAAGTGTTATGCAGGTTTCTTATGAATGGTTCTTTTTGAAAGAGAGATGCTTTTTTGCTGATATGTTGACAAATGCACAAAAGTAATTGAGCTTCCTGTTGACAGGGTGGCTTATAGTAGCATGCAGACTATCCGTATGGATGGAATTTCTGTGCTGTCTCTCAGATGATGCTCTCACTAAACACTTCCTCTGTCTTCTTTGGAGGCTTTTTTATTGGTGCACCTTCACGATATCATCGAGGTGAATCGGGAACCACATTGGGCCTTATGTCAAGGGTAATCTCTTAACGAGAGATCCTGCCATGTTTTTTGTTTTATTTGCTCTTGAAAGTATGTTAATAACTTGCTTGCATACCAGACAGAGTAACAGGACAGAGCTGATAGAAGGATGTATGTGTGGTTGGTAGTGCAGGATGAGAGAAGAGGGATAGAGTAACAGCGCTGTAAGAAAAAATAGCAGGAAAGTTGAACTTCTGGCCTCATGGAAAGGTGGTGGGCATGCTAACATGGACTAGTCTGTTCCTGGGAAAACTGTCATGTCCTCTTCAGAGTATCTGCATGATCACACTTACTTTGCAGCATGGATGGCAGAAACTTTGAAGGTGCTAGCAGAGTAAAACAAGACTGAATTAGCAATTTAATTACTTTTGAGAGTGAGGGTGAAAATCTTTCAGATACATCAAAACAACTCCTAAAACCTCCTTGCTTCCATCTCTTTCAAAATATGAAAAAAAAAAAAAAATTGGATCAGTGCAGGATGTGTTACTGACCAATGGTGGAGGTCCTTAATTGATTTAGGCCACTATTGCAGTCTTGTCCTCCAGTGGTTCCTGACTATATGTCCCAACCTTTTCTTGTACCTGACATGAAGTGGTTCAGGCCAGAGAACCAATTGCACTTAAAACATTTTATTTCATTTTTACGTCATTCCTTTACATTTAGTAATTATGTGACAGCTTGTGCTGGTGTAAAGGGGAAAGCAGTCATATGGTGAGAACAGTGGCACGAGAAAGGTAGAAGACATCTTAAGGTCAGTGTTAGCTACTGCTGGCTTAACTGATTGTGGGACTGTGGCACAGAATGGCCCTGTAGTAGGCAGGGAAGGAGATAAAGCATGTCTGGTTGATTAAAATAGTGCAGGTGTTGAAGCTAATGTAGCAGGTCCTGTGCTTGGAGACGGTTCATGTCCTCCCCGTGCCTTTAGCTCCTCTATCAGCAGAAGTGCAGATAAGTCCCTCAAGAGGCTCCTGTGGAGTTTAATTCAGTAAGGCTCTCAGGAGGGGAGGTTCATAAAGATAGGCAGTGTTTGTAGATTGTAACCAGATGCCTGTGCTGACCAAGAAAGTTTGCAGCATTTACACTTGGCTGGGAGTGTGCAAGTTTTTCTGGCCTGGTGCAGACCTTTCTTTAGAAATCGGGACTGCAGCTTTGTAACACTGGGTTTGTGCTGCACATTCTTGCCTGCAGCCTTCAGTGATAAAAAACAGGGCTCAGAAGCCTCCACTGTTGCATATTAGTCCCTATGTAAGTGTTGTCTTTCACTGAGACTCTACCCTTATGTGGATTATATCAGGTAGCACTTGCACCTGCATGATAGGGA
This sequence comes from Pachyramphus minor, assembly GCA_013397135.1. NCBI lineage: Eukaryota > Metazoa > Chordata > Aves > Passeriformes > Tyrannidae > Pachyramphus > Pachyramphus minor. The sequence goes on along the minus strand of VYXB01001197.1, from coordinate 503,759 downwards.
GATGGTACCAAGCAATTGATTTAGCAGCCTCTCAGCTGGGAGAATGAGAGCAGGATGCTGCCTGAAACAACTCAGTAGTGAAATTTATGACTGTTTGCTTCCTTTTGGTATATGCCCTTAGGTCCTGTCTAGTCTCCAGACTCTCCAGAAGGAGAAGAACAAGCCACAGTGACAGCAGGAAAAATTTATTGATGATGTTGATGGGCATGCAGAGGTGGTGGTTAATTTTATTTCAAGTGGGGACTATTGTAACATTAATGTAAGTGTGCAGAGATCTGGAGAAAGAGCCTACTTGCCCCTCTCTTGCTTCCTTGTAGCTCTGCTAAGAAGACATCTTTCTGCTTACTCTTGGTTTTCCCCACTAAAATTTCATATGTGCAATACTTTTGTTTAAATCTGTCTCTATTAAAGATGGCAAAGAGAGACCATTATGTCCTCTAGAATGTGCTTAAAGCAAAGAAGATCTTGGTTTTACAAGAAGATTGACTCTTCAGTTTGCTTCTGTATATTTCCAATGCTACTAATCAGTTATGTGTTGTTTTACTATTTTAACATATTCTTAGGTCAAAAACTACCTCTTGAACATAATGTTGACTATCATAGAATCATTTAGGTTAGAAAAAGCCATTAAGATCGTGTCCAACAGTTAATCCAGCACCCACATTCCACATCTTGGAAGGGACCCACAAGGATCGTCGTGTCCAACCCTTAGCCCTGCACAGCACCATCCCCAAGAGTCATACCAGGTGCCTGAGAGTATCATCCAAATGCTTTTCAAACTCTGTCAGGCTTGTCAGGGGAGCCTTTCCAGTGCCTAACCACTCTCTGGGTGAAGAACTGTTTTCTGATATCTAGTGTAAACCTCCTCTGACACAACTTCAGGCCATTCCCTCAGGTTCTGTCACTGGCTCCAAGAGTGAAGAGTGTTTACTCCTCCTCTTCCCCTCACAAGGAAGTTGTAGACTGCAATGAGGTCTCCCCTCAGTCTCCTTTTCTCCAGGCTGAACAATCCAAGTTACCTCAGCTGTCCCTCATTCAGCTTCCCTTCAAGGCTCTTCACTATCTTTGTTGCCCTCCTTTGGACACTATCTAATGGCTTAATATCTTTCCTATGTTGTGGTGCCCAAAACTGCACACAATATTCAAGGTGACGCCGCCCCAGTGCAGAGCAGAGCAGGACAATCCCCTCCCTCAACCGGCTGGTGCTGCTTTGCCTGATGCCCCCCCAGGCCCTCCTGGCTGCCAGGGTGCTGCTACTTCCAGGGACTGTGACTTAACCCCTTTAATGGGCAGCCTGTTTCAGTGCTTGCTAATTCTCTTGCTGAGGAATTTTTTTCCAAATATCCAATCTAAACCCCTCCTGGTACAACTTGAGGACATGTTCCCTTGTCCTACCCTTTGTTAATGGGGTAAAGAGACCCACACCATAGGGGCTTTCTCAAGGAAGACACCTTTGTCTCCTTTTATGTACCAGTCATATGAAAAATGCACTTTTACCTTCTCTTGGTCAAATAGATGGTCCATAACAGAATTGTAACCATGAAATTGTATTACTTGGCAAAAATATCCTGCTCACAAATGTAACTTGAGTGAGTTCTGGCTTTCTGCCTGCACCTGTTTTTTTCCAAAGACGTTCCCATCTTCCAGCATTACACACGTGTGAGTGGAGTGGATGTCAAATACCGTAGTATTTGGTGTTTAGTTTCTGGTTGTTCTTTATAAGTTTAGCACTTTTACTTTAATATTTTGATTCTTATAAGAACATCCACTCAAGTCATACTTGTGTCTCAGAACACCTTGTTACCCCTGTTTTGAAATAGTTCCTGAGATGGCCTTACTGCAGAAAAAAGCATTTTAGTATTTTTCCCCATAGGTTGATAGCCTAGCAACACTTACTCTAATGGTTTTTCCTGAGCAAGTTTTGAATGTATGCAGGAACAGTGGGTGAGAAGCAAACAGACAAAAGTTACAAGAGGATTTGTGACGAGAAGTGTTGCGCATCCTGAGGCATGCCTGTCTGGGGCTCTGACAGACTCCTCATGCTTCTCAGAAAAAGCTGCACAGGTCCCTGGTTTAGTAGGAATGATGAGCAGCTGGTCAGCGCTTTCAGACCAGGAGGTTTTCCATATAATAAAGCTTGTTGTGCTTCTGGGTTGGCTTCTTCCTGGGTTCTTATCTGATTTAAGTCAAAAAAGGATGTAGGGATAGAGTGATTTTTGCTGAAAAAACAGAAAGCATGAGAATAAACCTAACAGACATTGCTTTGACCAAACCCAGAACAGGGCAAGAGGAAGGCAAACTACTACTTCTAGAAAACCAAAAGACATTCATCAGAAGGCAGTCCTGTGTATCCTTCTGGCAGGAACATGCAGGTTTGTTTTTGTCCTGGGAAGCTGTTTCTGGATCCTTGAAATGTAGCCCTCGTTATGGCGAGTTTGAGGAGTTTGCTGAGTATCAGACTGTTGATAAATTCACTTCGTTACATTTTTGTCTCCTTCCTTCTGTTCCTTCCCAAGAAAGTCATCTTTTCAACCTCCTGCCCCCTCTCAAAATACCATAGTAACACACCAGCTTTGCCAAAAAATGCTTAGCACATTAGCGGGTTTAAGTGTCATAGTTGTAATCACTCAGAAGGCCACAGAGCTACATAGATTTCATTCCAGTGTTCTTTCCAGCTTTTTGAGAAGACTCAGTGGGCAGAGTTACAAACTCATGAAGCCCATGGCACAGATGAAATATGAGTTGCTGCACTGCTCAGAGGGGCTAGTCATGGATGTGGCAGAGGCAGCAGGGCTATGAGATCAGCTGGATGTCTGCAGTGAGAGAAGTGTGAATGGCAGGAGCAAGTTTTCCATTGCTTAGCATCCAAATAAAAATGGTTGTTAATATTGACATTATCTGTTCTAGAGTGAAAAAAAGGGTCAGCACTGCCCCATCCAGCACTGTCTTCAAATAAACTGTGTTTATACCCTGTCATTTTGGCTGTCTTGGATGATTTCTATCTCCTCTAACTTACTACTGTAATTGCTTGTATGCCAGATTCTGCTCACAGCTTCAGAAGCATGACATCAGGAACCATTCTTCCCGAGTCAGTGGAGTTATGGCTACTTTTTTCTTCTTAACCTGATGCAACTGAGAGCACTTCTTGGTCATTGCCTGTATTAACACCTGTTTGCAAGAACAGAGAGGCCCCCACGCTGCTGAATGGAGACAGACAGTGGTTTATCTTTCTTGCAGATGTTCCTGTCTTTTGTCTGCTTGGTGTAAGGAGTCCTGATGGAGCACAGGAATATATCATATCCTTTCCATTCCCTTTTCTGCTTATTTGGGACAGCAAAAAATGAGAGGCATTAGGGATCCATTAGCAAAGTGAGTGAGGGAATGTTTAATGAGCTCCTATTTTCTTGAGCATGGGATCTGACTTTTAGGTGGTGGCTGCAGGCAGGGCTGCAAGGGGGGAGATAAGCAGAGAAAACACAACCACCTACTTCTTTTCCCAAAATTATGATACTGTAGGCTTTTGGTGTGTAAAAGCTGCTTTTAGGCTGCCTGCTGGGTTTAGACACAGCCCCACTTTCATTTCCCCTCACATCAGGGTGGTTCAGGAGCTGTCCTCTGATTGCAAAGGCAGAGGGCTGATGGTCACACAGGAGATGGACAAGACCTCACTTCTGTAGAGCCAGTGGCCTAATCCCAAGTTCTTTCCAGCCTGGGAGCTTCTCCCTTGAACAGGGCAAATTGAACTTTTGCCTCAATGCAAAACAGTCCTTTCCAGTTCCCTTTGCCTTTTTAGCTAAGCTGGAACCTGGATTTCTTCTCTCACAAAGGTGAGACACTGCTGATTGTTTGCCGCACTCTGGCAGTGCCACACAATTCCTGCTAAGTTTGGCCCTTGCCCCAGCCTCTAACTGTGGTTTCTGGGCCTGTATGGACTCAGCAACAGCTCCGAGCTAGGCCCAGTGTTTAACAGAGGTTAAACACTACCAGCTGGCTGGTCAGAGGTATCCTGCTTCATGTCAAGTAGGTGCTCCTGTATTCCCTTTCCAACGTTGCACACTAAATGAGGTCTGAATCCCATTAGGGAACAGCACTCTGAATGCTAACCTGCAGTGTACCCTGTCACTACAGGGCTGTAAATACCTTTAATAACTGTTTGCACTGGCCTTTTCTTGCTACAGTGCAGAACCACCCCATAGCTCATCAGAAGTGTGTCTGACCATGCTGCAGGCAGTGGAGTTTTGCCAGGAACATATAGACATGACTGCAGCTGAGCATAAGTAAAGTGGCAACATCCCACAGGGGCTGATCTTCAGGAGTTTTTTAAAATCTTTGATCATTATTTGGAGACACGGTGTGCTCAAGTGGTTGGACATTCTCTCTGGAGGAAGCAGGGCTCAGTCATATCTACAAGGAGAAGCAGAGTTCACCTAGAATGACCAAAGGAAGACGTGCTTATGTTAGTCTCCTTTTTTTGCATACTCCTTCATGGACCACTCAGTGGACCAAGTGATACAGTTGTTTACACCAGGTTATCATACTTACTACTGTATTAAAAAAACATAATCATGAAGGAACATTCAGATTTTTCAGAATTGATAGGTTACTCCACTCTTTTCTGTTACTTTGGATCAAGAGCATGTCTAATGCAATATACCATCTCTTAGAAACAAACAGAAGAAGCAAATCCCCCCACAGCTCCAAGTCTTTATTCCAGTATTTCCCCAAAACTGCATAACACTACGAATGCAAGTGGCATGTTTTAAACAGATGTAGATTTGTGCCTCACTGCTTCCTGTATTTCAGACCCTGCTATCTGATTGGAATGATAGCACAGTATTGCATGCCTGTGTGCCCTGTGCCTTGGTAACACTGGATTATGCATTCACTGAATGGCCAGGCCCTCGCTTTTCCTTGTCTAGAGCTGGCGTTCGTCTCCATCCACCTTTCTCGCCTCCTACATGGTGCAGTCACACACTGGGCTGAGCTCCTGCGTGTGCCAAATCCGCCATGTTGTTGAAGGAGGATGTTACAGTGCTGGAACCAATTGCAGCATAAAGAAGACAAGAAATACATGTTTAAATCACATCAAATATAAGAAAAACCCAAATAAAGGTGACGAGAACATGAAACTTCCCCTTTGATGTTCTGGGCTGGGAAGGTTTCAATCTCTTTTTAAAGCTCCTCCTCCACCCCCTTGCTTCTTATGGGATTGTATCCAATATTCCAATGTTCATGTAATGCCTTGACTTTGCTATCATTCTTCTTGGGATAATTATAGGTTAGTATAATGTACCTATTGTTCTGTTCCACAAAGCAGCACTGTCATACGGATGGTAGGGGTGAGGTGGGGGAGATCTCTGGGTATTCTCCTGCATCCACATTGTGTCTTTAATTAGTGTTCTTCCTTGCCTTCCCTTTTTATTTTAATTTTTTTTCCCCTTCTCATGGTGCATGCTGAGCACTTCCCCTCCTCAAACTGTTGGTCTCTTTTTCCAGTTGCACTGGTGCCCTGTTTTTTCGGTTTTGGCTGAAGTCATTCCCATCATAACAGGTTTGCCTTTCAGATGAAAATAACATGAAACAGAAGTAATGACTTACTGGTATTTACAAAGAAAGCAGATAAATGATTCTTCCCTAAACGTTATTAGTTAAGACACTTTTGTTATCTTGTATGATTTTTCCTAAATTCAGAAAGAAGAAACCTACCCTGTGCCCAGGAGCTCCACTCTGCATTTGGGCCTTGCTGCAAAAGGCAACAAGAAATACATGTTTAACATGGTCCCTGACTCTGAGCGTTCACACGTTTTTCTGTAACAGGATTCATCTTTGCCCTCCAGGGGCAGGTGTGGGAGACTGCTGCTGAGTGCTGTTAAGTGGTTTTGGTCCTGGGTCTTCAGTTGTGTTTGCTAGACATGGTGCCGAGTATATTACTGGGTGCTTGAGAAATATTAAGGAAGAGACTGAAGAGCCCAGTTAATCTTGGTTGTTGTACACAGGAGATGAATGTCAGTTCCTAATTGGTGGAGAAGCTGTATAATCAATTGCTTACTTTCTATTGTTGCCACCTCTAAGATAAATAAATAATATTTAGGGCTGCTGATGTATTTTAGCCAGTAGGTTCATCATGATTAGCTGCTGTGTATTTTGCTGTAAACTACTTTTTGCCTTGAGTCAAACAAATGGTCTGCAGTGATGGTTCCTGACTAACCCATCAAAGTAAAACAGTAGTGGGGTGTTTTTTTATTTTTTCAGGACTTCACACAACTTCCTTCTCTTTGAGTGGGTTTACCAGAATGATGAAATGGGAAACCTCCAAATGACTGTGTTTTTGAAACCTATTGTTATAAAGGAAGGAATTATAGATTTTGGAAAAATCTGGATTAAAGTCCCTTTGCTAGCAATGAGTGTGTCTTGAATGCATGAAGCTTCCCTTCTATAAGTGGACAAGTGTTTTCAGAAGTCAGAACTTGGTCTCCTCTTCTGCAGTTCCCAGGCTTCGTCTTGTTCCTGATGCACAAAGCCAAAACACAAAGTTTTCACTTGAATGTTTCTTTTAAAATGCCTCACATGAACCTTGGAAAGACCTGAAGGCTTGTCATTATGAAGTTCTTCTGTGATAGGAAGTGACTTGTACTATGAAGCCTTTGAAATCATCAGTGTCTGTACACCTTCAAATATTTGCAAATCTGAAAAAGCATGATATCACCTGTGGGTGCATGGAATGGAGTAAAATGGACTTAGTGGATGGAAGTGGACTTTTCACTTCTTCCTGTGCTGTGAGAATGTGATCTTTTTAAAAGAAAAATTAATCTCTCTCATAATGATAATTTGTAGAACTGTGTCTCCAAAACAAAAGAACCAACACAGATGCACAATTTGGCAAGCCACAAATATTAAACAGCCAGACTTTCTCTCTGGTGTAATTCCATGGACTTCAAGGGAATTACACCAATGGCAGTGAATCTGGCCTAAAATGCGTTTGACTAATATTTGTTGGTTTCTGCCTGGGGTCCTGAGTAATGCTGAATGAGATTTGATGTTTCAGAAAAGGATGAAATCTCATGTGTTTGGTGCAGCATGGTGAGAAACACACCCGTGTGAGCACACACGCATTTGTGCACACATATCGAGTGCTTTCTGGGGGTGTTTGCAAGCCAGCTGTGGCTGTGGTGAGTGTGTTGGAGAAGCACAGGGATGTTCTTTACAACTGCTGCTTGCCTTGTGCTTGCTTATTGTATTTTCCCTTTGTAACCTGAAGTGGAAACCACAGGTTAATCCTAGTCAGATCCTGTAAATGTTTGCCCCTCTTGGACCAGACCCAGAAAAATTCCCCCTGCTGGCTTAATGTATTTACATATCACAGGTCATTACAAGGTGGTGCTCACCTTTGTATTCATTCCCACATGTCAGAGCAGGGATATTGGTTCATTTTTCTTTTTTCGCCAATATTTCTTCTATTTTTTACTTACCTTCTTTTTTTCAAGAAACAAGAAAGCGAAAGGAGTGATCCCCATGGGTCCTGACATCTGCTGCAGTCATTCTTACAGACTCAAAGGAGACCTAGGGAAGGAGAGGAAACAGTCTGGCTGCAGTCTCTTATTGTTTCTCTTTCGTGGGCCCCCACCCTGCACCCTCCTGGGCCTGCAATCCACTAACTAGCTCGTCCTGACTCCAGCTGTCATTTTTCCTTTTTATCTACTCCTCTCTCAAAGAACCAAATGTCATCTCTTGTGGTTCCGTTAGCTGGGGTCAGAGACTCCTTTATATGCTTCACGCTGATCAAGGATTTTTAACTGGGAATGAGAGCGGTAATCAACTGCCTGGTTGGGGAAGGGGAGAGATTAAATCTGAGAATTGCCAGTGATTGCCCCACGTGAAGAACAGCAGCTAGCAAAACACATGCTATGATTATGCTCTTACGATTATTTTATTCCCTCAGTGACAGTAAAATGCTATCTGTAGCAGAAAGGTAGGACAAAGTCCACCCTTGCTTAGCCCTGTGGTATTCAGTGAATTTTCTGTGGGGTAGGATTGGGAAAAATTAGATTTCCTATTTGGAATGACTCATGTTTTCAGACCCTTTACCTGGGAGATTTCAAGAAAGGAAGAATGCAAATCAAAGATACGTTTGTGATCTAAATTGAGAAGCCATTTTTGTTCAAAAAAGAGCAACCATTTTAATATCCTGTCTTGACTCTGTAGCAATGGGGAAGTCATTGGAGGGTGTAGTGAGATGGAACTTCTGCTGTGTCCTGACACTTCTACTTCATCAACCAGTTTTGGGGCATCATGGCTGAGTAAAAGGAGGATGAATAAAATACAGGAAGGGTTTCTGGTGCTGCTTCAATCTCTGCCCATGGTTTATTTTTTGGTTTATTCAACACAGAATCAAACTTCAGGGACTGCAACAGATTGCAAACTCTAAGTTTCATAGTCTGTGAAGGTAAAACAGTTAACAAACAGGTTAAATTATGATAATTACCTTTGGAATTATTAATAGTAGGCTAAACTGTCTCCTTCAATACACCATTTTGAAAGCTTAGTCAGTCCCTCTAAAACGTCCTCTGTTGTTACAGAGCTATAGGAAGAATAGTACAAAGTGTCCTGATTCTCCTTTTGCACTAATGTAAGTCAGAAGTACTCTGAAGTACACAGGAATTGATTCAGTCCTCTTCTAGAAGAGCATTTCTTCACAAGAGAAAACCAGACTGTAGTTAGAGTTGCTTTAATTGAGAGAAATCTTGCTGGTGGAGAAAGAGGTTTCCCTCAACTCAAATTGTCAGTTTTTGCTAAGATGTGTGCTAGGGTTTAACACAGAAGTATTATTCCAGTTTTATTCTCTAGGCATTTGACAGTGATTTTATAAATGCTTTCAAAATATGTTACTTACTTAGCAACTCCAGCTCCTACAAGCTGGGGACTGCATGAAAATTCCAGTTTTAGTGCTGAAATTTCTGTCTCTGTTGTCTGTAGAAATATTTACACCTAAAATAATCTACTGGTTCAGAAACAGGACCCAACTCATGATTTTTTGAGTGGTTTGATTTTGGAAATATTGTAAATACTTCACTGCTTTGAAAGAGGAAAACATGAAGATAACGTGGTTGAGTAAAAGGTATCCCTACCCATGGCAGGGGTTTGGAACTAGATGATCTTTAAGATCTCTTCCAACCTAAATCATTCTATGATTTTGTGAAATACCAGGTGTGGGTGGTAGCTGGAATATAGAAAGAAATATGGGAATAACAGGATTAAAGAAGTCTTATTTCCCATAAATCAGGAGTTGAGCTTCTTGAATTTGGACTTCCTGCCTACTTTTCTAGTTAAAACGGGAGATGTACCTGAATCCCCTGGCACGGTCTCAAGCTCTGCCAGGGAAGGTTTAGGTTAGATATCAGGAGGAAGTTCTTTACAGAGAGAGTGATCAGGCACTGGAATGGGCTGCCCAGGGACGTGGTGGATTCTCCATCCCTGCAGGTGTTCAAGAAAAGACTGGATGTGGCACTTAGTGCCATGGTCTAGTAACTGCAGTGGTAGTGGATCAGAGGTTGGACTTGATGATCTCAGAGGTCCTTTCCAACCCATCTTATTCTATGATTCTATGATTTTATGATCTCAAGTTCAAGATGGAACCTGTTGCTAAAGATTCAATCAAATACTACATTGTAAAGCTCCCAAATCTGGGGAGATGGGGAGTTGTGCCTGACTTTTCCTGCTTCTCTCTACCATGATGTTTCAGGTCTAGCATTTGGAATGGGCATTTATATACATTTTTAAAGTCTGATCATCCCTTGTATGCATTGTGATATGAAAAGAAGGATGGGTAGGAGGAGTCCACAGTCCTAGATGTCCTAGAGATGCTTTGTCATCTACTGTCTTCTTGGTCTCCTTCTTTGCTTTTCTCTATCATGAGACATAGATCACCTCCTGAGATGATCTAAGCTCATTCATCCCACAAATCCCTTGGAAATGTACATGCCCTGGAACACTGGTGATGCCAATTTTCCCTTTGTAGGGCAGTCTGCAGTACTTGAGACACCTGGTCTTTTTTTTTTTTTTTTAAGAATACTGAGAGTTTTTACCCTGTTTTTGTGGACCTCTGTATGCTAAATGCTTTGTGCATAATTTCCTGGGGTTGCTGGAGACTGGGCTCCATTTTTCAGTTTGTAATTTCCAGTCCTTTGTTGTTCAAAGACACACAGTCCCTGCTGTGTGCTGTTCCATTTACTGCTCTGTTTTCAGTCTTTTCTTGCCATCTTTCCTTACTTATTCAAATTTGTCATTCCCAATGGTATTGCTGTTTTATTCAGTGGGAACCATGATTAGAAGTTTCCCCACTGGACTGATTTGGATTGATACCTGTCTTTTCAACCAAGTGGTCTTTGAACAAATCCCTCAGCACATAGGCAATACCAACACAAAGCTGTGTCCTCATTCTTCTTCCATCTTGTGTGTCTTTTTACCATAGCAAAGTGTGTGTAAATCTGGGAGAAATAGAAGCAGCGTGCTCAGTCTGTGCAAGCTTTAATGACCACCAAGTGTACCATGGCATGAAGAAATGATGTTTCTAAAGTTCAGATTCAGGCCATAAATCCAGATTGAAGTTAAATTGTAATTTGTCATAATTCACCTGTTGCTATGATATTAAATGTTTTACCAAGGCAGGTTGCATTTTTGCTGCTTCCACCTTTTTTTTTAATTTTTGTACCGTTCTTCTACTTGAATGTACTGACGGTTACAATCACATGGAAAGATATTATTGCAATAGCCAGTTTGATCCTTCAGGACATAATATAAACATGTTCCTCAAGTGACTATAGCACATGCAACCCTGAAGGAAGCAGATGATTGCAGAATCAAACTATATTTTTACCACCATTTTTTGAACATGTGATGGTTTCGTCCAGGTCCTTTTCCTGGTAATCAGCTTGTAACCAGGGAAGTGACCATGCTCCCAGTATTCCATACAATTTTTACATAACTCAGGGTATAAATAAGAAGGAGCAAGAAACCTTTGGCCCTTTTCCTTGTGGTGGATCCGAAGGAGCAGATCCTCTGCTGTCGGTTCTACTGTGCGGAGGAGTGAGGCCTGGTGCGGCCTTGTGGGCCTTGGGAGTCGGAGGTTGCTGGTGGACGTTGGCGCTATTCAGCTATCTCAAGGAAAGTAGTGAGATCTTACTTGGTTAATACTTCTTTGTGGGTTTAGAGTGTATATTTGTTTGAGTTCCCTCCGTTTACCCCTTTTTACCCTTTCCCTTTCCCTTACCCTCTCCGTCTGGGGGTGGGTAGTCCCCCTTAACTGTGTATATATTGCATTAATTGTATATACTGTGATATATGTAAATATATATATATTTTTTGATACAATTTGGTTTCTTTTCCTTTTCTCCTTTCCCCTGGAGAGGGTGGGGAAGGAGGGGTGGGGAGATCCTAGTCTGTAGGTTGGACATTTGGCAGAGTGCCAAGTCCAAACCTTCACAGAACACTAACAATTTTCTAAAAAGCAGATATTGTTAGGATTTGGCCCTCTTCTTTCTGCAGAACCATGTGTTCTGGGATTCTTCTCTAGTATTTTATCACGATTTTCTCTTTTATATAGGTAGAATTAACAAAACAGAGAAACAAACAAACCTAAGCAGATGCATGCAGCATAAAGATTCTGAAAAGTGTCAGATTTGGGATATTAAAAACAATCTCAAAAACATGTCAGCCTATAGTAAATTATAGCCATACTGGCTATCACCTCAAAATCCTTTAGGAATTTTTGCCACAGATGCTTGCCAGATGCTGCAGCAGTTTCCAGCTGTTCCTCCACTTTTGGATGCACCAGAGAAAACTGGAAACCTCATCAGCTGGTGGACAAACTTATGAAGGATAAAATGGAGTAGGAGCTACTTAGTAAGAACAGACATAATTTCATCTCAGATAATGCTGGCTGAAGACACAGATGCCAGGTATTTGTCAGCTGGCATTATCCTGAAGGTTCATTTTCCTTCAACATGCTCTGTACTTTTACTTCCTCTCCTCCCTTCAGTCTTCTGGCTTGCTAGACCAAAAGAAGGGGTATAAGAGAGCCATAAATATATAAATGAATCATTTTTTTGCAACTGAACTTTTTTCTGGTAATAAGTCACGTGAAAATCAAGATGAGAGATCCCCTAGTTCTCCATTACCTCCACAACAAGAATGATCTGGAGTGGGCTGAATCTAAACACCTAAAATCCCGAATAAACACCAGGTATTCTTTGTATTCAAAATCCACATGTGAGTTCCTATAGCTCTTCGAAAGTAAAGTATTCAAAGTCATTCATGGAAGCCTTAATACCAAGAATCCATGTGGCAGTGATTCATTTGTAAATATGTGCAATCTGTCTATAGGCAACACTATAGATCAGTGATAGTCAAACCTGAGAAGTTTGGTTCTTGAATGGACTGAGAGGGAGGGACATAATCACCAGGATGTGGTAATAAGATTCTGTGCTGTGATGTGCTGGTTTTGATGCATTGTCATCATTGTTGCTTACTGATGGTAAACTGTGAGAGGATGCTTTAGTGAAGTGTGAGATCATCACACCATTATTAGTTTGTAGAACTCTGCAATTGTGTTTTCTTCCTGACTGCTGGTGAGAGGAGTTGCCTTCCATCCCTCCCTCTTTTTGCTTCTCTCTTTGACTACATGAAAGGTTGAAGACCAATCTCTAGTTCTTTTAAATATTGGCTAAGCCTTTTTGTTTGTTGAGCAGAAAGGCTCTGACTAAGCCTACAGATTCCTCCAGAACTCACATGTGATGGTTCAAGGAACTCAAGCTGAGCATTGTTGAGCTATGTAATACAGTAGATTGTTTTCCATTTTCTCCAAAAAAATGGCCTGTGTTTCACTGAGTAACATGGTGCTGTCTCCTAGTTTTTCTGTTTATACTGAGAAAGATTTAGTGTGTAATTGTCTACTGCATTTTCCACAAAAACTCCAAAGAGTATCTGAAGGGCTTTTCTTTTGTAACTCTCACCAAAGATGATGAGATTTTTTTTAGCATTTGATGCATATGGCTTGTGGTTCTCTTTGGGGAGAAGAGGGGACAGTTTGGAGAGGAAGGAAATCATCATTCTGTTGAGCATGTACTAGAGCCAACCGTGCTACTGTCAAATAATCACAATTCCTAAACTAATCACAGTGGAGACCTGTCTCCTCCAGAGGACAGAGGAGGCATTTACCTGCCTACTCTGTGCTCAGTAGCAACTACACCAAGATGATTCATCTGTGTGTGATGATACTTGGAAGCAGAAGACTTCCGTACCCTCCTTACAATGTGACCTTTTTGCAGATCCTTTAATTTTCTTCCCTTCTCAACTCCTGCTCGTGGAGGGACTTTTCCCTTTTTGCTCCATTGCCTTGTAGTTGTTTTGCTTCTCCCGATGAATGTCAAGTGTTTTGGGCCTGCAGCCCTAATGGGTGGGGGCTAAGACTTGGATCTACCCCTGAGACAGAGTGGAGCCAGCAAAGACGCATTATTTTAAATTGTGTGGTGACAAGCCTTTTTTCCCCCCTCCCTTTTTGTTCCCAGAGGATAGCTGGGGAAGTTTGTTGTGCCAAATGCTTGGAATGTGGTTTTTCTCCTCTTCGTCCCCCTTCAAAAGAGAAAGAGAAAACTTTATGCTGTGAATTGTCTTAATTGGGGAGCATAAATCCAAACTGTAGTGCAGCATTGCTGGGCATAGGCACCTATTGAAGTTTAATGAAGGAAGAGCAGCTTTCTCTTGCCCTCCTCTCTCATGCTCTCCCCACATCAAACTCTTTCCTGTGGTGCCATCCTGTTCAGATGGGAGCATGGGAATGCCTGTGAGAGTGTGTGCATTTGTCCGAAGTTCTCATGGGTCTGAATGCAATATGTGACTCCTTTAAAATAATGCAGTCAGAGTGATGCATGGATATTCTCCCAGGCTGAAGTTAGATGTGTAGCCAGTGTAGGAAAAAGAAATAGAGACTCCTCAGGGTATATATCCGAAGTGGCTGTAAACCCGTTTGAGGAAAATCCATGCTGGAATAGAGATTTGATGGTTCGTGTGCCCTGACCGTATGTTTCAGACTGATGACAGGGTCCCGTGTTAAATGTTATATGACTTTTTATTCCTTGTGTCAGAAACTGATATTTTCTCAGAACTTGATAATAAAGTATTTCTTTATCACTACTGACTGACTGAAGAGATGTCTCAATCCAGAATAGAAAATAAGAATCCTTCTCCTTGTCCCAGCTGTGGTAATGGGAATAAATAGGTGCCCACCAGCTTGTACTGGATGTAATGGAGTCTCTTACACAAAAAGCCAACCTGAGAGGGCCTTGATCAGAGCATGAATGGGAGTATAATTACACTGAGTGTAATGACATATACTTCAGCAAAGATGGACAAGTTCATCTGAAATGGCTTCGGAGTGAATGCCAAAAGCAAAAGCTTCCCTTTGGCACTGATTGTTTCAAGGAGAAAAGCAAGTCACATAGTGGAAGAAAGGTAGATTGGAGGGTAACAGGAAGAGAGTTTAATTAGAGGGTCCTGTGATGCCCAAAATTTATTAAAGCCAATGCTGACTGGCTCTGAGATCTGCTGCAAGAAAATAATAAAACTTGCTCTCAGGTAGAAATGCTTCTTATGGTGGTGCAAGACCACTGTTCATCTTCAGCTCTGGATAATATAACATTCTTACAGGAGGTATTTTAACCTGCTAGTAATATTTTACTGCTTTTGCCTGCAAGCTCATCCGTGTTTGTGTAACATTAAGCATTAAAACTCTTACTTTTATCAAATTCACCAACCGGTTTTATCAACTGCTGCTGATGCAGCAATGGAAGTCTGGGAAGAACTGCTTGCTTTTGCTCTGAGAGATGGGATGAAAGGTTAGAGGGGGTGGATGGTGATTGCATGAGCAATGCAGGTCAGGTTACTGTTGGATTCCTCTTGCAAGATAAGTGAGAGCCCTCTGAAAGGTAATTATTGGAAAGCATAAATTCCTGAGATAACCTGTCCAAGAAGAAATAGTGGCAAGAGCAGAGGCCATGTGTTAAAGGCTAGCCATTACTCCAGGGCAATGGGCTAACCTTTCTCTCTCTCTTTTTCTGCAACCTCTCCTTGCTCTGACAGTTGACTCCCTCAGTTCTTTTCCTTCAGTTACTTGTCAATCTTTTTCTCATCCTGTTTATGGACCACTGTGATGGTTATCTCCATTCTGTAGCAATTACGGTGCAGACAAGTGGACACTCAGTATGCACTTTAGTTCTATGCCCAACTGCTTGTTTAGTCATTGTCTTTGGTTGTCATTGTCATTGTCACTGAAGTGTTCAGGTAGCTTTTACAGGATATATGGAAAGAAAAAAAGGTTACTCTTGTATTTTTTTAACTGATTTTTCTATAGAAGAAATTCAACAAGCTTTCAGAATGACGTGGAGTCAGCTTTGTCTCTGAATCAAGAAAATTGCTAGATGGCAGTTGGGGAAGGAAGTCTTGCAGAGTGAGAAAACAGATTTCAGAAGAAAAGATGGAGCCAAACTGGGAAATAAGAAAAATGACTTCTTTACGGCTTCATTATGCAAACTCTCTCTGTCTCATCTCTGTCTCTAATATCTACCCAGCTCCTATGTTGACCAGTTGACTGTCTCGTGATCCCTAGATTACACTTTTGTGACCTGCAGCTTTAACTACTGCAGTGTATTACATCCCAGAAAGAAAATGGAAGCAATGTGTTAGCTCTGGCTAGTTCCAGCTGGGAAAACATGATAAACTGACCTGAACAGCCTTGCCCACGTGTACCTGCTTCTGAGACCTCATTCTAAAAGTGCACTGAAGCATGGTCTGTCTGTTCAGCTGCCATCTCTGTTCAGCAAGACATTCAGATATCTGCCTAACTTTGAATTGAAGGGGACCTGCACACTCAGTATTGTGCAGTGCTGAACTGGGACCTGATGCTTGGGTTTCATCATGAGTGTTTGAAGACCTCAGTGAACATATGGGGCCAGAGACGCATCTGAAGTCTGCCCTAGCGTGATGGGGTTATGTTTTAAACAACTGGAGTCTTTCAGAATAGTGAAACTTGCCAAAAGAGTAAGATGCTTGAGCAGAATAAAGGATCTTTATTTTGCAGTGATAATTGCAGCAACACATTTCTGCAAACTTTGCTAATTGTTAAGTGAATTACAAGGCTTTTCTATTTGCTTTAACTGTTCTACAGTAATAGCCACCTCAATCTGATACTTCAATTAAGGTGGTGCTGAGAACAGGAAGCAAACCAGAAGAAAAACAGGTGCAAGGGGGGCAATATGTAGGGGAGCAACCATCAGATATTTGTGTTTCTGAAAGCAAGTTTTGGCAAGTATTTTTGCGTGACTTTATTAAGGAGTTCCTCTTATGTGCTTCCTAAGTAACTACAGAAACAAGTGCACAGGTGTTTGAAACATCATTCCTCAGAGTTAAATGTGAATATTTGCAATGATGGTTTGCTCTGTTCCCATGGGATGTATTCCAGTTGCAGAAGATCCTGTGCCTAGACCTTTAAGTTAGTTCCAGTTTGATCTCAATACAGGGCACTCTTTATGCTGAGGAAGCTGTGAGATGATATGTTGGATGCATCTGTTTCACCTCTTCTCATTTTATTGTTCCTTTTTTGAGAATTTATAACATTATCTCAGCAGAGGAATACCTGTAATCTGCCCTACTTGCATTTGTGGGTAGTGCTGGGGGAAGGAGGTGAGAAAAGGAAAGCTAACTCACAGTCCTCTTGGGAATTCCCCTATGTAGTATGAGTCAAGCATGTCCCTGCTGTACATCTGCTGAGGTCAGTAGATTTATACAAGTAACAGAATGATTGTTCCTATGTATTCAAGAGAAGTAATAACTCAAAGAAACACAATCTTAATTATCTAGGCTTGAGATGACTTTGTAAAGAACAGAAAATATGTTTTTCTGTTGTGTTTTCTGGGGTTGATAATTACTGACTGGGTAGAGTAGATTTTTGCGTTTTCTTACATGTGTATTCTGTTTGCTATATGTATTGTGACTGAGGAACTGAAAGTACTACCTATTCAAGATTAGTAACTTTATCTTTAAAGTATTGGCTCTAGCTGATTTTTTTTTCCAAGGCTGACCTCAGAGGCAAAGTAAACTCTAATAATTATGTGGTCTTATGTTAGATCTATATAAATCTCTACTTTGCTACTTGTGTGATCATTTTCACCTGAGCAAAATGGATTGTTTCCTGTAGCAGGATTTCTTTTGCAGCAGGAGATACCAGGCTCCTACAAAAGAGGAAAGTCAGCAGAAAAATGTGAGCTCACTAACTGTTTCTAGTCGAAGGACAGGAAGTACGTAAAATTTTAATGTCATTACGGTTTGGTGTGGGGGGGAAGCTTACCTGCTATTTAAGAGTATTTGTACTACTTTTCTACTTCTATTTGTTTTAATCTCCTCTAAATTCTGCCATCTGGATTGAATGGTATTGTATATTTTTCTACTAAGTAACTGCACAAGGTGCAGGGGAAATCCCAGCCTGAGAACTTCCAAGAGGGCTAACAAAGGTCATTCAGACCAGGACTGTGCTGTAGAGCTTGGACTGTTGTGACTCTGACACGGCTTAAAACATGCAAAACCTCCATGGTCTTTCCTGGCATCTTGCTGCCTGTTGAGCTCTGGTGGAGATACACAGCTTCATGAAAGATGAGATGCTTAGAGACACATGATAAGGAATGCTCTTGTCAGCTTAGCTGATGTAATTTGGGCGAATGATTTAAATGGGGTGGTAGGGAAAAACTCCTTCCATTTGCATACACTGTGTCTCCCAAGAAGGCTGTGCTGACTGACCGACCTAGCTGTCACCACTGATGGTGTGGACAGACTTTGCCCCATTGCAAACAAACAAGTGTGCTATTTGAAGACTAACCCAAGCTGGTTGTACTGCTGAAGACTACCTCTGGTGGCAGAAGGGGTTTTATGAGCTCGCTGTCAACTCCTCCAGGCAATGTCAGCTGGGTTTGCTCAAACGGATCAAATGGCCTTGCCTGAACTGAATCAGGGAGCACTCACACAAGTACTGCTACTGGCAGGAGGTGCAGGAGCAGTAAGCTGTAGGAGACAAGCAGTGAAAAGCAGCAGGGTAGGAGGGAATGGGTGATATTTTTAGCTAGCACAGCTAGAGCCAGGAGAGGATTTCTGTTCATGATCTGAGTATCTTTTTAGTACAGATAGTGCTTGAAGTATTGCACATGATTTATTATTGAGGTAAATGTAGGGTCTTACCTGTGTTCTGCAGGGGAACTGTTAAAGCTACAAAGGAAGTCATGGCAGAGTAATTTGCAGAACTCTGTTTTGCGGTCTTCCTGGTGCTTGGGTGATAGATTATGGTTTTTACTAGGAATGCAAAAGATAGGTCCACTGTGGGAAATTAGAACTGTGGGAGCTGCACTGGACAGACTTTGTCTTTGACTACATCTGGTCCCTAAGACTATGGCTGCACTAAACCAAACAGAATTCTGGTGACCCCAAGCCCCAGCAGCTTGAGTTGCTTCTTTAAAAATATATATAAAAAAATCCCTTGGATGTTGTCACGTCCAATCTAATACTGTTGCTGAAGTTTTCATTAGTTCATTCCTTTAGTAATTGGAGAGAATTTCTGACCTTTTGGGGGAGGTTAGGACCAAGCTGAATTTTGACTGCTGTCTTCAGGTACAAAAAAACTCCAGGTTATTACCTTTCACACCTGTTGTTCATTTAATTGGATGCTGCTGGATCTCTTTAAAACAGAAACTCTGGCCTGGGAAAGGATAGATGCTCTGAGATATCCCCAAGGAATCTGCCTCTGAGATTAACCTAATTGGTCACTGCGCTGAGTCTAATAGAGATTGTATGCAATGCCTGTCCCTGGAAACACCTTAGGTAGCCTGGTGTATGGCATAGAAACTGCTGCTGATACCTCACAATGGGAATGAAAGAAAAGTAAGAGGAGATTTGGACAAATTGCCACACGCACCATAGTATGGTTGTTCAAAGTCCAATATATTTAAATGGGGCCAATAACTTAATCTTCTGAAATGGGATGGGCACTGTGATCCCACTCTTTTGTCTTTGAGAGCTGGGAATGTTGCTGCAGGCCTTGACCAGGGCCGTGCACAGCTGCAGGAAAAGGAACAACTCCAGCTCTAGTCCTTCTTTCTTCACAAAACGGCAGCAGATCTTGATCCTGAAAGCCAGATTTTTGTTGGCAAAATACCATCATGTACCACACTCCTCTTGGCAGTATTAACTTGTGCTGCTCTTTCTTTTCTTTAAATGGAAAGGCCTACTTCTACAATACCTGTGAGGATGGGGCTAATCAGATTGATTTTCTTCAAATTTTAAGTTAGCCTACCTTTTTGAATTTTTCTTCAAAGACAGATTTTTTGCATGAGATGATACCTGTAGTTTCACACTGAATTAAATTACAGTGTAAGTCTGTTTCCAGAGTAGTGAGTGTAGCTGACTTGACGAGGCCATGTTCTCTATTATGAATCAGCATCACACCATGATTCAAGCGGTGAGTACCCTGTCGATTCTGGACACAAATACCCAGCAGGGATTTCCAACCCACCAGGGAAAGTCTGCTGATAAATATCTGGCCAAAGGGGATTCCTTTGCCCTTCTGTATAAGGGATGAGCTAATCCTTGGCGATTGGAGGAGGGTGCTGAACAATGTCACATTGCTTTTATACTGATCTGGGACTCATAGCTCAGGGCACCTTCTTGACTGCTGTAATGTCTGAGCTATGCCAGTGCTGATTCAGGAACTGGTCATCAGCTCTCTGATGGCTCCTAATCTCTTGCACCACATGGAGTTTATGCACCTACCATAGTACTTTGAACAAATGCTTGAAGTTTGTCTATTTTGACTTGCCTGTATGAGTTCTTCCAATGAAAGGCATTAGCTCTCCTGGCAAGCCCTTCCTTCCATTTACCCTTCGATAACTGCTGCTCCAGTAACATATCTCTGCTTGCAGCTGTGTACTACTTTGTGTTCAGATTTGTGTAGTCTACCTAGTACTGAAACAGTCCTGCTACCTGTTTTTTATTCTGACTCCCAGGCTTGTTGTCCATCAGTGGAAATTATTCAGTGTGTATAGAAATGAAATAGCTGCCTCAGTGACACGGGCTCTTGGAGAGCCTTGTGTTTGTGGACCTTTAGAAAGCTGCCAAGTTTATGTTAAAAAACTGAAAGCCCAGAAAGTTTGAGTCATTCTGTAGCACATCTGGAAATCCTATTTTGCCTTTGCTCATGCTCACACCCCTTACATCATTAGAAAATGTTGTGCAGGGACAGATGCAACTGACCACTATGAGAAAACTGAATCTGCACATTCCTGCTCTTTCTGGCTTGCCATTGGATTTTGTGGTAGGATTTTGAACAATTCATTACTCTTCACTTAACATCAGGAAAGCCATTCTCTATTTCCCTTGAGTCTCTATGTCCTACCTTTCTGCAGTTGCAAAGGGTGTATGCTTGTAGCATTTAGGAACTGCTTATAGACTAGAAATTCCAGAGAGTACAGCCAAAGGAGGCGCCCAGCCAGGCCTTTGTTGTTTAATGCTTAATAGTGGTCTGACACTCTTGAATGTGTCATATTTTCTTTTGCTTGGATCTTTTGATGAATGTCGTGTTAGCATGAGGATGAGCAGAGCAGAATGTTTTATCTCTTCTGGGAAGATACCGTGGAGCTGAGGGTTTGCTGTCCAAAGATGCTGCAAGATTCTGGTGATACTAGGCTCTGTTAAGCACAGGTTTCCAGTTGCATCTGAGTCTAGAAAGGAGAAGCATAAGTTCAAGCAGCATGAAAGCTTGACCTTAGTTCACTGTGCCCTGGGTGAAAATCAGTGGTGTTTCAGAGTCTATGCGGAAAAGGCATGAGGAAAGGTGGGGGGCTATGGACTTCTTTGGCTTGTGTTGTGATAGGGTGAGTACAACAATTTTGCAACTTGCTTTGTCTTTGTTGCTTGTCTAGGCTAAGGTAGAGAGTGAGAGCAGGCAGCTCAGATGGGAGAAACACACACGAGCATGGTCAGGCCACAGCTTGAGAAGAGAATTATGTTGACTGGAGAGGAAGGGCCTTTTGCCGATTGTGTCTATTAGATTGCCCACATTAATGTCTGTCTTTGGATCGTTGACAACAGTAGTGCATGTAATGTTTCTCACTTCCAGCCAGCCTCACTCTGATCTCTTATTACTTTAGCCTTTGCCAGGCATGCTGCCCTTGCTTTCAACACTGAGAGATTTGGGAGGGTGCATGAGGGGGAAAAGGATACATAAAGCTGGGTGTCATCAATGTAGTGGCTGGCATTGCTGCCTTTATCATTCCCTGGAGGTTTTGCATAGATATTAAATAGAAATTGTTGAAGAACTGAGCCCATGGCATTCTTCATGGCATGGCTCATGTAGAGAAGAAGGAGCTGCCTGTCAGGGGCCTCCTGGGACCTGCCAGAAAGGAATGTGTAGCCAGCTCAGTGCAATTCTCTCAATGCTTACCAAGACATGGGGTTGGCCAAACTGGTCTGCAGTCTCTCAGGCAGCTGATAGCTCAGGTAGCACCTGCATGGTTTCTTAGTCTTTGTTCAATTTCGTGAGAAGGCCTGAGACCCCACTAACACTTCATTTTCAGATTCATTCATTAATGCCTCCAAAAGGAGTTTGAATAGTATCTTCTGAAGCTACAATGTGTCACTTCTTTCACACCACTTCTCAGATCTTGTCCGGTTTTAAACTGGATGGCAGTGCTGCTGAAGAACAAATTCTGATTTAAGATGTCTTTTTCAGTTTTCCTCAGTGTTCCTCATAGTGTCAAATTATATAAAATATAAGATTAGAGTCTGAACATACAATAAACAAAAACTCCAATGGTCTTAAGGAAAACAAGTTCCACATTTTTGATGAGTGCTGGGGACCATTGCAAACTGCAAAAGGAAAAGTCTGTTACTTTCTGTTAGTCATTTCTTTCTGTGCTATCAGCTTTTTACTTGCCTAGTCACGTAATGAGAAGGTTTTAGAGGGAAATGACTAGAAAGAGGCCTGGCCTCAGGAACTGGAGACAATATGGATTCCAACTCCGAGGATCTGGTGGAAATTTAAGAGCTGCACTTAAGTAGGACTGGTTCTTTGTTATATAAGTTTTCCAGGAGTGATGTGGACTTGTAATCATGGCTGAGCTTGGCTAGTTCAGTGAGTCTTCAGTGAGTGCTCACCTTCTCTGGACCCTAACCTGAAATGCGTTAGGCATTGAAGGAGGGGTTGCGCTGGATTCTGTCTATCTGTAGCTTTTGTAAAAGGCGTAGTGCACTCAGATATCTGTGAGTTTGCAGGATGGGCTGGAAAGTAGTGGTAGAGAGCTGCTCCACTTCTTTCAGGGGCCCTTGTCAGCACAGAAATGAACAACATAAACTAGGCAGATTCTTTTTTTTATTTTTCATTTTTTGCATGCTTAGACAGAGAAGTCATGGCACTAGGTACTGTATAGAAAAGTAGTAAGTTGGAGTCTGCTGAGAAATGTTATTGTCTGGTTAGAGCAGGCAGGCAAAGGTTGAGGAAAGGAAAGAGTTGTTCTTCAATGACTTCACTATTACCTGACCTGATTCCATGATACAAAACCTCAGTTTCTCAACACTTAAAAGGACAGTGACCTCAGAAAGTCACAAGTACAGTCATCCATGCTGGTGCTTGCTGTTATGCCAGTGACTACCTGCAAGGCTGCAAAGGTTTGCATCAGCCTAACATCACTGTCCCAGCACCTACAGTGCCAGTGGTGCTTTCAGAGTGCTCACCTCCCCATTCACACTGAGCTTCCACTGCTCTGAGCCTGCTGTTTAGTTTCAGTCCTACCTTTTTTCACCAATAAAGAGCCCCTAACTCTTACTAAATATTTACCCCTCTTATGCAGCTTTGCAGAAGTTTGCAAAAGTGTAGGTTGTTCTTTTCCAAGTCAGGGAGCTTTTATTAATCAGCCAGAATGGGGTTATTTTAGTGTCTGTGGGCTGGAATGTAAGTGCAAAGCTTGTGTATATGCCAGCAGTGTCACTGGAATGCCTGTTCCAAACATCTGGGATTTCACCTGTGGCTCTGCAATGAAGCACTCTTTGCTTTTTGCAGTGTGCTGACAACTGTAGGCTGTATTTCCAGTTGTGCTGCCTTCAGTACGATGTGCCTTCCTTCACCAGCAGTTGTTCATGTCTCCTCCTTGGTTTTTTTCCCCAGCATCTTTGAAATCTGCACATATGCTGATGATTTTGTCATTAATATCAATCTAGACAAGTCTGTGTGACCTTTCACTCCCATGTCCAAAGGGAAGAATTGACCCCTGCAGTCAGTCACAGCACAGCACTGACTCATACATACTTTTCATAAAAATAATACAGAAATTCCTCATAGTTTTTACCCATAATTTTTCAGGAGATGAAGTGTAACTCTTCCATAGCAACACAGTTTGGGAAAACTGTGAGGCATGTAGCATCAGATAATCTTTTTCTGACATACGATACACTTTTTGCTATTAATGTTGTCCATTCTTTTTTTTTCTCCTCATGTACATCATTTGCTCAAACTCAACTGATCTGTTTGAGTTTCACTTGAGCTTGTGTGCTCTCAGTCTTATTCCCATCCCTGTCTGTTCTCCAGCTCCATTGTAAACCTACTAGGAGGGGACTGGGATTTGTCCCACCTCCCTGTTTTCACAGTGATGAACACAATAGGACCATACTCTCCTTTTTTTGCCCTGATTCTAATAATATTTTCTGTTTTGCCTGCATAAAATAAAATAGGCTGTGTTTAGATATATAGCACTGAAAACAAAGAAAAAAGTATCTCTAAGTTCAAAGTTCCTTAAAAAAAACTTACTGAAATTTGGAACAAGTCAGAATCCCTCCATTGAATACTAACGGTAAAACAAAACAACCAGGCACCCAAAAGTAATTGCAGGGAAGCTGTTTACCACTGAGATATGAGTGTCATAAGGAAATACTGTTACTTTACTTTCCAATGTTTGATTATTTGTCACTTAAAAAAAATATAAGTCAGAGCAATTCCTCAAGGTCTCCGTATATGAACAACTTCCCAGTGAATACTTAGGGGACTGCATTTTTTTAATCATGCTTGCTGTAATGGAGCCAAGGCAAGCTTTTTTAAAGTATGGAGGTGACTAAATGCTTCTCCTAAATTATTTTTTTGCTATAAGACATAAAATACATATTTAATATCTTTAAAATAAGTGTAATGAAACAACTAGACTACAAGATTTTGTCAAGAATGATTTTGACCCGATAGCTTAGTTGCTTCTTTGTCATGAGGATATCAGAATCCCTTTTCTCCCTCTTAAAAAATCTGAAATGTAATTTTACACTGTACTTGATAGTGTGATTTAAAGCCAAATATTTAACATTCTAAGATTTATAGTTATTTTCAGTCTTAGAAGAAGGCAGAAACTGAAGTAATCTCCTGTCAGTTCCTATATCTGCGCTGCTGAGATGTATTGTTTTTGTTAATATGAGTGCTTTGTTGTGTGCATATTCTAATGACAGGTGATTTTTGGCGTAAGGAAAACCTATGCAGTGATGGCAGTTTGTTGTCACACAGCTGTGCTCTTCCTTGCAGTAAACTCCTTGGAGTTATTGAGCATCCCTGGCTTAATATAAGAGGAATTTGACATAGCTCTGTGCTAACTCAAGTGTTTGTGGAAAGAGCTGTTAATCTTTGATCAACTGGAGTCTCCTTGTTACTGACTTTGATTACACAAGTGTACAACTTTAATTACAGCTTTTAATAAGCTTTCATTTTTTCCTAGCCACATTCTTTGTATAGTAGTGCAGCTTATCTCTTCCTTTCTCCCATGCTCCCCTTCCCTTCCCCCCTGCCTTTTTATGGAAAAGGGCATTTGAGGTCATTGCAGGGGACTCAGTGTCCAGAGGGATCCTGCCATACATGCTCTGCCCACAGCTGTACCCTCCACTTGCTTGCACAGTCCAGAGAGCTTTGTCCTTCAGCTGCCCTGCAAAGATCCCTGCACCAGCAGCTGCCTGGGAGTTGGTGGTCAGCAGGGGAGTGCAGGGCTGACAGGCATCACATTCACACAGACATCCACTGCTGCACAAAACCACTGAAAAACCCTTAGAAAGTCTCTGTAGCCAAAGGATGTACTGAATCCTATGTGCATTTTCTGCTTGTGAGGGGCTTTTCCCTTCTCTCTCTTGGGTACACTGTGAAATGTGGCAGCTGAAGTCAGACTGGCAAAGGACATCAGGACACTGGTGGGCTCCAGCATCCACCCATGGTAATCATCCCACATCCATGGACTCAGCGTTCTGGGTACCCTCTGGTCATTAGCAAAATGACCTGGTGAAATCTTTGTGAGAGACTTAGACTTGTAATTGTAAATACAATTACAATTACATTGAGATATGGTTTAAAACAAGCATAAGAAAATGCTCTTTTTTCATATGAATCATATTTCAGCTGTGGAACTCTTTGCCCCACTATGTTTTAGGTATAAAAATTATCAGTGGGTTGAGGAGTTGGTTGGATAAATTAATGGAAGGAAGATTCATCAAGGTCTATTAAACATAATCTTCCCATCACTGGGTAGCCTGAGACTTGGGGAAATTAAGTTTTGATCATCAGAAGTGAGAAGGGGGAGCTAGAGAGGTGCTTCCCTTGGTATTTGCTGTATTTGTGCTCTTCCTTTAGCCTCTGCTTTTGGCCCCTGTCAGTGAGAGGATATGGGCCCAGAGGAAAAGTGACTCCCATGGAAGTAGTAAGGTGCAACTGAAGAGTGACTTAAATGATGTGAGTCACAAAAAAGATACAGATGATAAAACTGAGCAATTTGAACTGATTTGACATTCAGAAGTGTGCAAAATTTTTATATACTGGTTGTGCCTACAAAAGAGGGTAGCGGGGAAAACAACTAATAGAACAGGAAAGGGAGCCCTTTCTATCTCTGTGCATGCATCCCTTTGACTCCCTTGCTGTGTGTGCTATACTCTTTTTGCACACTAATGAATATCAGAGTCAGAGCAAGTTATGCTATATATCACTCTACTCCTGTTTTCTAATGAACTTACCCCTAATGGGTAGCTTTCCTAGCTATTTGTGTCATGACTAAATTTCACCTTGACAATAGATCAAGAATGAGGTTCAGCAGTGTGGCCCACCTACTTTGCAATGCTTCAGCATGACAGCTGCTTTGTGTCCTCAGGGTAGCTTTACATTGATGCTTTTCCCTGCTTAGAAAAAAGTGGAGGGAAGATTCTGGTAATCTCCAGCAGGCAGAGCTTTTAAACTTTTCTCAAGGGAAGGTGAAGATTCCACAGAATTTTTGAACAAATAGTTATTTATGAAATAAGTGGCACTGTCTTTAGAAATGTTCCTCCCACTAGGCTCCAAAGGAAAGTAGCATTTGCCACACTGGATCTTACTGGTTGCTGTTGTAGCCTGATGCTCTTGGCACCTCAGGCTTCACTGTGGAAAACTGTGGAAGGCTTATGACAAAATGTCTAGTCTGACCATTGCGGACATGGCTCTAGTTGTTAAGGGGTGTGTTTTCATGCCTCAGAAGCGCACAATAAGAGGACTACGTTCTTTGATCTTATGGGCTCTCTGATGCCAGAAACACTGGAGCGAAGTTCTTCTATACTTGGCTGGCTTTCTGGTTGCTCAAAATATACTACAGGAGTTGCTGTAACATGGGGATTGAAATGACTGGTTTGCTGAATTGGCTGGACAAACTACGGGGAGAAGAAAAACAATAGAATGAGTTCATCACAGTGTACAAGTACCTGACCCAGGGTCATGGACCCGTGTGGTTGCATCAGTTGCTCATTCAGTAGCCATGCTGCTACTGAAAAGATCTGTGCCTGGTTTCTGAGAGTCTGATCTTTTGGTGACACTTTCTTCATGATCTGCTTCAGCAGTGTCTCATGGCAGCAACCTTTGCATCTATTCAGGCAAAGTTTTTCCGTTCATCCATTTTTAAACCAACCTCATGTCCCTTTTTCCCAGTCTTGTTGGAGGGGGCAGCGCAATCATTCTCACTGTCTGCCCTGTCTCTTTTGGCAGACTCGGGGACCAGTTCTACAAAGAAGCAATTGAACACTGTCGCAGCTACAACTCTCGGCTGTGTGCCGAGCGAAGTGTCCGCCTTCCCTTCCTGGATTCACAAACTGGGGTAGCTCAGAACAACTGCTACATCTGGATGGAGAAGAGGCACAGGGGACCAGGTTGGTAGCGTTGTGTCTGTGTATGCGTGTGCATGTATGGAGGGCTGGCCACTGAGTCCTCATGGGGTTTAATTAATAGGAGCAAAAATCTGCTACAGGCCACACAGAAGAGAAGCTGCCTAAACCTCTGTGCCTGCAGGGGATTTCCTTTAGTAACTGCAGAGAGCTCATGCTAATTATTCTCTCTCTACCTATAGAAGTGCATGACATGGTAGTTTCTAAGGCCTCATCAATGTAGCTCTTTTAATGCTATCGATCCCAGTCTGTAGCAGAAGACACAATGCTCTGCTCTAAGTAGGACTGGAATTATCTTCAAGGTGGAGGTGGGAGTTTCTCAGATGAATGCTGAAAATAAGGAACTACATTGAGAAGGATATAAACCCCGAGGTAAAATATAGAAGAGTCCAGTTAATGGAATGTGTGTTGTTCCAGTGCTTAGAAATACACATATAAGTCCTGATTCTGCTTTGGACATGTTACTTGGATATCAGTTTTGGAGCTGTAGTTCCCTTGGGTGCAGAAAGAAGTTGGTGTATTTCCTTAAGGAGCTTTGGCTAATGCCTGTTCTAAAGCTCAGTGAAGCTCAAGGGAAAAGAGCGCTGTTTATTTTGTGGACTTTGATCAATCTTTCCTTTGTTAGAGTAAATCCATCTGAAATCCTTGTTTGAGAGGCAAAGGACAGTCACCAGCTCAAAGACTGGAGATGTTACTCCGACAGAAGTCCTTCTGAACCATAGGGGGAATTTGGCTAGGTTATGTCTCAGTATCTGACCAACAATATGCTCAGGGAACAGATTTTTTGACAGCAC
Organism: Pachyramphus minor; assembly: GCA_013397135.1. Classification (NCBI taxonomy): domain Eukaryota; kingdom Metazoa; phylum Chordata; class Aves; order Passeriformes; family Tyrannidae; genus Pachyramphus; species Pachyramphus minor. The sequence continues at coordinate 475,689 of VYXB01001197.1, read as the reverse complement.
CAAACTGGGTTCCTACTCTTTTGTTTTTTTTTTTTCTTTAGTAAAGACCATAGAATCCAGGCAGAAAGGGGGCTAGGGTACATGGTCACTGGAAGCATGACATGTACACATGCATAAATACATGCCAGTTCCTGTAAACCATACTGAACTCCCCCATCCTCCCCTGCCCAAATTCTAGATCTGAAATTATGGGAAGGTGCAGCCTGCTCTAGTCTCTTCCACTGACCTGTTTACAGGAAGTGAAGTGTGAGGAATGCACAGGATCTTTCCCCTACCCTCCTGTAGCTGAGAAAGCAATTGCTGCTTCTGAAGAGTGCTTAGCTGAGACTTAGCTGGAACTTCTCTTTTCCCTGTCATATGATATATGAGGGAAGGATCCTTGCATTCCTCCTATGCCTAAAATATTCAAAGTAGATTTAGTCTTGAACTACTATCAGAAAACTCTTTCTCTAGTAAAATGCAGAAGACACAGTTGTTTTATAGCATTAAAATACCCTAAGAATATTTCAGCTACCAAAACTGCTGGGGTAATCTGGGACCACTGAATGTGGCTTACAAGCTGGGAGTTGTCTGACCTTCTGGATTCACCCTTCTTTTGTAGGGTTGCTTCATAGCCGTAGTTGAGCTTTTGCTTCAGCTGAAAATTCCCCATTTCTGAGAGATTATGCTTTGGCTAAAGTAGGTTGTTTTTTTTTTCTTTTGACTAATCCATTTACCCAAGAAATTTTTGTTCCTGTAGCATCTTGTTATGTGTAAAGTGCTGCCAGTTTTATACTTCTGAACACAGTCAGGAGGTATGTATAAAAACAAGTATACATCCACTACGTTCACAAGTAATGTTTTGTCAACAGCAACTTCTACAAAGATAGATGTGGAAAGTCTTGTGTGGGTCTCATTGGTGTCTGTGCACTTGCAGAAGAAACCATCATAAAAGTGTTACAGCATCACACCAGGAACCAAGAGGTCTTAACGCTTTGCCTTTCTCAGCCACAAGCTCTGTGGACTGCCTTGGGCAAATTCACTCTGCAAGTCTTTCTTTCCTCACTTCTGATAGTGAACTATTCGGTAGTTTGCCCTACGAAAAAGGACCAGTGACATTTCTCCTGCAGATCTGCAGTGGAGACTAATGGTGGAACATTCTTCACAGAGAGTATCAAGTGAAAGAAGCCTCCTGTGACTGGATTGGCCACCAAACCTGATGCTTTGTTATTTTGAATTGGAATAATCAGTGTGAAGTGAAGCAGCCCTCCTCCCCCATATTTGCTTTCCTCTTTCTTGATTTTTATTAGCCCATTTAGTGCTCCCTTGGGTATCTTTGCATAATCTATTTCTTGTAGTATTATGGTGAGTCAAAGCATCCCTCTACAGTTTTAGCATGACTGTTTTTTGGCTCTGCCAGCCATCCTGGTATCTGTCCTGTGTGCTGTGCTCACTACCATTTACTACCCCTGACCTGAAAAACTATATAAAGACAAATGGTAAAGCTCCAGGTTCTCTTTTCACTTATACAGCCTTGAAAAACAGAGGATAGTCAGATCTCAGCATATTAACCTGGGTTCTTGCTCTCCTCTTTGTTAAAGGAGTCAGAAAACTGCATCTCATGATAAAGAGTTCAGGGTTAATTTCACACAATACTGCACATAACTCCCTCCTTTTCCTCTCCTCCCCTGGCCTTTCACACGAACTTTGAGTTATGACTCTCCTACACTAATGAGATAAACAACATAACTCACTGCAGGTTCTGCTATTTCCTCTATAAGCAAATGTTTGGAACCTTCTCCGGTTGCCCTATAAGGTACCAGAGAGAGAGACAACCCACTGAGGACTAAAGACATTAAGACCTGTTATATGCATTATGTCCATATCCACTGTAAGATCGACTGTGAAGGGGCTAGATTCAAAGTATTCAGGACTCACCCTTTCCTTGTTGCCTCTCCTTTGTGTAAGATCTGCATTTCATGTGAGGCAGCACAGTGACACAGGGGGAAGAGGGTAGAGAAGTGAAGGTAGCATTGATGGGTTTGGATCGAGTTAAGGTCTGGTACATATATTATGTTAATTGGATGGCAGTGTATTAATGAACAGGGGTATTGTGAGAAGGAACAGAGATCTTACCTCAAGGGGTGCAGAGGTGGCTGTTGGATCATCCATCTCTTATTGATCTACCTGCCACCTGGAGGTCCTCTAGGAAAGAGTCTTTCCGACCTCTCTCCTTTCAAGGATACCTGCTTTATTTCTAGTTGGACTTTCAGCATGTGCAGTTTTTTTCAGTGTCCTGACTCAATCTAGAACTGCTCTTTCATATAAGAGCACTCAACAGTTGAACCTACATTAACAGATACTCCCCCAAAACTTCAGTACATCTTTGCTCCTTTCTGTCTGGGACAAAAGCTGTGGCACTTATTTCTTTCAAATGACTCCTCTGTGGCGATTCGTGCAGAGAAGGGCTGATTCTCTGTCCTGTTGCTTTGGTCTAACAACCACCATTTCAATGTTGTGTGCAAGTTCTTGAACAGGACCTGCTGTGAAAGGGTGAGGCTTCTTGCCTCCACCTCTTTAATTACTCACATCAGAGCCAGGCACAATCCACCTCATCATAGCAATTGTTTGCAGTGGTTAATGTTTGCAAAATGTTATGAAGAGGAGTGTCCAAACACTATAGAAGTGCTAGTTATTCAAATTTTTTTTCCCAAACCAGTCCTAAGCAACCTGTTCTGGAATGTGTCCTTTGAGTAGGCATAATGCTCAGCTTGCTGAGCATCAATAGAAGAAAGGCATGAAAAGCCCAAGTCCAGTAGCATTCTGTGCCCTGAAACAGCCAGGATCTCTGCAAATACTCCATCACTTGGCCACAACCAGGCATTATGCTGTAGATACTATGTTTATTCACCAAGGCCTTGGAAGCAGGTGGAAAGTGCTGGGGTCTGAACTGGCATTCCCAACAGCTGAAATATTTAAAACCAGGAACTTAGGTTTCACTTGCAGAATTTGATTAGCATGTTCCCTTGAGGTGAATTATTTTATTTTGTCTTCCTCTCCACCCCCAAGTAACAGGATATTGGGTTTTTTCATTATGCTCATTTGGTTTGGTGAGTCATTTTTGTTCCCAAGATGATATACTCTCCTGGCGTCTTCAGAAGGGATGAGAAAACTCTTGGGCCATCCCGATGCCCTTGAGCTGTACTGCTTTACTGGCATCTCCAAGATGCTGTCTGGCTGTTCATTGTTGGTACAGTTTCAGATATGGTAACAGCCACTCCTGTGCTCTCTCTTATGTGGTCTTATCTGTTTTCTGAGGACAATGAGTCTGGAATTACAGTCACACTCTGTAGCCCCTTCAAGACAATGGCAGAAGGAGAGGAGCCAAAGCAGAACTGGTGGACAGAGAGGGCAAGGGAAGCAGAGCAAAGAATTTAATTCTTCCAACTTTTCTGTGTCTTTCTGGGTATTTCTGTATGTTGTGAGTATCTGGGGCAGTTGAGGATACTTCGGAGCACTTGTCAGTGTGCTTCTGTGCCCCTACTAGTGATGCATTCATGAAGCCCTGCTGTGTTCTGAATACAAGAGAGCAAAGTATAGCTCAAACACTGGCTAAAGGGTAGCTGTCAGGAGAGCCAGGGCAGCTCAGAGGCCAGCGATGCCAAATGTGATTTAAGGGAGCATGCAATAATGTAAACTTTGCTGCTGTATCTCCTCGCTCAATCAGGATATTGGCATGAGGAGATAATAGTCAGAATGAAGAACTGGTGTTCAAACAAATATCAGAATTTAAGCAAAAATACAGAATCCATATAGTCAGACCTCTTGGATCTTCTTTTGCTCCCATTTGGAAGACACAAATTTCCTGAGCCACTCTGTACATCGGGGCCTCAAGATTTGCATGTCAGAACTTTATCTTTTCTCTCCCAAAGGGCCTTCTCTGCCTGCGGAGGAGGCATCGCCCTTGTGACACAGGAGAGTCTGAAATTCTATTTACCCTAAAGAAATTACAAATTATTTATGTGCAGCTTTGGTTTCAGTGAGCTGAGTGAAGTGTCTAAGTGAAACTCAGATTCTCTGTAGGCCTGATCCCAAGAGGTGCTGAGCAGCCTCAGGAGCACTGCATGCCTTGAGTGTGTAGTTCTGCCTCATGATTTGCAGGATTGAACCCTCCAACAAGGAGATGCTGGAAGGGCAAGAACAAAGATGCTAGAGACAGTGCTTGTGGTTTACAAACTGAAATGTGATTAATTTTTTGCCTTTAATCTTTAGGCCTGGCCCCAGGTCAGCTGTACACATACCCAGCACGTTGCTGGCGCAAAAAGAGGCGTTTGCATCCCCCTGAGGATTCCAGGCTGAAGCTGCTGGAAATTAAACCTGGTAAGTATTTGTTTGCCTTTCTCTCCCTCACTGCAGAGCAGCTGGCATACATGCAAACCTGGCATTTAGACCTTGGACTTTATCTTTGCCCCTCTCCAACCATTTCTCATTGCATCTGTTGTATCTTACTTGATTTGCTGTCATAATAACAACCAAACCCTCTGCATGCTGCTCATCCCTTACAGAAATGTGTACAACTTGTGTTGAATGCAATGGGAGCTGAATTTACCTTCTCTAGGGGTGAATCCTGGCTTCTATTAGCAATTCATAAGGATGTAAAGGATCAATGTATTACTAATTATTTCCTCTGCGCATTATTAATACAAAGTCTCACCCTGGCATCTGCCACCTAATCTTCATGAAAAAGACCACTGCGTGTGTGGAAGAGGATACTGATAAGATTTTTCTTAATGGGGCTGAGGACAAGGGATGTGACCAGATTGTAAACAGCAAATAATACAAATTAGTGAACATATGCCACATTTGTGTATTTGTGTCAGTCCGTATGTGTACCTTTATCCATTATTCTTTCATTCTTCTTGTCCTTGGTATTCTTCTCCTGCAATTAAACTACAGGAAGTGATGAGTCTGGATGCTGAATGATTGACTGTAAAGCAGATGTTGAGGAGTTACAGCTGTGTCAGGTAGAGCATATTGTTGTGCATTCTTCCCTGCAGTTAGTAATAAAGGCTTCCTGTCTCCGGGGTCAGCCATTATAAGAAAGAGGGAACACATGTACTCGCAGCTGTATGTGGTTTTTAAGAGGTGACACTCTGCCAGTATAAAAAGCACAGGAGAAAACCCCCAAATGTATATTAAGAATATTAAAAAAGCTGTTTGACAAAAGAAGGTGCTTGGGAACTGAGCTATGCTCAGCAATAGTGATGACGTTGCTTCTACACAGTAGTTGGTGAAGGGACAGGAAGGGGCAGCAGAGACAAATTCTAAATCTGTTAAAATCAGAGACAAAATTCCTGTTGATTCTGGTAGAAACAGTTTTTAAAGACTCCCTACCTTCAATATAAGAGACATCGGTGGACAGTTGGACAAGAAATACCTATAACCACTCAGCTGGGCTTCAAACCAAGGGCAAAATCTCAGTCAGTAAATAGAACTAGACCTCACAGCAGAGCTGCTTGGAAAGAACTGATGAAATCAGTCATGTATATTGATGAAAATGAGACTGGACTCTAGGAAAAGGATGATGTTGGCTCACAGAAGTGTCTACCTCAGACTTTGTGATGATGCCAGCAGTGCTGCACCTCGCTAATTTTATAAGGTAGGGTAGAGTTTGACTCTTTTTTGTTTGCATTTCTTTGCTGTATTCACTGAATGCCAAATTAGTGCATCCTACATGCCACAGGGCATGAAAGGCAATTACCACAAAGTTATCAGATAAAGAGACCTCAGCATGTCTGTCTCTGTGTTGTTTTCCCTGCTATAAACATCTCCTATGCATCTCAGGAGTGCTACTTTTGTTGCATTGCCCGTGGCAACCAAATAAGGCGAGTTATACTGCTCTGCCATTTAAATCTATTTTCCAACCAATTTCTATCTAGTGATTAACTTTCCTTATCAGTTACACCACAAAATAATTTCACTCCATCTGTGCATATCCAGAATAGACCCACTAGCCAAAAGTGGGATTTTTCCCTTCTCCAACTTGAAAGTATAAAACCTATGGAAAACATTTGATCTCCATTTAAGGGTAGCTTTTGAAAATTTGGGCGAAAGATAGTGTAATTTATTTTCAACATGGACAGCAGAAATACTGTACATTTTGGAGGGGAACACTGTGGTAAAACCTAATGCTGAACCTAGGAAGCTACCTAATGTTGACCTCTTTAGTTCTTGGTTAAATATTAGATGACTGTGTGGGGCAAAGATGTGGAGATTTAAGATCCCTTAAAAAGCACAGAGATGACAACTGTAGGACATGTAAAATACATTTGAAAGAAATGTAATCTAAATATTACACAGTTTCACTCCACTAGGGCTTGGGCATCCTAGTTGTATGTTAGAGCTGTTCTCAGCAGCTAGAGCATGCTTGTGCTCATTTAATATGCAAATAGCTGATTTTTATATAGGAGGCTGTGAAATTGTTTATATATTTTATATATATTTATAATTGTTGTATAACATATGCAGGCTGTGCAATTCTACAATGTCAAATTTGGGCTAAACCTTAGTTGTGTTGTGTGTTACATTTGTTGGCTGTGTAGAAATGCTTCTCTTAAGCCAGCCACTGTAATGAATACTGAAGGGGATCTTAACTCCAAAAGCTGCCAATACAGCAGTCAATTGGGTTGGCACCAGGGGTGTGCATACTTGCTTAGACTGCACTTGAGCTTTTGGAGTGGCTAATTATAGCAATAAGTTGTATCCAAAAGTTCAAGGCACCTACATAATTCAGGACATACACAGGATTTTTGTTTTGGTAAGTCATAGCTAGTCATGAGCTGATCAGTAAGTAGAATCAAACTATTGTCTTGCTAGCAGTTTAAAGGTACAATAAATCATTTAGTAATAATATAGCATTTATAGTTATAATGTACTTTTGCAGGTTTAGGTAATGCATGACAACAGTCAGTGAGTGAGAGTTTCACATTTGGTAATACCAAAACCTAATGAAGAAAATAATTATGCTCCAACAGTCTGCTGTTCTTTTGTAAAATGCAAGGTTTGCTGTAATGTTTTTCCTGGGACCAGGTGATGCCTTCTTCTCAATAGAACATGGTGCTTTTGCTGTTCTGATTTGTTGCTTGTATTTGGTTTGAAATGGAAGTGTTTGGTTTTAAGACTAGTTACAGCCAAAGTTGTAAAGATGTGAACACTGGAATAGATGTTGCTGATGCAGCCTTTGATGTCTATTTTCATCTGCTACTCTACTCAGAGTTACGTGCAAGGATTGCCCTAGTAAAGTGGTTTGATCAAGGGTGTAGCAATGTTCACGTCAGTGCTATTTCTAAGCACCCTCCATCCCATCCAGTGGCATATCCAACAGATAAAGTATTGCCAAACTTATGATAATGATTCAGTGACAATACAGTCAAAATTACAACCAGATCTTCAAGAATTTCACTAAGTATGCCTGACACTTACTTTCACATGGCTTGGTCTTCATCTTTCAGTGTTGTATTCATATCCTCAGAACCAAGCATTATGGCTTAAGTATAGCCAAGGGCTCATCATTGTAATGGACACGAGCTGTTACAAGAGCCATTATAGCATACCAGTCAAGACTCCTATGAACACTGGTACAGATTTGAACCAGGTCATGGGCAATATATTGACATGTTGCTAATACTGTGATTCCATAGGTACAGAGTTCTAAAGTTATTAGGTGTTCATATTCTCATAATATTAATTAAAATAGACTTCTGTTCAATCGAGTATGGGCAAACCTGATTCTCTGCAGAACTGAGCAGTGGTATTCGCACAGCACTTCAGCACAGAGCAGTGGGAAGGCTGTAAGCAGCTTGTGCCTCCACATTCACTCAGCTGGCTGTTCTCCTGCCCAGCAAAAGAGCAAGAACAGAGCTGAGCTTCTGTGCATGGGAACTCTGTGAGTCTGGGAATGGCTAAGAGAGATGGTTGGGCTGGGTAGCCTGTTCTTCCAGTGGAATGGAAGAAGAAGGAGAATTTTTAACTCTACTCTACTCATGAACTGCAGGTACTGCAAGGGCAAGCAGTAGGGTTCTGGCCTCAGTAATATCTGAGCAGTTGGAAAGAGGAGGGTTAGAAATGGAAGACTGATCTCTGATTAGACCCAAGGCCCCTTGAAATCTTAATTGATCCTTGTCCTATATACTTAGTGGTTTTGTGGTGCTGGGTGGTATTATAATTCTGTGTTGGGTCAGCTATCAAAATTGTGGAAGTGGTATTACCTATAGTAAACCCTGCTGACAGTCAGGTATTACCCAAGCTTTGCAGCTATGCAGATGAGAATAGATAGGATGATTATGGCCAAAAACTCTGGTGGAATTTAAATTGGTAGTGTCCTACTTCAGTTTTACAAGATGGCTAAATATAGTTGCATACATATGTGCACACAGGGCTTTTATTTCATGTGCTATGTGAGTGTAAGGAATATGAGTGTAAAGCTCTTGTCTCGATTTACTGCTGTCCTTTGGTTTTGGACTGAAAGCCAGCAGTGAGGTTTCATAGCGGGCAGCCTTCCCACCCACTTGAAGGGTGTCGAGTAGAGTTTGTGTGTGCTACTACTGTGCAGGGAATGAGCTGGTGTCCTGCACTAGTGTCTGTCTTATTACTTATGTCTGGGCAGTCTAGTGGTCAGCTGAGCTACTGAATTTTTTTTTTTTCCTGGCTGTTGAAGGGTAAAAGTAAACAAAAGTATTTTTCATTTGCTATTATGAACCATGGTAGAATTGTTTGAGGGAAGTACTGATAAAAGATTTTTAGATCCAGTTGAACAATGCCTGATCTGTTTTTAATCTGGCATATGGGGTATACCTAGGTGAGGGTGCTTGTGGATGAATGAACAGAATCCTTACAGATAAGCTATTATCTCTTTAAACCAAATCAATTTACCTTGTAGAGACTGTGACTGATTGTACAAGGTACTATGTGTCTCCTGGGAAGTGGAGTGCCCCCAACTCTTGTGGAAGATGCTCAGCATGTCTGTGGAGGTCCATGCTCTTTAAGATGGGGCACTTTACCAAGAGAAAGTTAAGATGACATTAAAAAGCAAAGAACAGAATTTGCAGTAGTATCACTTATATGATAGCATCACAAGACTTAAGCAGCATGTTAGGTCATCATCCCAGAGGTTGTTGTGAAGTTTTCTTATGCTCTCTGCTATAATCATATAGTATAGCAGATCTTACAGTCCAGATATACAAAATATAGCGAAGGAAGTACTTTGATTCCAAAATGGAGAAATGAGTGACAAAGATAATAAACTACTTCTATGATGGTTATACCAGAGGTTTGTGGTACAGCTGGAAATTGAACTCAAGAGCATAGAAAGGCCTCAGTTCTCCTGAGTCCCATATTATTTTTTCTTTCCCTTGTTGCTCAGTATCATTCAAAGATATTAGAGCTTAAAAACAATTCAAAACACTTAATTTCATGAGAATTTACTTTCATAATTTTTTTCTTAGATAGGCCAATTAATATTGAGTGGTTTCACTTTTGATTTCAGCAATTTCTACACAATCACACATTGGTTCTTGTACAAGACTAGCAGTAGCACAAGACAGCAGTGTTGTTTTGCTATGAACGCTGTAAGGAGAGGCACATCTTTTCATAACAAAAAGTTTTCCTGCTCTTTGACATATATTGAAACATCTTTGTAATTAAAGGTTGCGGTCATGGTATATTATAAAACCTGCCTGTGGTTCCTCTTTAAGGTCTGTTAAGACCATCTTAGTATCATAACTGGCAGAACAGTTCTGGTGCCGAATAAGCGTATGTCTGTAACATGCAGGTGACTTCGATACAATATTGGTGAAGGAGGCTATATGAATCTATCAGTTGTTCAGACTTCTGACAGATTTCTGCAGATGTGAATTTACCAAAGATACTTTTTGTGTAGAGCTTATTTTATATTTTTTTAATTGTTTATGGCTTTTATTAACATTTGCAATCATGAACCCTGTGTTTTGGGTGGAGTTGACCTGACAGGAGTAGGATCCTTTCTCTGATGACTTAGTCTGGATTCCTGACGTACAATGGAGTTTAACAGCCTGTTTGCAACTTCTGTGAGTTTTTCTCTCGGCCCTCCAAAACCTTGAAATTAAAATGTTGTTTAAATCTGCATTTTATTCAAGTACTTCTACATTCTGGAGTACTTTGTGTTAAAAAAACCCCAACCAAACAACAAACGTTCCGCCGTCTGTTTATAATGCATTCTTCGGTACTTTAAAATATCACTGATTTTATGATCCCAACCCCACCGCCCGTTTATCAGGGTCCCGGTGGGACGCGCCCGGTGCGTGGTCGTGGCGGGGCTGGAAGGGGCTGTGGCGGAGCCGCGGCTCCCGGGCGGCTGCAGCGGCGCGGCGGGGCCAGCAGAGGGCGCGGCGGGCAGCGGGAGCGCGGCGCGGGAGGGCGCGGGGCTGCGGGGGCGAGCGGCCGAGGTGCGCCTTGGCACGGCTTCCCAGGGCTTCTTCCGCGGCAGGAGCAGCCTGTTCTTGCATTATTGCTTGTTAGCAACAGGATTTGGTTGGAGTGGGTGCTGCCAACGCACCAGCCCAGCAGTGTGTTTGGGTCAAGCAGCAGGCAACCATTGGGTCAAATGTCACGTGTAACTCGGCATCGAAGAGTGCGGCTGATGACAACCTCTCCGCCTGAAGAAGCTGCGCCATCTATGACAAAGAATTTTACTGAATGTTTCCACATGGATCCTTTCGTTTCTGGTTGAGCCTAAAGTAGATCTCATTCTCACCCATCCTCATCCATCTTTATTTTTGCCACCTCATGTAGAACAAAATAAAAAAACCCTTAAGTTTTTGTGACAGGGAAAGTGAATGGTTTTCAGTTCCCCTTCGATGTGTTACAGAGCACATCTGCACGCTGGGCATGCTGAGTCCTGAGGTTGGTCTATCATGTAGCTATGTATGTCACATTTCTATAGCACTTGGGAATAAAATTAAGCTTTACCACATGAATCCAAATCAGGGAGCAGGGATGCCAGAAGGTGTTGGGTTTTTTACTTTGCTGGTTTTTTATACCAAAATAAATACTGATTTCTACTGGGCCTTTTCTTTTAGTCTTTCAGCCTAAATTTAAGTAGGTGTTTATTCATCAGCTAAGCCAGCAGCTTACAGATGAATCCATCAGTGCTACTGAATTGAAACAGTAGTCTGCAATTCTCCCCTAATCTTGTCTTCACAGCAGGACATGGCACCACAGGCAAGAGCTGCTCCTCTAAGGCACTTACACATCCAACTATGACTTGGGTTAGGAAAAATGACTTTCTGTCGCTAAGAGAAAATGCATCAGTGTGGGACCTCCTTGTGAATTAGCTTCTTTCTTAGACATACTTTAACCAATACCTATTCCATCTCATCCACCATCTTTAATTCTTCCTACAACAGGGACCTTTGCTGGTCCAAATCTCTGGGCAGATAAAGTTTGCTTTGCTTTTCTTATGTGGTGCTAAAAATACCAGAGAACCTGTTCCTTTCTGCGTGCACTCACTGACACATCATGAGATGTAGAAGTCCTGCAGTGAAATATCTTTGTCCTGTTGCCAGTCTGCAGTAGAGGTGCCCACCTCTGCATTTCAAGTCATACCACCCTATCACATACTTGCATCACCTGTTCCCTTCACATGACTACACAGTACCTAGAATGTCTTTTTCTTTCAGCTTCTCAGCATCTAAAATGGAGGTGCTAAAACATCAATCTTATTTGTTTATTTCAGAGAAGTGCCTAACAGATATATAATAAATACCTGCAGATAGTTTGGGAAGGGTATGTGAGACCTTTGAAATAAAATAAAAAGGAATGAATGAATAAATCATGCCATTTGCCAAGCCTTTTAAGTGCCAGCATTAAATGTTTTGGCCATCAGCATGAAGCCTTGCAAAACTGGTATGAAAGTGTACCAATTCTGATGCCCAACCTGGGTTTACATTTACTGAGATGGTGATGAAAAACAAGTAATTTGTTACACACCCATATATACAAATAAAGAGACTCACCGTAGGTGCATTGTTGAGCCAGCTTTTGCAATGCTGGCTGTGCAGTGTAACTGGTAGAAAGATATCTCAAGTTTTGCACAGTGTAACTCTTCTTGCTTTGTTTTGGCCACTGGTAAGCTGGATTTCCATATATCTGGGCTGCTGATGCTATGGTAACTTCTCCTTCAAATCATACACCGCTGTTGCTGGGTGTTGTTAGATGTGATAAGCTGCAAATTCTTAGACTAATTCAGCTCAGTGACTGTGAGTAAATGTGCCTTCCCCCCCCCCCCCCAATGGAATTTCGTGATTTTGCAGTTATGGAAATAGAAGATTTCTGGAAAAGCAAATAATATTCTATAAATAGTCCAGTCAAGAAAATAAACAAAAAAATATTTCTGCTGCTTAACTCTACAGTCAGGTTGGTAGAATTTACAGGATTAACTTTGTATAAATAGTTTCTCTTTTATTTGTGGGATCTGGAACAGGCCACTACACGTATTTTATATTCACAGTTTTACCAGGAGAACTGTGTTGTTTAGCTAAAATGTCTTGTATGAATCACCCGGGATTATTCCTGGTTCTTGTGTGGCTGAGCCAGTTTGCATAATTAGGAGAGAGATGCATGGAGAAGCTACTGGGCTTTGGAACCTCTCTGGATTTTGATCAAAAGCCCACTGAAGCCAAACCCCTCTGGCTCCAGTCATCAGGCTAAGGCAGTAGTAGCAACTGAACAAGATAAGGCAATTTTGGAAACAATTAAATCTATCTTTCTGAGTTTTCTGGGTCTCATCACTGAGAATAGGAACGTAGGCTGCATGTGCTGTGTCCCACAGACACAAGGCTGTTGTAATTTCAGAAACAATGCAGCCACTAGGAGGTAATTTTTCTACTGGTGTGCCATCTCAGCTGTATTTAGTGTATTTGTGAAAATAGAGTTGTGATGACTGGAGCCAGGCTGTTCTGAAAAATGTTTCAGTCACTACAGTAGGCCATTAAATGAAAGGAATGATGTTGATTCTCCTTGGAGCCTCTACAGTGTGAGTGCAGGTCATCTCCTAGGGCTCAATCTGCAAGACGTGAGGAAAGCTCAGATGGCTCAGGCAGCTGAGCAAGCATTGGCTTGAAATACCTGGGCTGCTTGAGAGAGAGCTTATTTTGGTGCCACCACCCTTTCTGTGTGATCCAGCCCATTGTTTTGCTCTTTCACTTTTCTTGGCTACTGTGTGTTTGACCTACATCTGGCTGCTAGGATGCATCTTTGGGAAGAGGTCTTTCAGCATGTGCCTCTTAAGCTGCCAAGGCCTGACAATGAGTGCTGTGTCTCTAGGAGACATGTTATTCCTACTGGAGAGGTAAAATGCTGTAGAATTTATCCCCTTACTATGAAGTTAACATTGATGTTTGTGAGTAACCATCAGGATTACTTATTTATGAAGTAAACAGATTTAACCAAAAATGAAGGGAGTGCAGGTAAGCTCAGGACTTATCAGGAGAAAGGGCTATGAAAATAGCTGGGGAAGCACCAGGGGATGGTGCCTGGTGAAATGCTGGAATCTGGCAGATCCATTTCCCCCAAGGCACAGCTCATCAGCTCTCCAGCACAGGGGAGGAGCGAATGGGAAGCTGTGTGCCCTGTAGGAGTCTTGCAGTTAAAACTGAACCTGAACAGCTTTGCTGACAAACTACTGCCACTTTTTTAGGTATAACCAGTAAAAATGCCTGAAAAAGGATAAGCTGCATTGCCGAAAGGGTTTTTGTGGGGCACAAGTGCAGTTTACATGCAAGTACTGGACACAAGATTCTAGGAATAGGGTATTTTTAATCTAATTCACTGCATCTATTTTCTGTGTTCATGTGAGTGATTCTGGGAGTTCCCTGGTAATCACATGAAAAAGGGTTTATAGGATCAAGTCCCCAGGGCTTAGTCTCATAAGATGCCAAGCTGTCTAACCCCAGCAAAGGAAAGCACCTGAGCTTGGGCTTTAAGAACATGAGTGATCATTTAGTAATTAATGTGACTTGTCACATGCTTAACATCAAATCCACATGTGAAGTACTGGGCTGGACCAGACTTGCAGGTTTGGTACTCAGCATCCTGCAAAATAGAGCCCAATACAGTCACTGGTCCACTAGGTCAATGGTATGATAGAACCTAAGCACTGCTTTATAAAAGAAAATATTAAAAAAAATAGCCAGGAAATAAAATTATGTTAAAATGTGATTTAAAAATTTATTATATGTTATTGTTCTCCTGACACATAGCTAATTAAATAACTTTGTAGTATGAAATATTATATTTATAGGAATTATTTTTCCAGTTCATAATATAACAGAATGAGCAATACATGGCAATATAACATTCAGTTTGAAATCCTATATGCCAAGCTTTATAGAATTGCTGAGAGTAGAATGGGGACTATGATGGCTTCCCTTCCCACATCCCTGTACCTCCCATCACCTTCCTTGGAGGAAATCTTCAGTCTGTCATTCCCATTCTTTGGAGTAAATATTTTACAGCCTCATAATTATCTTGTACCGGAGAGATATTAACTATATTTTTGCTAGATTATGATTCATTTCAATATTCCCTGCATTTTGCATTTGATTGACTAATAGTTTATTACAGGTGGTTTATGCTTCAGAATTCTGACACCATTAATGTTTGCCATGGCATCCATTCCCAATAATGAACGCTTTGGGGTAAGGAGGGTTGATGCAGTGCATGTTGGAGTAGAAATGGCTTTTCTGTGCAATGTCTTCTAGACCAGAGATCTCACTTAGGGTGCACTTGGAGCATGGCTTCCCTTAAACAAGCCAGGTAACAACCTAACAACCTTAGCTGTTATAGGTAGGCAGTCCTATTAAAGACTACAGCAAGCAGCAATTTCCACCAGCTAAAGCTATGGTTCTTGATGTAGGAGAAAGGATGAAAACTTTACTCTTCTTGGTGGAAATTATGCCCTTCTGAGTGCATATGATTACCCTCGGCAAGTATGGGGTTGATATCTTAGGAAAACATATGGTCATGATTAATATCCTATGCATGTCCTACAGATCTGTGGTGAAAATCCTTTTTTTTGTTGGACTAAAATAAAGAGCATTGCATGATGGGAATAAAAGGCACATTTTCAAAGCTGGCTCAGATACAGTGCTAAAACTACATTTAAACACTTGAAGCAAGTAATTTCTTTGTGTTTTTGAGGGATGGTGAATGCTTTTATCTTCTCATGATTTCCTTGGTGCAATGTCTGTGAATGACACAGTTACAGATATGTGCTACTCTGACAAAGTGAGGTTCATGGTTACAGGAATTTCTGGAGTGATGCTAATTTGTAAGTGATGCTATGGATACATCTGCCATGTAATGCTCATTGCTTAAGTGAGGTAGCAGCACAGCAGGAGAACTGGTAACACAGAGGCTGTATCTGTGAGCAGTGCTATAGACCAGGACAGTATCAGCAACAAAGACACTATTAACTAAATAGAAAGGACTCAGGATTAAGTGCTTTGTGCCTCTGAAGCTGCTATACCAGGGCTGGCATTATAAATATACTTACAGGGTATTCTTCCAGGGAGCTTTCTGTTAATATCTGAGTGGGCAAAATAAAAAAAATTAACCTCTTTCTGCTAAAGAGGATGCCCCAAGTACATCTGAACTCTCAGCAAGTGCTACAGATGGAACAAGAGTGCATCCAACTTTTTTGTTTTGCCTTTCAATCCTGAATCTTAATTAGTTCCCTACTGCTTTAGTACATGCACAACATTTTAATGGTCATAAGGACTCACTCCAATCCACATTGCTATTTCCACAATTCCCTCCTTCATACCAGTAGCAATTCTCCCCCCCCACCCCCCTCGCCCCTCACATTTAGGAATAGTGTAAAGAAAACTAAATAGCCAAGCATGTAGCGGTAGATTGATGAGGTTGTCACACCATTCTCTTCACCGTTTTCTTCCAACCTGCACTGTGCTCTAATAGATGGATGATTGCTGGGGGAGAGAGAGAGTTAGCAAATCCCACAGCCAGATGTTCAGGGATGGACAGAGCGACCTTCTCAAGAAACCCAGAGGACTATAGCTGTGTCCTTCTGAGGGAGAAGGACAGCCAGGTGCCTCTGGCTCCCTGTGTTTATCTCTCATTTCAAAAGGAGCACAAACGGGCTCAGCATGGCTGCAAGGATGGATGTTTTTCAGTGCATCGCGGGAAATGACCAGTCATCCGTCTCTTCACTGTGTAGTCTGCCTGCAGCCATCAATCTTGTAGCCCAGCATGGCAGCTCCTTTTGGCTCAGTTTGGCTCAATGTTAGATGAACAAAGGGAAAAGAAAGCTGAGGAGAAGGAAAGGAGAGAAGAGCAACTATTCTCTATTTCACTTTGTTTTCCCCTTGCATTGCTCTCTCTCCCTCTTCTCCATTATCATCTATTGTCACGGTGTTTTGTAAGGTGAAAATGTATATTTTCAGAACCTAGGAGTGTACTATGTTTCCCTGTTAGCAGAGAGGAGAAAGGAGAGAGATTGAAAAGACATAATTCAAGGCCCAGAGCTTCCATTTTTCAGACTTTTCCGTGGCAGTTTTCAGAAGAAGCATGCCCTGGTTTGCTGCAGCAGACAAGAAGTAGCATAGTAGCATTCCTCCATCCAAGGGTTTTCTCCCTTGTTCTTCCTGATTCCTCCCTCGCTACCACCTTAGTGTTTTTAGGTGTGTACTTCATCCCTCCATTCCTGTTCTAATCAAAAGGCAATCAGCAGAGCCATATGATGGGACTTCCTGGATAAAGGTATGTACTGATGCCCAGAGCCATGATGGCAGCAACTGTCAGCAATTGCAAACTTGCTTAAGTCAAGGCTGCTTGATGCAATAGCGCCCAGCTGCGCAGGCTTTGCACAGGCTGCCTGACCTCATCCAGCTCCTGTGGTTCCCACTGTGAAACCAGAGGTCAGGACAATATCTTCAGTGATATGCAGCCCATCAGAATAAAACACATTCAGATATGTCTGCTTGTACGCTTAGTACTGAATTATCTGGTTTCAGCACTGAACATGTATGGGCCAGCTTTTGCCTGAAATACTCAGATTTTATGTACTTTGAATGAGGCTGAAAGGAAAAGAGGTGTGTGAATACACTGCCTGCTGGACTCCTGTAGCTGGGGTCAGCTGTTTTTCCACAGTGAGCTGTAATGTTCTTGCTTATTCTGTTTTCCCCTAGAATTCTTGCCTCTGGATATCATAGCAGATTGTGTTTGGCTTAATTTGTAGAAGGCTTACTTAGGATAGCATTGTTCCCCATAGCACTGTTGTTTGATTGATGTATTTTAAAAAATGAGTGATTGCATTTACTTTTTAATTTTTCTGGTTGATCACAATGATCTAAGCATCAGGCCTGAAAGAGCCAGGCTCCCCTGCAGAACAGTGGTAGGAGGTTTCTGTCTCCCATTTTTTACTGTAGGCAAAGAACTGAGATTTCCAAGCCACACACAGGGACCAACTAAGCTCTGAGACAGAGAAAGGGAACTCTGTAAAAGCAAATACTGGACATAGAGCTCCCTGAGAAATCTTTACCTGCTCTCAACCCAAATGTGCCATCTGGTGTGAACAGACTTATGCCAAGATGGGGGAGATTTATACCATCATGGGTTTAAAGAGCTGCTTCGCAGTGCAGTAGCTGCTGAGGTGTTGTTTTGTGGTTTGTTTTTTTTTTTTTTTTCCCTTTTTACCATAAAGCTAAAGCATAAACCCTCAAGGAAAACATTTGTTTGGTGAAAACCAGTTTCTCCTCCTTACATGAACAGGCTTTACAAGTGGGCACAAGACCTTTCTAAGTGGGGATATTCAGGGAATTCTTTTGTATTTTCTTTACAAAATGGATGACATTCTTTTCTAACCTGTGCATTTAATTGTGTTTCTTTTGAATGAATGGTAATATTTTCTGCCACTACACATTTTGCCTCTCTGCAAAATCTGAAAAAGACAAATCTTGTTCAGGTTGTCATGAGACAGCCTACCCCAGATGGCACATCTGTGTCTCGGGATGCCCTCTGGCTGGCCTGTTGGCAGGCATTCCCGTGGCTTTGAAGGTCACCTTGTTTACACCTTGCTTTTTTCCCCCTCCCTATTCAGAGTCTTGCTGAGCCTGCAGGCTCGACTTCACCATCTGCATTTTCTCTGGTGCCATTAATCTTCCTGTTTACCATTCTGTTATTAATTCTAGAGTTCACCTTTTTGTCTAAACCCTTTATAGGCCTCTTGGAATTGCTTGCCTTTTTGTGGCAAGAGATCTGAGCATCTCAGAGATAATTTGCTTTGTTCTTTCCCATTTCTGAAAGGATACCTACTGTCATCTCATGCCATTTTTCTATTACAAGCCTTCCTTCTTATAATAACATTTTTCACTTCTATAGCTTCATCAGTCAGATGCATCTTAACATACTGAGTAAATATTATCTTCATTTTTTGGAATTTGTGACTTGGCCACTGAAATCTGGTATCTCTGGAAATAGTCTTACTTTTTCAGTGTCTTTCTTGGCTGGAAAGAAAATGTATTTAAATACATCTTTGTGAGAGCCCGTAGGAGCACCTTGCATTTTTGGTGCATTTTATTAGAATGCCTGAACACTTATGAATATTAAACAAGCTTTACTAAACCCCAGAGGATAGGTTAAGACTATCTCCATTTGACAGATCATGGAAAAGCAAGGGTATCTCTTTTAGAATTTGGCCCAGGATCACTTGGTGGGACAGCAGTGACGCCAAGGGCAGCATCTGGGGTGGTTGTTCCCTATCCTAAAAACATTGCCACTTTGCTGTGGCCTTTCTATTCTTCATCGGTTTATGCAGGTTCAGTATTCACCGAACCAGCAATGCTGAAACAGGTGTGCTTGGTGTGGCTGACCCTCAGACACCGTGCTGTGTGAGGGTGGCTGTCCTGCTTCCCAGGCCTGCCTGGCATACAGACCACTATCTTCCCACATGTGGGATCAGGACCAGAACACCTGTAATCTGGCTGAGTGGGGCTAAGAAGCCCTGCTGCACCTTTGCTGGTGTCTTCAGAGGTGACTGGGTGTCTCTGCCTGATCCCCAGGACTTTGAGTGTTAGGCCTTGTTAATGGAGCTGCCACACCATGTGGAGCCAGCCAGAGCTAAGCACATAAACCCCCTCAGTCCAGAGCACCAGAAAGCGCAGAGCAGGTTCCCAAGAATCACTGCAGGACTCAGATTGGCTTTGGCAGGTTTATCAGCTCTGGCTTAGTGCCGGCTCTGCTAGGCCTGGACTGAATTAATTGGGATGCCTGTGCACTGCAGCTGAGAGATAACTGCATTACAGAGATTTATCTGTTACTAAAGGTATCCCCTCCACTGTCCTCGATAAGGAAGAGAAGCTATGCAGAATCTCACTGAATTTGCAGCAAAGTTGGCATGGCTGGCTTTACACATGATTTATGTATGAGTTTGCGTTTGGTACAAGTGTTTTTATTCCGTTCTGTCACATACAGTACAGTTGTTTGCAGTGGTGGTCCACTCCCTGTTACCCTTTGCAGAGTGTGCAGTGTGGAGTGACTGTCCCAGCTGTTTGGGGGTGGGGGGAACTGGTGTTTGCTGATAGCTGTCTGGTTAATAATCAGATTCTTTTTCCAAAGAATCAAAAAGTGCATCATCTGTCTGTGTGAATGATTCTATATGACCACTTGCAGATAGGTAGCCCAAGTTATTATCTTACTCCAAACAGACCAGAAGCCCTGTTAGGGTGATGCAGAGCCCAAAGCAATAGGCTTTTTACTTAGGAATTTTCTATAAATTGTATCAGTTACCCTGCCTGTGTCCCTCAATATTGCCTACAGTGCTGCCTGATGCTGCAGAAGTCCTGGTGCATTGTAAGCCCATCTAGAACACAAATGTGAGAGTGACCAGAACACAAATGAGTGCTATAAAAATGCTATTGAATGGAAATGTTCCTGAATAGAGACGATTTGAGCCCTGAGGGTAGTTACTTGATCCAGCATTTAGTCTGATATTGTAATTTGGCAGTCTTTGAGAAGCAGGTACAGTGTATTAGATATGACAATGATTTATATCTGTGCTGAGAAATAAATCTGTAGAGAACTTCCAAGAGACAACTGACAGGAGGGAGTTTTTTTTGGCTTGGTTTTTTCCTTTTTTTTTTTTCTAATTGAGAGATTTTGTAGAAGCATTCCAGTCTGTCAAAGAAAGCTGCTTGTAAAGTCCACATTTGATAGTGGGTTAAACTACACAATGCTTAACCTTATGTTTTCTGTAGTTTTCTGCAGCCTTATTTCTTCCTCCTGTTGTCTGTAGCCTCCTGGGACATTTTTTAACTAGAAGCTGATAGAAGCTTTGCCTTGGATCCCTGTATTAGAGTTGACCTCTGATTTTTCTGCGGTTACATCCAGGCTAAAGAGTGAAAGTGTACAATCCCATCCATATCAGAGCTTCCTCTGTCTTCACTTTCTCCCTTTGTCCTCTGCTCTCCTCCAACCTCATCATGAGACTAGCAGCTTCATAGGAGAAGGTGTTAGGGAGATATTGGGACTTTCCAGTCTCCTAGTGTTCCCTAGAGCAAACCTCAGTAGTGCCCAAAATTTGCAACAAGTTTTATTAAGATTAATTTCAGACCTTTACAGGAACTCATGGTTCTAACCTGAAGAGGACTTCTTGCTTAATGGCAGAGGGTCCTCCAAACTATTCTTTCCACACAAAATGGTTTGTTTCTGAGGAACAAATACTCTCTTTTTGTCAAGTAGTCTTTCTTATATAAGTGGTTTATCATTGTCTTTGTACTCACCATGGCCCAGTTTACATTGAGAGAGCAATAATATACATGAGGTTTAGAGTGGGATTGGTGAGACAGACAAAGAGTTACTGAAGTAGCCTTTCAACCTCCAGTATAGCCATGGCTATATTGCAACTTGGATTAAAAATATAATTAAAAATACAAAAATGAATTTGATGTTTACTATTTGCTAGCAGTATTTGTTTGGTTTTATGGACTCATTGTGAGAGTCTGTGTTATCAGTAATCTGTCTCAGGGGAGGCCTAGGGCTGGGCTGACAGGAGGTTCTGTATGTGTAGCACTGGCAGTGACAAGTTTGCTACAGTTGGGAGCTGAATTGCAGTAGTGTTGGGAGAAATGGGTGGGATAGCAGGGACCTTGGAAGGTCAGGGTTAAAGCATAACATAAAGCCCCTGGGACAGCAGGGTATGATGCAATGAAAGAAGGGTTTTGAAGATCCAGGTCTGCTGAAGGACTGAAGGTCCAGGCTGTGCTGTGCTGGCAGAGGCATGCTTACAAAACAAAGCTTGCAGAGCCCTGCCTTTAGTATACCTGGTTCTGGTCGCTGCTGTGAATGTATGAGTTCTAAGGACGCTATCAACTCAGTGTACTGGCCATGAACACAACAAGCAAGCGAGCAAACAAGTTAAGGAGAGTGTGGTCGTGCACACACAGAAAAGCTACAAAATCCAGCTATTCATGTACAGCATTGTCTCCCTGTTCTTTCTTAAGGGCTTCCATCCCCCATGCCCCCACCCCTTGCACTCCAACACTATATTTGTGCCTTGGAGATGTGGAGATGAGCGTATGATGGATGGATGGATGCTGCTTGTCTGGGTTTTTCACCACCATTTCCCCTGGGGCACTCTGTCTGCTGGCAGAGAGCACCATCCCAAAAGATGGTATCTTTTGCAAACTCGACAGCTAACAGACAGCTTCTCTCTCTGCATATTTCCCCAAAGAAGAGCAGGCTTAATCTGGTTTTTATATGGCATACTTCATTATAATCTTTTTGACTTCCCATGTTCCCAGTACGCCCTAATAAATAAAACGCTGGGGGTGGGAACAGCAGAGATGCTGAGGCTTCACACTCTTGTGACACTGATAGATTCTCATTTTAAACTGTCATGGGATTTAATTGCTTGCTGAGCCACTGCACTGCACTTTCAGACACATCCTGCCACATCCTCTTAATGAGCTTAGTGGCTGCATTCACTCAGCAGTAGTTCTGTTTGCTGTGAATTAGGTGGCTTTTTTAGACCACCTATGTCATTTTAAAGAGGTAGTGGTTATTAGGGTAATATCCTTGGATTTATCCATCTTAAACATCACTTCATGAACTCTTAATATATAGGTTCCTCTAGCACTTTTTATGTTCCAAAAAAAATGGCACGAAGAAACAAAAACGCAAGAATCTATGTGCAAAGTCAGTGTTTGTCTAAGAGGGGTTTTGGAAGCTGGATTGCTTTGGTTTGCATAGTAGCTGTCTCTGGCATGATAGATCATGCTGGAACTCACCCAATAAGTATCTCTGTTCCCAATTAGAACTGGAAGTGGAGCTGCTTACGAGTGCACAGAGATGATGGTTTTGGTGGCAGCTGCTACTGTGGAGATGGAAATGATCCATTATAAAACAAATACATTGCACTGTATAGAAAAAGGGATTATTGTTTTTAATTTATGTTTCAAAGAGACACTGAAAAGTTGCTTAGCTCCCAATGCATTGTAAACCAAATGTAGCTTATTTAAGGACAAGAATTTGCAGCTATTTTGCTATTTTGGTGAATCAAAACTTGAAAAAGCCCACCATTTTGTAGGATTTGTGAAAATGTGCTTCTTTTGGAGGCAGCAGTCCAATAGAAAGCAGATACAGGAATGATGCTGGCATGGGTGCTCGTTCAGATTCTACCATCACAATCTAAGGACCTTGATAAATAGAGAGGTTGCTGCACTGAGCTGGTAAGCAGAAATAACCATGTTAATTTAATCACTATGAAAGGGACTCTGCCAAGTTAAGAAACATAAATTTTAATTATATGCACACACATATTTGAATTATAATATATGCACAATATTTATCTGTGACAACAGTAATACCATGGTTTACTAAAATGGGAAGGATTCTTAAATAACATATTATTTTTTCATTGGTGATTTTTGTTGATTTGACACTTCTATTTTGTATAGTTCTGACTAGTTCCTGCATCTCCTACATTAACCCTGTGCTACTGCATTTGCAATACCAAACAAAAGGATATTTATCTACAAACTTTCTTAAAAATTTTATATAAAAGAGTAAGCTTTTAATTATAGTGCCTTTACTCGTAGGTATTACTTGTAATGAAGATTATGTTCTCTGATATTGCAAAGTTTGAAGATGAGCTTGTGATACAATCTAGAAGTTATAATAGAAAGAATTTAGAACAATTAGTGGGTAGCAAATGTTATTACCTATATTTTAAAAGGATTTGGTTGTGATTCAAAGATTTAAAGACCCATAAATTCTACATGAACATCTGAGAAATTGATTGAAACAATAATTAGGTATAATCAGAAAACCACCTGGGAAATGATGATACTGGAGGTTCTAACCAACTACTTTTTTTTTCTACCAAGGAAAGGCATGTCTCACTACTTTCTTAAAATTCTTTATATGATATTGAAATAACTAATAGGTAGTGGGAGTTGACAATTTTCTTAGACCTTCTGAAGACCTTTGGCATGTAATAGGCCTACAAAGAGAAACAAAGCATTGTCTTGGGTCAAAACTTTCAGGATAAAAGATAATGAGAGAAAGAAATTTCATTATAGATAAAGGCTAAAAAACCAGCTAGTGGTTTGAGGTTTAGTGCTTGTTGTGTAACGTATTGATGAACAAGCTGGAGAGTGGCAATACCTTGTAAACTACAAAGATTTGCACACAGTACAAAGTTATTTAGAGTGATCGTGACTGGGGAGGTCTGTGCTGGCCTCCTCAGGGAGATGTGAGTGTGCTTGGTGAGTGGGCAGAGGGATGGGCATTTTCATACAATACCTGTGTGTTTGAATGCATTCCTTATGGGAGTTCTTGTTTCCATTGCAAGGTTCCTAATTCTTCTGCTTACTGTGCAGCTTGGACATTGAAAGACACAGGCTGAGGAGTAATCTAAAGAATATTATAATTCATATGTTTAAATGGGATATGTGGTTTCTTCTGAAAATGTTGGGTGCAGTATTGGTCTGTCTTGGGAAGACTAGCGTGTAATAAGAGGAAGTTCAGAGAGGTTCGTCAGGACTATATGGAAAGCTTCCCACAGCAGAGTAATAGAAAATTGTGACTGTTCATTCTCGAAAGGAGAAGAATAAAAAGAAATGACAAAAAAATTTGTTCAGGAACTTTTATTTTTCCTATCTCATAGACAGAACAAGGGGTCTGGCAGTTAATAAAGTGAAATACTCCTTTCAAACCATAGTTTAACTGTTGAATTCACTCAGATGAATTTAATGATCCCTAGTAGTGTTTAACTATTTTTGTAGATTAACTATCTTTTAAATTTTTTAAGACTTCCATCTCTAGGGATTCAAAAACTGTTTTGGAAACATAATTCTCTTTCTTCATTACTGTATCCTTTACAGACTAGCCATATTCCAGGAAAGACTGAATTCATTACAAAGATTGAATTCATTGCTAAGGGGTTGTCTTTTGAGCTATACTGTAAACTTCCAGATAAGATAGGCTCTGCCATTTCCCACTTTCTAGAGTTGTTTAGGAGCAAAATGGATTCATAGAAGCTACCAGTGGAGAAGAAAATGAAGGAGTTGAATGGCAGTCAGCTTAGTGGGCAAAGGCAAGGCAGCTACGCTGAGTTTATTTTTGCTGTATTTCTTACTCACTAACTTAACTTCTTGGTGACTCAATCTCCCCATCAGTAAACCAAATAAAAATATTACCTTACAATGCCTTGTCAGTGGGGTGTTAAATTTAGTAATTAGAAAAAGCTCTGAGAGTTTTGGATGAAAAGTCCTCCTGGAGTGTTGCTGTTGGGAAGTTAGCGGTGGCACACAGAACAAACATGCCTATTAAAGACAGCTGCCCATTTTTTACCTTAAAACCTACCTTTCCTTCTTCCCAAACTTAATGTTCAATATCTCTGGAACAAACAGGGAGTAGTTTTACCTTCTTATACGTACTACTTGTCCCTCAGCCCTTC
Organism: Pachyramphus minor; assembly: GCA_013397135.1. Classification (NCBI taxonomy): domain Eukaryota; kingdom Metazoa; phylum Chordata; class Aves; order Passeriformes; family Tyrannidae; genus Pachyramphus; species Pachyramphus minor. The sequence continues at coordinate 450,701 of VYXB01001197.1, read as the reverse complement.
CTTGCTCATTTCCTTTTCTAATAAATTCATTTGCTGTATGTATTGGTATCCAGAGACAGTTGGTTTTGGCATAGTTTGTCACAGTGAAGACATATTTGTTTCCAATGCCTTTGAGCTTACTTGAAGCTTCTTCACTTGCTGGTAGTATGATGACCCCTTGGGTTTTCCAGTCCCACAAAGAAATACCAAGCAAATGCCCTTTTGCACCCCAGAACAGGACTTTGAAACCAAGCCAAGCCCACAGCCAGAGATGATTACAGAGATTCCTTAATGACTTCAGATTCAAGTGTTGAGATTTGCACATAAGTCAAAAATCCCTTCTTTCTCTTGAAATGTCTGGATCCAGAGGGAGGTACTAGTAGTTCAACAGGGAAATTCAATCTGTATGAGTCTCTTTTGACTTCTCTGTCTTTTTTATAGATCAAGTAAGGGAGAAGTTGGGGAAGAGGCCATCATGGGGTGGGTGTGTAGAGCTTAATGCTGAAAACAGAGGTCTGATTGAATAGAGCTCCTTGTGATGAGAAGGGGAATCAATTCACAGTTGATCCCATCCCATTGTGTGGGTTGTCCTGGGAGTTTCCTTTAAAATCCCAGTGATTTGGATTTTCTGCATAGTTTGTAGTCAGCCTTTCCCTCCATGAATAGAATAGCTTTTCCTGGAATTTTTGCTGGATTTTCTGTGGTTGTTGGCTGAGGAGTGCTCTCTCACTTCAGAAGACTGGAGTAAGCATGTTGTGGAAGCACTGAGGGACCCTGAATCATTTGCTGGCTAAGACTTTTTCATATAGAGAACAAACATATTCCTAGGATGCAATTATCCCCAAGAAACAGATTATATTTTACTGTCCCAGGTGGAAGTGTTAATTCATTATTTGGATTGCAGGAGTGATTTGGGACTTTAAAAACACATGAATTTCTGCCCTGCAGAATTTACAGCTCATGGTGATAGAAAGGCAGGGAGCTTCAGGCATATTGGGGAACAAAACACAGTCCTAAAGGATGAGAAATGGACAAAGCTGTGAAATAAGGACACCAGATGCTGATTTCTGAGCATCAGTCCTGTACATTATTATTTGTAAATATATTGTCCTAGAGGGAGGAACTCATTTTAGACGAGAGGGAGTAATAGAGAAATCCATAGCTGGCATTGCTAGGTAGAGATGTGCAGGATGTCTTCCTGCCATAGGGTTGCTTTGAATAAACCCCTGCATGAATGGCGTAGAGGCCAGGATCTTCAAGGAAAACTGAGTTATTCTCTAGGTGTATTTCAACACCTTGCTAAAATTAACGTGCTGTATTTGCCTGTCTGCTGCCTCATAATCTAGTAGCAGCATCTGAAAGGGAAATAAGGCTCTGTTACTTTGCTTGTACAGCAAGTTGTATCAAGCTTTCTTGTAAATGCAGTTTTTGGAGCCCAGTGCCTTCAGCCTGTTCCTGAGCTAGCCTTTGGCTCTTTCTGCAGTGATTGGGTGTTGTCCTGTTTTATGGGCAACTTTGCTGGCTGTGTTTCTTCACTGGTGTAGGCCCATTTGAAGCCAACTGGAGATTTTATCTAGTCAATATTACATGAAAATTCAAGACATGTCCCTTTGTTTTTCTACGTAAGTTCTCAGCATTGGCCCCACACACAAGCTTTCTGCTTTCCCACGTGTGGAACATGCCCTTATGTGGAAGAATAAGGGTTGAAGCTATGCTGTATAAATTGTGCCGGATGCTAACTTGCATTAAACTCTTTTCCTATTCAGGAGATCAGATGCTTCATATTTTTTGTTTCAATATCTTAGAAAGTCCCATTTTTATTCTGTCTTTGAAGCATAGGGAGTTTACACAAAGGAGAAGGATTCCCCCCACCCCCTGTTTATTTCCTCCTGATACAGTATATCCAGCCTTTTTTTTTCCCCTGTTAGCAAGCATAGCAATTGAAAAGATATCAGGTTTTCAGTAAGATAGAAGTGAATCCTATATGGAGATCCTTAGTGGTTAAACAAACTTGAAGAACTCTCCTTCAAGATAGAAAAAGGCTTGAAAGTCTGTTAGCTTTCCGCTTGACATCTCTGTCCTGCTTGTTAGCTCTTTAGGGGAGACACATACAGGGAGTGTGTTTTGTTTTTCAGAAGTTGATCTGCCTCTGAAAAAAGATGGGTTCACCTCAGAAAGTACAACTCTGGAAGCCTTGCTGCGTGGAGAGGGAATAGAGAAAAAACCAGACACTAAAGAGGAAGACACTATACAAGAAATCCAGGTAAAGGAGAGCGCCATGCTCTGACATCAGGACTCAGTTTTACAATTTGTCTCTAAGTCTAGCAGTCTTATGTCCTGTAGAAGAATAGTGCATCTGTTGATAGTTGTGTTATTCTACTGCCAAACCTTTGTGCTACTCTGTGATGCTCAAAATGAACTCAGGATCTCATACACTTCTCCTGTCACAAGAATCTCTGTTGCTTGACTGTGTCTGCACAGCTCCTTTGTTGGAATTTGTTTTGGAGCACTATGAGATAATTACATATTAAACTGACAAGCAGAAAATGGGTCCCAACTATAAACTGAATTTTAGTGCCTCAAATTTAAAGTGAATTTGGACGTGGATTTGAATTTGGATTCACAGCTGCTGACTGTAGACAAAAACATGTCATTGCCTTCCCTGGTTTTTTGTGTGTGTGTGTGTGTTTGGTTTTTTTGTTGTTGTTGGCTTTTTTTTTAATACTAGGTAGTCTTCCAGAGGTATACAAGAAAAATAAATAATTAAAAACCTCATAACCTTAATTACCTCAGTTATTAGTGATGCAGGTATGAGAAATATTGCCTCTTCGCATGCATTATGGTTTGAAAGTTATTTGTCAAGATTCCATTTCATCCTTCAACAATTAGAAGTAGAAATAGGTAGAATTGTAGGTCTGTCATAGAAGGAATTCAGCTAATATAAAGGGTTCTTATATAAGTCTGCATCACTTTTAAAGATATCTTAAATCACTAGGAAAGTGGGCCTCTCCTGCAGCAGCACATCTTTGGTGATGCTAAACCACCTTGTGTTATGAGTCTTTTATAGGGATTTTAGTGAGTTATTAGCAATGTGCCAACCTTGGTAATTTTGCTGACATGTTGCATATACACCTAAAACTACGGAAAGTTTGTGGGGGCAGTTCCATGCCAAATAATACAAGAGCATGGGCAACAAATCTGTATTACTATCTATCAAGCTGAGAGCTCTAATGAAACATCTGTTTATACCTGCTTCTTAGGCCACAAAAAGTCACTGTGCAGCATCCTTGTGAGATTGACAAATGCCTTTGAATGTTGCTGTGTGATCTGAGCTTCCAAATTATCCCCAGCAGCAGTCCAAGGAAAGAGACTTCAGAGATGGTGGAACTGACACAAAGGCATTGCAGAGCAGGGAGGGGTTAAAAAAA
>VYXB01001197.1:419521-447271 GCA_013397135.1 Pachyramphus minor | reverse complement strand
AAAAAAAAAAAAAAAAAATCAGCTAAACTGTTGTAGCTGTGACCTGTCACCTGGGTGCTAGTTTCATCAGAACAGATGCAAAAAACATGTTTGCTTTTTTTAATGCAAGCACTGCTTATCTGGATTCAGTTCTATAGAACAATGATTGCCAAAGCCTTTACTAGTAGCCAGCTTTCAGTGTGTACTTTGGCACCTGGCAGCTAGACTGTACCAGATCAAAATCACAATCAGTGCTTTTATCAGTATGACAAATAAGAGAACACAAATCTCCCTTTTGTTCCTTTACATACTTGTCTGTGCTGTAACTTTAAAGGGCCCAGCCTCTGTGGTGGTGAGAGTGAGCAGGTGGGATAGACAGAATTGTAATTCCCACATCAGACCCAGCCACTCTTAAATTCATAGCATCTGTCAGGAGAAGACAACTTGGTGCTTAGCTGCACTCAAGTACACAGTTTTAGACAGACAGAATTGGAAAAAAAAAGTTACTCTGCTAAAAAGGATAAGTGTTCACCCCGCTAAATAGGTATAGTCGTTGGGACCTCCTGTACAGTTGGTATTTCATGGGGTTGAGGATTTTGCCCTACAATAAGTTGGTATTGAATGTGTGTCTCCATTGTTTGCTGGAGAAGGGTTAGAATAGCCTTTTCACCATGCATCAGAAAAGTTATGCCCCTTCAATGAAGTATTAGTCATTACCATGGCCGTCTCACCAAATTCACACTTCGTTACTTAACATCTCTCCTAAATTGGTGCTTCAATTTTAAAGGAAGAAAGTGGTTTGTAATATTTTTCTTAACTCTTGTGTAATATTACTGCTGTAAACTAGCTTCTTTCCGTCCCACATACGATGTGGTTGCCCCTGGTTTTTTTTTCTGAGATACTTTAAGATAGGAAACAATGTAAAAATACCAACTCATATCAGTAAGTTTGCTTATTTTCTTACATACATTCTTAAATTTCTTACAGTCTCATGTACAATGTTTTTCAAGTGCTTCAGTTTCCTATGATGAAGTCAATTAATGTATGCAATTGTATGAATTTTGAAGGAGCATGTTACGTATGCAGAACTGGAACCTGCTTAACTTTTACACTAAATACACTAGTATTTAGTACTGTAATCATATGTGAAATTGTATGGTTTGACCTCATTAATAGCCTCCTGATATTGAAAAATAAAAGAAGACTTAATCCTCTATCATGTTCTAAAAGTTGTTAGTACTTCTAAAAAAATGCACTGACCAATATTAGTCTTAGAATTTAGCTGATCAGATATGAATAAACTTTTGTAGTTGGTCTTCCAAATACAGAATTTTTGAAAAGGGAAATTTCTGTTGTATTCTTTCCCACAAATTCAGAATTTAGTGCTTGAGGTATGTAGAAAGGAGAGAAAGAAACTGTGATTTGCTCCTCTTCTCCCTCTATTGGCTCTCAAATACCTCTCCAGTAGAAATTAGAGGGAAGGGACAAATACAAAGATTTGTATATAAATATAAATACTGAGATTGAAAAACCTGCCCATGTCACTGATTTGAATCTGCATCATGGCTGCAGGTTGCAATTTAAATGAAAGTTGGCATGGGGAAGGTAAATTAGTGATTCCAGATTAGTACCTTGGAAAATGGCACAACACCATGAATGGCAGGAGTGGCTGCTGCCCATTTCTGTATTTCTAGCAGACATGCCGAGGGTTGAGGGGATTTCAGTGAGACCTCTTCCAACGTTAGTGTTGTGATGATTTGTCTTGCCTTTGTCTGTGCAATGTCTGACTTGTGCATGTTTTCATGCAGGATGGCCAGCCTGTGTTTGGTTCTATAGAGATTACATTTCAAAAGATCAAATTCAAAGGATTGAAATACCATGGCCCAGGCATCTCACAGTTATATGAGCTGATGAAGTATTGTTCCTATTAAATAATTAATAGAACAAACTATTGCCATTGGTCTTGTTAACTTCAATGAGACCTATAATTCCTCAGCACTCTCATGCAGCAACCCTCCTGCTTCTAGCTTAGAGTAGTACCTGTGGTGCAAGCCTTGAAAGACATTGCTTTCTAGATCCATTCTGGAATATGTGGAGGAATTTTCTCTATTTTTACTAAAGAAAGAGGATTATGGGATACTGAGGAAAAAAACACTGAATTTTGGTAATTTTACAGGGCATTCTCAACATTAAGGAAAACAAAACAAATGAAGGTCCAAGAAGTGAAAATAAAAACCCCATGCAAACAAGTTCCCAGGCAGGGCCTGCAGTTATGCATACTAATACTTGTCTTGGGATATTGGTGCTCAGTGATGCCACTCTTTTGTCCTAAGAAACTTTTTTTCGTAGTTGACTGATATCAGTAGTAAATTTTAATAAGAACACCCTTGAGATCTGAGGTTGGAAAAGAAAAGCAAATTTTGCTTTAGTGTAAAGAAGTAGTGGTACTGGGATCTGATTTGGCATGATATCGACTGTAAGAACCCAGAGTCTCTGCGGTGAAGAGCAGAATTTGGTTGCACGTGTCCTCGTCTCCTCTTCTGACCATTCCTGTTTGTTGTTCAACCACAGAGGGTTTTAGAAAATGATGAAAATGCAGATGAAGTGAATGAGGAAGAAGATTTGGAAGAAGATATTCCAAAACGAAAGAACAGGCCTAGAGGACGGGTAGGTGGAGAGTTTATTGGAATGGAAAGGAAGCAAGCAAGCCTCTGCTTTCTAGTGTATATTTGTTATATGTATTATATATGCAAAATGTGTATCAATGAATATATAATATTGATAATACTATAGTAATTTTCAGTCATATGGTGATAGATTTTTAATGTTTTTTCAATTTATTTTTGTGAATAACCAAGGCAAAAAAAGACTGTTTTGAGAGTAAAAAGTTGGGGACATTTATTTTAGTGCTGTATTTTCAATTGTAAACTGTAATAATTATGATGACATCCTGCTATTACAATGCTCCTTAAAACAACATTGACTAATTACAGAAAAGCAACAAATTCAGTCATGACAGCCAAAAATGTATTAATAAAAGTAACTTGAATTATGTTAATAAGTTTTGCAGCTTTCTCCAGGGTAGCATTTTGTGGCTGACGCTGACCCTCTTGAGCCCACGGCAAATCTTCCATTTGCTTAAAATGGGCAATATTTTATCCTTAGGGGACTCTGTGTCCCTTCGTTTACCTAAGATGTCTTCACAATTCATCAGGATACCAGTCAAGTAATGAGGCCAACATTTTAAAACTTGGAATCAACATTTTCAATTTTGGCCCCGTGAGCCAGGCATCTAAATTAACACAATTCTCAGAAGTTTTGAGCATTTTCATCTCTCTTTGGCTCCAGTGGATGCTGCAGGGGCCCAGGAGCTCTAGAAATACCTTTTGATGTTCTTGTAGAAGTCAAGCAAGAAGGGCCACATTTTAGGCCAAATGAGCAGAAAATAATGGCTTTTGAATGAGAGACATGAAACCACATTGAATACTTGCAATGTACTTATGCATCAGACCCTCTCTTTTGGTTTCTTCTACTGTTGTGTTGTTTCAGTTTTCTGCTCCTCTTTATTTTGGAGCTTAAGTCCTTTAATATAAGATCAAAGCACTTTAATAATTGGATAAGTATATATTTCACCTTCCTTATTCTCAAAATCACCTGAACCAGTTTCTTTCTTTCTTTCTTTCTTAGCCAAAGACCCCCACCTGGAAAAAAATTTTCCAGAAAAATGTAAGTTTCAGAAAATTTGTATGAACCAGTAACCAAAACCAGGAGATAAAATCAATACATGCACACAAGCTTGATTGTAGTGATCAACTAATATTCCAGGCTAACAATTATTTTCTAATAAGTTGCTCTTACATAAATTGCACGTGGTGGTTAGGGTGAGTGAAAGGAAGTGAATAGCTAAAAGAGATATACTGCTCAGGAGAAGGGAATTTGGTGTATTCATATGTCCTAGACCTACACAAATGAAGTCCTGAAATTACTGTTACATGCAAAGTTTTACTTCCCCATTCAGGAAAATGTCACAGAATAACTCCATTACTGTAGTGGAGGGAGTCGGAGGGTACTAGATGTCCCATTCATTTTGAAGCAAAAATTTATGTGTTATTTTCTGCCCTAGAACCGGACCCCTATTAAGTACAGGAGCAGCAGGATCTCTTGCCTTTTTCTTGCAACTAACTCCTGCTTTGCTAGTGCCCTGGCTTCTTGCATTTCAAAAAAGAGAAGTCTGAAGAGTGCCAAATATTTTGAGCAATTTTTGTTTTTATTTGATGGCATCAATACCCAAAGCAAAATGTTGTAGAAATTAGGATTTTAAAATTAGGGCCTGGTTATCTAGCTGTTGAAAATTGCTAAGCCTGAATTGTCTGGTCACAAGTGTTTCACCACTTTTCTGAAAGCAGCCCTTTTCTAATTTGAGCCTGACCCAGTATGGGGAATTGAGACTAAGGATTTGCAGGTAGGGGACATGAAACTTGGGCATCTCATTGTTTCTGGGAAGGAGTGGTTCGGGTATTTTTAGAGGGCAGAAGAGGGGAAGGACATGCCTAGGAAACTAGATCCTGCCGAGTGTGACCTTTGGGGATTCAGAGAAGGAGTGACAGCATCAATGCAGGATTAATGTGATGGAATTACTTCTCTGGACTTTCCAAATTGCACATGCCCCTTCTTTTCCCAATGCATGATTTTATTTTTAATCCTGGACTCTCCATCTGTCCCTTTGGCTACTCTCTCTGCCTCCTTCAGGGCTGCTTCAAGGCTGCTGTGCCATGGCTTCCAGGCCTCACAGTCTTGAAGTCTTTGCTGCATCCCATCAAGAGAATGAAGGCAATCATGGATGACTGAATTCAACAGCCTGGAGCACTGACAGCAAGCATGGGGCACTCAGTTTAGTGCCTCTGGGGCAGCTGCTTGGTTTCGTTTCCCCTCAAGGCTAGCCCTGAAATCGTGGGAGTGTTAGGAAGGACACTGAAGGCCAAAGAGGTGGATTTATGGAGGCAGATTTTTAGTATCTTTGCTGGACTGGGACATTGTGGTAGGAGCTGGAAGGGGTAGTTTGCTAGGAGATATGAGATGAATGCAGCTGCACCTATACAGATTGTCTGCTTGTCAGCTGGATATCCCATGGGACGGTTTCAAAGGCACTAAAGACATTTAGGAGCATCAGTCCCACTGAAAGTCACTGACTTGAAAAATCTCCCTGTGTTCACTGCATGAAAAAGTGTATCTGACGTGTGGTCATGACATGAATGGTGTACCCCTGCATTTGTGTAGAGAACAGTTTGAAGGGAAACAGCTGTCTGTAAGACTAGCAAAACTCTGAGCAACACACCTTAAATTGCCATCCTATTCTGAAAGGTACCTATGTAGAAATAGTACCTTCTTACTCAACATATGTGTTCCCAGTGCGTAAATAGTCAGAGCTACTGACTAGTGACAAATATATGACTTTACATCTTTTTCACAGCCCTGAAAAACCAATGCAGCTGGTAGGATAGGGAAATTAGATCCTAATCCAGGTAACAGCAGAAATATTTATTAAGGGCCAAACACTTGTCTCTGTGAAGACTCTCTGATGAGTTGAGGGTTGTATAGGAGCTGCCATGGACTGAAATTTATCTTGCAACACATTTTGCAGCAATGAGGGAAGAAAGGAACTAGCCTGGGATTGATTTCATTGCCCAGAGGGAGTTTACAGAGCTGCCAGTCAGAGAGAAAATACTGCAGACTAGTAAGATGATTTTATGTGATATGGTCAGTAAAGTAGCTTCCACCAAACAATTGTTGTTGGGGCCTTTTCCAGGGTGAAACTGCTTTTTGGTTCACCATTACAAATCTTGCTCTGCACATGTGTGCTGGTCTGCACAGAGGTCTTTGCAGAAGGCAGAGTTATACTTGTCATAACTAATAGTATTTACCCCGTCCAGACAGCTGCAAATCCATGTCTTTCCTTCAGGACTGTGTTAAGAGTTAGCCCTAAGCAATCCCAGGGAAATAACGTGTGAAGGTTTTATAAATCCTTGTTTTGACAGACTTTGTCAGGCCATTGTAAAATGTTTCCTTGTTCCTTGTCTTTAATGTCCAATGGAACGCAGCTCTGACAGTGCTAGTTCTGTTCCAAATGCATAGAAGAGGGACAGAGTTTTTACATCCTTTATATCTGGGTACTAATACTCTCCGAATTTCTACACCTTCTTCAGCTTTACCTAACAAAGCTCTGTCTGTTTCTTACTTTCATATGCAAAAGCTTGCAGGATTTCAGTCAGGTGGCCTTGTTTAGAGTGAGGAATATCAACAGTTTAATAAGAGAAGCAGCAGAAGCAATTCTGTGCTTTTATCCAGGAATAGAATTAGCTACCAGAATTAATAAAGGGCTAGTTAGCCATCCACCTGTGATCATTTCCTCAAACAAAGACCAAGTCTAAAATTATTGTCATTTATAGACCGTACATTAGTGAGCATGAAAGAATCGAAGGCCTTGTCTCAGTTTCCAGTTTCACATTGCAGATCTCTCCATCACTGGACAGATATGAGCTGTCCCCTTGTTGGCATTTCAGCTGAGAAGGGTCAGGACCAGGTAGCTTTGATGCTGAATTCCACTCTCACCCCTGGAGGTCAAGACAGAGCAGTCTGTGCTGTGGAGAAACAGAGCTTTTCAGTTTCCAGAGCTGCCAGTCTGGTCCACTGTAGGAACACAGAACTGCAGAGAGACCTTTCTGGCTAATTTCTGTTATTGCAGGTAGCCAGATAGCCATGTTACCTAATTTTTTCCACTAACTGACCAAAGATCCATATTATAATTAGCCATGATATCTTTGTCCCAACAGGTCATTTCAAAACATTGCTTTTCAACTAGAAAACAAAACACAACAACACAAACAACCCCCTTTTGAAAATAGTGAAGGAAACAATTTGACCTCTCTTTTATTTGGGGCCTGTTTTCTGGCTGATTTAATGTTTGTTTTTATCCTCTATCACCTGTTCATCTATTCATTCATTCATATTCAGTTAAGCAAGATATTTGAACATCTTCAGAAATGAATGTGTGACGATACTCGACTGAATATGTGCTGGCAGTGACCTACTGCCATGGATGAACAGTTTGGGCTATTTGTGGAGAGGATCTCCATTGCATTCCAAGGTCCATTAACATAGTGTGTACCTTAGGAGATGAAGGGTCAAGATCACCTTTGAGAAACCTGTATGGAAGCTAAGGATTTGTTTAGTTTATATTGCACATTTTTCATAGGAGGGTGAGGGGCACAAGGAGACCTGAGGGGTGATGGAATAGTGCTAACATTCTTCTTGTCCTTGCAGGCTCGGGGATCTGGAGGTGGCAGGAGACGGAATGATGCTGCCTCCCAGGATGATCACGACAAACCCTATGTTTGTGACAGTAAGTAGCAGCCAGACAGCTTATTCTGCTTCCAGCCTGGTCCTACCAGCTCAGTGCACTCAGGGCTTCATCTTTTCCCTTCCAGCAAAATATTCTGCTGCTCTCTGAGTTGCATGTTTGCCACCTGCTGCTGCTGCTGCTCTTGGTGTTTTTGCATGAAGGAAATAAAATTAAGTCCTCGGCAAGACTCCACTTCCCTTTGCCCTTTAATAAATCATCTCTTACATTTTCTTTCTCCTTCTCTTTTTCTGGCTTCTCTGCCTTTTGTCTTCTTTCTCCCCATGTAAGTTTCACCCTCTATTTCTTTCTCTGTTTCAGATAGTTACAAACAAAAGCATAACTCAAAAATCTCCGGCAAAGGTACTTCATCCTCATTGTATCTCTTGACATATTTGGTGATTCTCTTTCCTTCAGTCTTTTTAAAATCTCACTGGGCTAAATTCTGAAGGTCTTATTCTTATACCTCACTCAGAAAGTACTCTGGTGGCATCATTAGAAGTTGAGCCCTTCTAAGAAACAAATAACATCTGGAATGCCTTGTTTTGATACATATTCCCCTTGAATATGTATGTTGGCTATATTGGCCATGCTGTTTGACATCTTGCAGTTGGACTGCAGGTTAAGTAAGGCGTTGCCCCAGCTGAAAAATTATGCTATAGCCCAATGCTGACACTGAAGGAGGATACCAGAGTCCTAGTATGAGGGTAGAATCCGATATTTGTTACACAATGGTTTGAGGTTTTTAAAAAATCTAGTCCTTGGTGCTTTCCTTCTTTTGATACTCTTTTTTTGCTTCACTGTGTTATTTCTTTGAAGGGCACTTATCTTACCCATATGTATTTTTTTTAAGCATCCCATCTTAAGGCTTACTGTACAGTGTACATGCAATTGTAATTTGTGCTACCGGGTGCCTTCTAGCCTATAAGAAAATACTCTAACAAAAGTTAATAGCAGTAGGAGAATAGTAGGAAATCTTAACTTCTGTGATCCAAAACTGATGGTTTTGAGGACAACTAGCATCCTCCTTTTTCTGCTATTTCTACTCTTCTGCTATCTCACGATACTGACCTTAAATGAATATCCGTTACTATGTCCATCTATGGGGGTATTTTCTGCTTATTTTTAAAAACACGAAAAAATAAGGAGCATGCATGGTAAATAAGAACTATATTCCATGTGATGCAATCATATTCTTGTATGGTGACACCAGGTGACTGCACCAAACAGTGATGGATATATTAGGTATTTTGCTTCAGCAAGGTGAATATTTCAAGGGCAGTGAGCAGAAATGGAAAGACTTGCACATGAATGGGACTGTCTAAACACATGGTCAAGGATGAAGAGCCCTTTAAAATATGAAGAGTTGGAAGATTTATGCTGGGGTTAAATAGCTGTCCTGGCTGGTGTAGTGGAAGCACTAAAATGTGTCTTCTAAAATTTCTCTAAGAGCCCAGGGTGTATCTTGCTGAAACCCACAGGTTTCCTCTGCTGGTATATGCATAACTTTCTTTCTCTCTTTTCTGGAACATCGTTCTAAATCCAAGGACACTTGTCAGTGGTAATAATTTTGAATATAATGACTCTTTATTATCTGATTTTGCATTGCTTTTGGATTTTACCAAGAACTCACAACATGCATAGTAGTGATTTGCATAGAGTAAATTAAACATTGAAGATATCAAAGCAGGAAGAAGAAATCTGGCCTGAAGTCAAGACTCTCATACATTGTTATATTGAAGGAATTTTGCCTTGGCTTATATTTTGGAGCATAAATTTACCCTTTGGTTTTGGAAATATAAACTTTTCTATTTCATTTGGCTGATACATTTCATTTTTAGGAAGCTTATAGTTAGAGTCATAGGGAACTCTGGAATTCAGACTTTGCACAGTGACTTCTCCTTTTCCATTTAGGATAGCTGAGAAAAGAGTTATGTGATAGCAGAACTTTTTTTCTTTTACCTGATTGTGGAGCGGAAGGAAAGAACTGTCCCAGTTGTAATGTCATCATCCCGAAGTACTATCCTGCCCTTGTTAACTTTCTATAGAAATATTACACTCAATTAATGATGAATAATAAGCCAATTGGCTTATTATTGAAGCCTCTTTCCTACTTCGGTGGATTTCTTAAATCAATTTTTTTCTTTGAAATTATTTGCTAAATATTTTTATAGATAAAACTCAGTCTAATTGTGGTAGGTTAGAAATTGGTTTACAGAACTCCACGTGCAGATGTTTTGGGCAGATAGGTTTGTTTTACCTGGAAACATTCCGGTGAAAAACAGTGAATGTATTCCCTGTTTGGGCAAACTTGATTCCTTCAATCATATTATTGATATAAAAAATTGCCTTAATGGGTCAGCAGTTTACTTTTTCTGTATATTATTTAACTTGCCTTCAGGTTGCTTTTTCTGCAAGCATTCTGATATTTGAGTTTTGAAAATGGCCACAAAGAAGAAAGGAGAAACTTATCTAAACCAAATTAATTTTCGTATTAAACTGCATAGACACAAAAAATGATTTGTGGTGAAGAACTTTTGTCAACTTACACATTCATATTTATATGAAAACAAGAATATATCACCAGGTTTTATTGATAATAAAAAAGTTCTAGGAAAAAAATAGTCCATGTGTCAGTAAGATGATACAATACCCAGCTGACACTGCCCCTTGTGTTTGAAGATAGCAATGCTATTTGTGAAAAGGCATGCCTTTTTTGTAAGAGGCATTTAGCTATGCACCAGCATAAAACTGACTAAAACTACAGAATTTCTATATGGAAGAAGGTTTCCAAAGCTCAAAACGTTTTGTCATCCAGTGGTTTTTTTTAAAAAAAGTGGTTGGTTTCTTGTTTTGTGGAATGAAATATTCTGAAATACTTGAGTTGATTTTATTGAGCATATATTGTATGAGAAGTTCAGAATAAAATGTTTGACCAAAGCATCAATAAAATTGCTAGAACAATCAGGAAATCCTTTGTTTCATCAAATCACCAAGTAGAAAAATTGTTCGTCAGATTTTCAACCAGTTGCGGTGGATAGTGTTGTGCCTTGAGCTCCCTTGGGATAAATGCTTTGATCACAAAAGTGGCAGGACAGCCTAGTGTGAAATGGGTGTAGGCTGGAAATGGTACCATAGCCAAATGACTCAGCTGTGTGAGAACAGTCCCAAACATAGCTTGAACACCTGGCTGGGACATACAGCAGGTGCCTCAAAAGGCAGTGAAAAGGACAAAAGCAAAACTTTTGATGTCAAGCAAGAGAAGTGGAAGATACACCACCCCCAGTGTTCATGATAAACCGGGCATGTGATTTTTGAAGGAGGGACAGAGTGAATGAATGAATGAATGAATACCTACATGTGTAATAAGAATTGATGTTATGTCAAATATTCATCTGGGGAACCATTATTTCTACTAAACAGTCTTCTTAAAAATCCTTCTACTATTTTCATAGTGTATATTAAATATTATTTACTACTTTTTAAAAAGAACAACCTTCTCTGGAGTTTTTTTTCTTAAACTTCTATTCTGGTTTAAAAGTTGCAATCAGTTGTAGCACCTGAGCTTCATAACTTCAAACATCTACTTGCTTTAGCCAGAGCAGTTAGTTTGTGCTCAATCTCTGCAAGTTATTAACTTTCTTGCTATCCCTCCTCATTTGTCTGCTTTCATTCTTCTCAAGTTCCCATGGAGACATGGGACTATGTCCACCTTTGTTGTCTGTCCCTCTATCTATGGAAGATTTCCCTTGCCTATCTCTAAAAGGAATTGTTTCTTTCTTCTCCTTTTATCAGTATGTCCTTGTCTCCTTTTAGTTTTATTCCCATATAAACTTCTATTTTAGCATAGCAACCTATATTTGTATTGTGTCTTTTTTCCACAGTCCCTCTGAGTCTGAGCTATGCATTCAGATCCATTCCATGTGCAGAATGAGAATTTACTGAAACCTTCCTATGATCTCTGATGGATCAGTGACTAATGCAACACTGTAGGTACCCAGAGACACTGATCCTATAGTGTTTTATAGAAGCTGATTGTTTTGTCAAGAATTTAATTTCCAGGTTTCTCTAGTTATTTAACACACATTTTCTCTGCCACAGTCCAAGACTAGCAGTCCTTGCACTGTTCTCAATGGATAACAATGTCTTCTACTTCTGTAAACAGTTACTGGGACTTTTTCCAGCTATGTTTTCATCAGCTCTTTTACTAAGCTTGTTTCTTCTATCTGCAAAAAACACAAAGGGTGTTTTTTAAGTAGTGGTGGCCAAAACTAAGTTGAATGCTGAGGATATTTCAGCACTTCACAAGAGGAGTGGTTGATACATTTACATATACTTACAATTACTTAAAGAAATTGGATTTATGCAACTTGCTCTGTTATGTGCCTATGAGAGGTAGAGATGGCTAACCTAACAGGTTGTTTAGTAAAGCCTTCCTCAGTGCAAGATGCTTCTCTTCAGTGCTGTGTCATGTTTCAGTGGCAAAGGAGTTTTCATCCTCGTTCACTAGGTGTATTCATATTTAATATGCTATTTACTATAGCTTCTTGCTCCTTCCCTGTTCAACCTGTTTCTACTCAGGCAGATTAGCATATTTAGTCTCCTCATAATACTGCTTTGTTGTGTTTTATACTGTGTTTTATTTGTTGATACTAGCTGTCATATTAATATTTATTAATAAAATTACCGTTTGAAGGAATTCCTTGATCAGTGAATCTCATATGATATATTTTTATTATTATTCCAGTATTTTCACCAACAATTCATTCTCTACGTATTTGATTCTTTCACTCTCTATTCCACCCTTCATATTAATGATAAAACCATAGGCAAGCATTGGGTCCAAACAGGACTCTTTCAGGTGCCTTGTGAAGGTTTAAAAAAATTGGGCTCCTGATTCTCACTGATTTCAGCTGGAGTAAAACTAAATCTTTTTCCCTAAATAACTCACTAAGTGCCAATCTGCTTGTGTTGTGCCTATAGTCCCTAAATGAACACTTTGAACTTGTAATTGAATTACTAATAATTATTCAGAACATGGATTTGTTTTTTAAAATGCTTGACTCTACATCCAAATCACTATAGCTTGAAACATCCTCCTGCTTTTTCTGTAAGTTCATCATACAACGGGGCATGAAAATGTCATTATTTTGAGGTTAATCTTTTTCTTCCCCATCCCCTTTCTCTACTAAACATATTTTAGGTTCTGCCAGCAAAAAGCTAGAGTCTTCAGGTAGCTTAAGTGATTTAACATGAACAAATTCCACTGAGTTTGAATTGGTACAGAGCATCCCTTTCTTTTAGTTTCCTTAGAAAATCCCAGTTAAATGTTGTATTGTTCTTGCATGACTTGCCAAAATGCAATTCCTTGAGACCTAATCTTTAGGAACTATTTTATTTGTTCAAAAAGTGACAGCTCTAGTAATTTCCTTGCTAACTTCACCTGTCTTCTTTGTCATCTCCTTGAAATGGTCCTGATCCTGTCAAACATGTCAGTGATTGTCTGGAAGATTTTCTGGAATACAAAAGGCCTACCAGATAAATCCTGATTTAGCTTGATTTTTACTAGTTCTCTGACACTTAATCTGTTGTCTTAATTCTTACAGATACTGTGAATGATTCCAACACTACTAAGTGCTGCTGCTTTGGACAGACCTTTGGTTAAATTTCACAATTTCAAGCTGATTTGAAAATGCTTTTATTATAGCATTGCATTTTTACATGCTTCTCATAATCTTCGTCATGACTTCAACTTCCCTTTAAACCATTAGCAGTTTAAGCCCTAAATCATCTCCTGGTATTATCCTCTCTAAGCAATCCCTAAGTAGTTAAGCAATAAGATCTAGAATAAGATTATTGTTCAGAAGAACCCAACAAATAACTCTCCCACCATGGCTGCTATTTTTGGCTTCCATTGACTTCATTATTCACAGGAAAGACAAAATTCGAGAGATAAGGACACTTTCTAAATTTTCTTTAAAAAATATTGTATAACACAGATCTCAAGAAGAGCACATGGTAAGAGGGGAACAGAGATGACTCTGGTAGTTGAACATTTTCTTCTCATATAGGATACTTGTTTTCCCCTTTGCTCCTGATAGCAATCCATTTACTGAAATGTGCACAGATATATTGTTGACCTGTGCATGTTTGCACTGGGATTCAATGTTACTTTGATCTTAATTCTGCAGATAGATTCTGGGACTTGTCCTCTGGGGGCACTGAAACAAAGACTATTTACTACCTACAGAAAATTCCCTATAAAATGGGTTACTAAATAGCTGCTCTAATACTAGGGATGTATAGCATAGTACTGACCAGAGAGGGACAAACATAACACCTTTCCATCACTGGAGGTCAAAATGCACTGTTAGTGTTTGAGATCTCTAGATGCGCCAGAGTGTGGACATAGCCGTAACAGGGGAAAACATATTACTAAACCAGCACAAAACAAGAAATGTTTTTAATATTTTTTCTTTTTTGGAGTGGGGTGAATGGTAGGACAGGAAGATAACTTTAAGGAATGATTGCCTGCCAGCGGTTAACTCAAGATTTAGTATTTGACAAAGCCCACTGAGAAGAAAGATCAGGAGGCAAAGGAGAGAAGTAAAGAAGGGCAATGAAGGGGACAAGATTCAGTGACAAAAAAAAAAAAAAAGAAAAAAGAAAAAAAAAAAAAAAAAAAGCATGTACTACCTCAGGTTCCTGTTTCCACTAAAAACATGGATTGTTTCCTTCTGTCTCATACTGGTGACAGATTGTGCAAAATGTATGTGGAGAGCTGGCTGGAACATAGCTCACAGGCTGCCAAGGACCAAATGTGTAACAATTTCAAAATGACAGCAACACAGCCATTAGATATTTGATGAGGAAGTCTTTTAAGTCATAGGTTTCAAATCCCCTTTTAACAGGGCAAGTATTTTATATTCATTTTACTTACCGGGAAACGTAAACAGAGTGGGAATTTGCTTATCCAAAGAATTGCAGGCCATTATAGGCCAGAACTTAGAAGAGAACTCTCTTTTATGAAACACTCAATGCTTGTGATTATACTGTCTGCAAATTATGTTTTTCCTCTGTAACACAGTTGTGTAATATCTTCATTTCAGTCTTCAAACTGGAAGAAAAGTAACGTTCATCATAGGAGAGTGTCTGGTGGCTTAGTAAAATTTCTCCCTCTTCTCCATTTGTGGCATTAGATCTACACTGCTGTATTATTGCTTATTACCCAGCTTGTTCCTAAGGTGGCATCCATATCAGGTCATTGCAAAAATATATCCTTTGAATGCAGGAAGAATTGGAATGGGTCACATTCTACAAACTCCCACTGTTTTCATTGGGCTTGGCTACCTAATTAAAGATCAAGTCAGCTTTCTAGTGTTGAGATTCAGGATGAAATCTACCACATGCAAGGATGATGAGCCTATCCAGCAAGGAATATGAAAGATAAAAAAGTCAAAGCTCCTGTAAGTTAAGGCCACTTGGCAAAGTTTATGAAAGGCACAGTCTCACTTGTTATATGTGAGCTGCATAGCATTAAGAACTAATCAACAACACAAATTTCAGACTGGGAAAACCAGTTCTCATTATGCTTTTGTCAGCTCTGAGAATGAGAAAGATGTGGTGTAAGCACTGGTGTGGATGCTGGTACTCATGAATTCCAGTTCTGGTAATGTCAAAAGATCTCTGTGTGGGCAACTCAGCCCCTCTGTGGTTTTCCTTTTTCAGAAGTGAAATGAGAATATTATTTCCCACTCAGGACTGTGGAGGAAGATTAATTAACGTTTGAAAAGCCAGTCTTGCAGTGGGAAGAGTTATGTAAGAGCTAAGTGTTTATTAATGATCACCCTTTTATAGAAACTACTTCTTAGCACAGTGATATGGTAGACTAATAAAATGTGCTCTTACCTGGAAAATAAGAGGTTAGGGTGAATTCATGAAGATTCAATCTGCTGGAGAAACCATGAAGTTCTGACTTAGCTCTCATTCTAGCAAAGTCTCACTGAAACCAACAGTTCTTTTGCTTCACTAATATCATGACGCCCTTCTTCCCCTGCAAAAGTCTATTTTGCTTGAGGAAATCTCTGCAGTTTCAACTCATGGCATTCCTTTGGACTTTTACAGAACATGACTTTGAAAGATGGAAAAGTCTAGACACCAAGAAAAAAAGCTGCTGGAACTGCAAATCTTTAGTCCTACAAAAGACAGTGTAGACAGTACAGCTTTGCCTCAGCTCTGGTTATAAAGTCCTCCAAATTCTTTTCTAGCTAGGCATGTTTCGGATTGCTGTCACCCTTGATGGCCACCTGAAAGAGTCTTGGCAGTGGGAAGGGCTCAGCTGCAGAATTACTACTGCCTCAGCTTCCATTGATTCTTGCTTTTTCCTTGTGAGCTGATAATTTTTTGCTGGAGAAGGACAAGTCTGCAGACCCATTTGATTTCCTATGCCATCCTAAAATCTGCAGCTAAAATCCCTGCAGGATCCTGTAAGGAATGGAGTCAAGGCCACAAGTCCTGTAAGGAATGGAGTCAAGGTTTGGGACTTCCTGCAGGGATTGTAAGTGTCCTTTTGCACATTGAGGGAGAAAGATGCAGGAGACCTATATTCGAGGACTGCATGCTTTTGTAAGGTAACAACTGTAGCACTAGAACTGTGGGTATATTTTCAAGTAGAGTTGAATGAAATTAAGTCTGGCAAGGCTTTTAGAAATATCTTTGGTTTGAAACTCCCTCTAATACGTGAATGGGACTGGGTGTTAAGAGTTATCTGATTTTGCACTTACATTAGCATTAACGCAGAATTAAGCTATATGAGAGCAAGATGGAGTTGGATGGTATGTATCATGCAGGTATTTAATTGCAAGTGCCTCTTCCTTTGTCAGTACAGCACTGATCACCTGATAGTGTTCTGGAAATAATTTGACAGAAGTGTTTGAATAGTATGGTAATTCATAGCAATAGAATAATTTTTTAACTTTTTTATTCAAACACACAAAAGTAAGGGGGATAGAGTAGGATACTTCATATGATGCTCAATCTGCTAAAAATGTAAATCTCTCTCTCCATTTTAAGAAATACTGGAACGTTTATGTAATTAGAGGAGGTTACCAGTCTGAAATAATTTAAACAGTAAGCATTTTGTAACTCTCTCCTGTTTGATGATTACTTTAGTGTTCAGATTTTTCCATTATTCAAAAAATGTAGACAAACTCATACCAAACTGTGGATATCTTGTTTTGACTCTTGGTCAGCATCTGTTCCACTGACTGTCCTTTGCTCTGTAGGCCCACAGAGAAGGAGGAGTAGTTGCACTCTCCTGAGTGCATTAGGAGAAAACATGGATGGTGGTAGGAGAAGGGAGACTGAACTGATGTTTTGGGGAGAGTATGCATCTAACAGCAGTCTAGTTGTTCTAAATGCCTGACAATAGAGTTACATTTGCATACAAAACAAGGGCAGATGCTTCAAAGAATTGATGTGCATATGTATATGGGTATTTTACTTCTCCTCACCATTGTCTCCTCCCTCCTGCAGGAGTTGTCATTTCTAAAATCAAAGACTCAAAAAATCTGTGGCTAAGGACATGTTACATTTGAAAAAAGCTTTTGTCCTGTTATGACCACTGTGTGATCATCACCTTGCAGAATGAAGAAAACTGGGATAAAAGTATCTAATATTCCAGATATTCATACATATCATGAGGTTGTTTTGCATGCTTCTAATAAGACAAACTGTTTTCTTTGAGGGAATTTGCAAATCAGCTAGAAGATATTGAGAATGAAATATGTTATTGTACTAAGCTTTGATTTACAATTTTCTATAATCTGTTCCAGAATGTGGAACATCAATTGGCTTTTTGTGAGTAGTACCAGAAAGGTATAAAAATCCAAGCTGAACTTATATGTGAGTGAATCATTGAGGTGGGTATTTTTTTAAAAATTTTTTTGTGGAGCCTTTTGGCATTCCTTCCCAGACCTTCCCAGACCCAGGTTTCAGTATTCAGGGCTGAATGAAGTTTTTAGGAGTGGATGGTGACTTCCTCCTAGGAAGATTCTTTTCAAGGGGCCTAAAAAGAAGACATGGTTCTGTTTTCTCTTCTGACACCACTTCCTTTGACCTTCTAAGCAAGTTATGCAGGACAGACTACTGTACAGGGCATTCACTCCTGTTCAAAGTCCTTGAGGTTAATCAAGGTAATACCATGTCTGAAAATGTGGCTGGGAGTAAAAACTGGCAGGAAGGGCACTAAGCTTCTTTGTTTTCCAATCATTTAAAATTACAATAATTGTATTTGGTGGAAAGAAAATGGACATTCAGAGAATGCTTTGGAGATGAAAAGTGATAACTCTTAGAGAAAATAACATGAATTAAATACTTTATAGAAACCAATTTGTAATGAATCTTAAGATGTAGCTTGCCCTTGCAGTGAATTCCCTGTGAAAATGTAGACCTTTCATCACACTGACTTGTTTGATCCTGTTCTTAATATCTATTCACTTAGTCCTAAAATAAACAAAAGTTCAGAAGTACGATCCTTTGTCACTCAGTATTATTTATTGAGATGCTGAATATGAAGTTTACGTGGGCAAATAAGTATCACTACCACATGTTCCTTTAGCAAGAAACTGTGAATGATTTCCATCTCCTTATCTTGACTAGGATTCTGAATAAAACTATTTATTAACCTTTTAGAGAAAGTTTTTAAAAAACCCCAGCTGTTTCCTTTTTTTCAGAGATCAGTAATGAAGAAAATAATGCCCTTTCTTCTCAGTCTTGTTCCCGTTGTTGTGCACTGTGCAGCACCAACATTGGAACTGGCATTTCATTTAATTTTATGTGCAGTCTTGCTATAATCTTAGCAGAGAGGATTAGGGCTGTATGAGCTGCAGGGATTGAATGTGCATTTGCCTAGGCCTGTAGGACTGAACTGCTGGCAGCAAGATGGGAAGAAAGCTTTTCCAGGGACGTGTGGCTGCAGGGCTGCCCTCTGTCATCTTCGACCAGTGCTGGTGGGAAGAGTTTTGGGCAGGTGCATGGTGTGGTGCTGTTCTCAGAGGAAAAGGGAGCATTATTTGAGAGGATGCTGCTATTGTTGTGGATCACACTGATGTTTCTATTTTGTCTTCCCCTCCCTCATATCTCCTTTCCTCCCAGTCTGTGGCAAGCGCTACAAGAACAGGCCTGGGCTGAGCTACCACTATGCTCACACCCACCTCGCCAGCGAAGAGGGTGATGAAGCCCGTGAGCAGGAGACCCGCTCCTCCCCTGTCCACAGAAATGAAAACCACAAACGTGAGTAGGATTTTCCCTTTACCTTTGAGATCCTTTTCAGGTATGTTGCCTCCATCCTGTCTTTGCCTTGCGGAAGCTGGCATAATTGCCTGGCTCAGTTGTGAGTGATTGGGACCTGGATGCTTGGAGCTAATCAGCCACAGCTCACATGGGTGCTGGCTCAGCTAGTCAGAAATTCATTTCAAACCCAGCATTATCTCTGCAGCAAGTCACTTTCCCATTTCTGCTCCTGTGGGAAGGAAGTGGCAAGGAGGGCGGTGGGGGGGGGAAAGAAGAGATGCCCAACCTGCCCATCATCAAACAGCCTCACAGTGACTCTTAGCAGAGTTGTCAAGGAAATACACATCCAACAGTTTGAGGAGGTTGCCTTTGTTTTACCTTTGAATAAGAGGCATTTGCCAATGCCTCAGATTTTAGGTATGAAACTAATAGCAGCTTTCTCCCTTATTCCTTCATCTACTCCCCAAACAGCTTACCCTCAACATCACCAAAAGCTGCTTCTTAGTTACAGTTTGGGAAAATCTATGAAACTACAACATATTGATCTGCAAGGAGGAGAGCTGGAACATGAGAGGAGAGTTATGTGCCTCAATTCCCCACATTGGTACAAGGCTGAAATGAATCTTAGTGGTCCGAACTTATGCTCAGTGTGAGCATAAGGTCCATCACCCTATTTGACTGTCCTCCCTGATTTTTTTAGGCAAGGAACAGGAAGTCAAGGAGACTGTGTTCTGTTACTGATTTTTCGAAGTCTCTAATCCCGTTTCTCAATTTGCCGGTGTGCAATACTTTGTGATATTTGCTGTCACCTTGGGATTTGTGCAGTAGCTTTGTTCACTTTCAAAAGCATGTGATCTGTGTCATTTTAGTTCAAAGTAGTAAAGCAATGAAATGCTTATAGGGGAGAATATGCAGGGAAACACTTTCTAATACATTAAGAACTGCAAGAAACATGGAAATAGGAGAACATTTTCTTTCTAAGCAGGATAATTGATAATTGTCCCCAGGGAGGTGTGGGAGGGGGCTTCCTTCCTCCAAAGCATCTGCTAGTAGCCACTGTTTGAGCTTGAAGGACTGTTTAGTATGATGCCACTTGGCAATCCCCATGTTTCTGTCACCTTTATGCTCTACCGTTTAGTTATTCACATGTTCTGTAGATTCACACCAAAGTAATTTTGACTCTTCCAGCTGTTGATAAACTTGAACTGTCAATGCATTAAGAGTGACTGCTTAGGCAGGCTGGGGAATGTCAGTGTTCAGCCAGTAGCATTTGTTTACTTAGCATTTACATCAGCTCTGGGGTTTTTTGATTGTTTGTTTGTTTTTTCCTGTGCCTGCAGTAGTCAGTAATATTTGCATATCTGAGAGGCATATTGCAAATCTGTATTGAATTAATATTGATAATGGCCTTGCATGGATGCTCAAACAAAGAAGAATAATGTCCTCTGCCTCTCAGCTTGTCATAGATGCCAAGGACAGTCTTGGTCCTTGTGTCTCTGGTGCTTAGGAAATTATAGAAGTTAGCAAGAAGAGCTAGAAAAGCTATGGTAAGGTTAGGAGCAGTTGGCTTTGGCCCATGGAAAAAAAGATGCATCTGTGGGAAAGGGTAGAGTGAAAGCTGCTCAGGTTTGTGTTCCCCCAGAGCTCCTGTGTGGTACATGTAGCAGAGGGAAGCTGCTGATGCACAGATCCACAAACAGGAAGAAGTTTAGAGCCATTGGAGTAAACCATTCTGAAGCCCAGATTCCTGAGTGGAAAGAGTCTGCTTAACAACCAGCCAGGAGCCAGTGAGGTACGGGCAACAGCCATGCAAACGTGCAGATCAGCCCTGAGGAAAGTCTCAGATGCTGGAAGGTAACGCTTCCAAATGGCTTAGCTGTCGCATGGGCTGTTTGTTCCTTTGTGCCTGGTTGTTCACAGCCTTGAGCTCAGATCTTGCATCTTTGCTCTTTCACTGAGTGATATTTAATTTGTGTTTCTATTTATCTTCCATGTGAATGCTAATTGTCCACATCACTAATTTGCAGTTATTTAATGGTCCCTTCATACAGGGGGATGGTGGGGAACCAGGGCAACAGATCTTTCCTCTCCCTTAAGAACTGCTGGGCATGTGTTATGAATTAGATTTGACAGGTCTGCAGCATTGTAGGTCTCAGGCTTCAAGAGTCCTCTCTGCATGGGCTTGGGGCCTGAGGGGGGGCCAAGAGGGAGGGAAGGTGGGGGGATGTTAATCCAAACAGCTAATCCACAACCCATTATACAGTAGGACCAGAGATGTGGTATAGAGCAGGATCTGGTTCTTTGCTTAGCAGCGTGTCACAGATATGAGCAGTCTGATTTAGAAAAGGCAAGGGAAATTCAAGCCAGCCATTTGGAATTTGCTGTGCAGTAGGAGGTGAGCACCGGGTCAGTAAAGTTCAGGCGGGCAGCTGCAGCGTAAACTTCCTTCCTTTGCACCAGCGACTTCTTTTCAGCTTACACTCCTTGCAGAACTGGTGGTAACAGCAGCTGTGGTGATGCAGGAGGGAGCAGAGCTTCTGCACGATTCAGCTATTGATGCCCTTCATGGTACCAGCTCAAGAGCTGAAAACCTCTTGTCTTTTGGCACACTCAGTCCCCTTTCTCATCTTCTCATACACAGACCAATTTGAGTAGGTCAGAAAATTATCTAGAGATTGGAAAAGAGATGTAGATAGGAGGAACCTACTTGAAACTGAAAATCAGTAGGTGTATATCTAAGAACCGACACTGGCCCAAATCCCAAGTCGCCTCCTTGGCACATCTCAGTGTCCTTGACTGTTGTGGAAGGTTTGTTTATTTACAGCTCTTTACATCTCTCTCTCTCTGTGTCCTTCTTCCTCACCACTAGATTATCCGCTGCAACATGAAGACAGTTCAGCAGTTTTCTCTGGCCTTTTTCTTTCCTAAAACACCTTAGTCTGTGCTTTGTTTGAGCTTTAGTTGTTTTGTTTGTGTGCTTTACCTAGCCCTTTGACATAGATAAATAGCCTTCCTCAGTGTCTAGTCTTGCCTCTGCTTACACACACTTTTATTTTTGACCTACTCTCTGATGTTTTTACCTGAGTATGGAACTGTAAAAGGGAAATTATGTAAAACTGTTAAAAAAGCCAAATTCCTCCTTCCTCAACGCCACTTATAAAAATAAATGGTCCCACACCATTCTCAGACTTTTTCTCTGCTGACTTTTCCTCTACATGTTGGCACCGAGAGTATGAGATTTGTGAGCTTAGGGTGCATCCAAGCCTGCCACAAAACACCTGCTGTTTTATTCCATCTCACTCCATGGGTACAGGCCAGCTCTGGGGGCAGCTGGTGCTCACAAATTTTGAGACAATTTTGACAAAGGAATTACATTAGACTTCTATCTATTCAAATGTGTCTGTGAATGAGCATACTAGTATATATGCTCTTCCTTAATTCGTGGGAGAAGAGGATCCTGTGTCTACATGGAGAAAAACTTCCTCTCCTTCAAAGGGGAGGAGTTTTCAGTGGCATTTTGCTATGTGAAACGTTGCTTGCAGGCGGCTCTGCAGTAAACAACAACTGAACAGGATCTTATGCCCCAAGCATAAAATGTCCTAAATAAAGTACATTGTGCAGGCTGTTGCTGGCCTTGCTGCCGAGTGCAGTTTGGTCCATCCTGCAATACATGTAGTTAATGAGAATGCAGTCCTGTGCCCTCCTGCCCCTCTGTTAGCTTGAGCATCTGACCTGTAAAACCATCTGTGTACATTATTTTGTGGCATCAGCCTGTTGTGCCCAGTTCCGTCACAGATTTTATTACGTGGATAAATCTCTACTGGAGAGACCAGCCAAAGTTGTTTGTGTACTCTAAGCATAATTGGATACCCAGTCTCCAGAGATAAAAAATTAATGTGCTAACCTCAGTGTGCCTCCAAGCTGTCCTCCAGCTCCCCCACACAGTCATCTTTGAAACATTTTTATTTCCATCCAGGCAGGGGGCTGGCCATGAATAAATGACGAGAGTCAGCCCCTCAGTTGGAGATGAGCTGTTTGTTCCTCTCCACAAGCAGCATCAATTTGAAAAGCTACATCAGGCCTACTTTTTCCCTGCCTCAGTGCTGATCCTTGCTGGGGCCATGGTAGGAGCTACTTCTGAATGCAAGGATGCATCAATGCCCTCCTTGCAACAAGATATCCTGCAGCAGGTGCTTTTCAGTGAAAATATGTACATTACCTTGAGTTGACTTATTAATTTAATCTGTTTGAGTTTTTTTCTGTTTGAGTTTTTTCTCTTTTCAGAGCTTGTTTTCATAAGGAAAAATACTCAGAATACTGAAATAAATGTTAGTGATTGGAGAAGTTAGAACTGTGTAAAGATTTCTCTCAAACTGTGTTTGCAGCTGTAAATTACTCAGGCTTTTGTGCAAGTATTTTGGGATGCTGAGGAAAAAAATAGATCAGTTGTTTAGCATTATGGAATAGTGGAAAATCCCAAACTTGTCTCCTATGTCCAGGGACCCTTAGGGGACTTTTTGTTGTTTTGTTTGGAGTCTCGGGGTAAGTTTTTTGTTACCTTGATGTTTCTTTTATGTAGTGCCTCTACAGGGACTAAAATGTTACTTTTGATACGGAACTATCATTGAATAGAAGCACTGAGGTTCTTCTCAATAGTTCATGGCAAATATTTCCAATCTCACTAATTAGTTTTTGAAAACCATGTGTTGCTTCAACAGCACATCAGCTCTTGAGATAGAATGGTATAATTTATTATTTATATTTTTTTCCTTTTTCCACTATCTCCTTGCTTTTTCTGCCTTTTTTTTTTTTTTTTTCTCCTCCATGTCGAATTTGAACCAAGTGGAAAACAAATGCTTTGACTGAATTTGAACTGAATATGTGCTCTCTGCCTTCTCACATTCCTCCAGTGAGTAACTTCCAGATCCAAAGCCTACGAGACATTGCAGGGACCCAATTCAGGACATTGGCTACTCTCACTTGAATACTGAGGGATGCTGCCAGACAGGGCTGTATACTAGGAATTATAATCCCTTCTTGAGGAAGGATATATTCCCTTAGCTGATGGGAATGATGCATTTCAGTCGCCAGAGGCCAAGTCTCAGGAAAGGTACCCCTCAAAGTCAGGAAATCTGTATGTTAACATGTCAGACTCTTTGTCTGTCTTCCTATTCTGCATCTCATACTGTTTATCATCATGAGGCACTAGACAGTTGCAATGATTTACTGTGAGCAGTGGGGTTTTGGCTCCTGCTTTATGTGTTCCTACAGAAGACTCTTTAAGATCAGTGCACAGACATTCCTAAGAAGTGCTGCCTCATGGTAGAGGAACGCTAATTCCCCAAATGTACTGAATCCGATCAGTTGATGCTGTATTTTCCTAGCTGTGCCTTCCAGCTAAATAGCTCACCTCCCAGCTCTTTCATTAGCTGTTCAACATAAGCGCCACATCGATTCCTGAAAAACACACGATCAAATTATCTTCTTTTCCTCACATTCAGAGGTTTTCTATGAGTCTTACAGATGTACCTTCTTCTCCTAGCACTTCTTGTAATGCTCCTTGGCTGTTCTTCTCTGTGAGCAGGGGCTGTAGGAAAAGCAAACCTGTCAGATTTGCTAAAAACTGTGCAAAGGCAACAGCTTCTTCTGTCTCCACACTACTGGCTAACTCAAAAAAGGAGATAAAATCCAGTTACTAGGGAGAACTGGCAATACTCTGGGTGGGTGGTTTGCAGCACCTCTCGGTAGCATAGCCTGCTTCTCTGGCTGCCAACAAAGGGCATGTCCATGCTGTGCGGGGGAGTGCAGCATGAGGAGCTTGTGGAGGCCCACTGGGCTGTGCAGGCTGATCGGCATGACTCTGGGAACAGAACAGCAGCCGTTTCCCAGTGTTACACCCAAGTTCAAAGCTTGTTCAGTTGCAAACAGTACCACATCCACAGATGTGCCACAGCACTCTGCTGCAGGGTCCTGTATCAAGTGCCCCAAGACTTCCCAGTTTAGGGTCAGCCAACATGCTTATCTTGGTGTTAATGACAGAGTAATCATGCCCAGAGTGACTGGGCATTTCCTGTCATTCATTTTGATTTACACTTTTTCCTGGAAAACTGCAATGAAAAAACCACACACTTAATTCACTGGCAAGGAGTACACAGAAATGGCCATGCATATCCCTGCCTGGCTGCATATGTGTGAGAGAGCAAGAGCCTGGCGTGCACGTCAGCTGTACATGGCCTGTTCCTCACCACATCATCAGTTGATGCATCATAGATGCATTCTTCTTTTCTTGTTCCTTCCCAGAGCAAGGTCTAGCCTTAAGCACAGAAGCAGCTCCCAGTCTACCTCTCTGCCCCCACCATTGCTCACTGCACCCTAGCAGTGAGGGGGGCAGAAGGGGGTGCATGCCCACCCAGCCACCTCCCTCCTCTTTCATCAAGGAATGCCACAGTCCAAGTGCTTTTTTCTTTTGCCTTCTCATAAAGCCATTTTTTCATATAATTATCACTATGTAATTTCTCGCGTGAGCCTGCCTCTCCACCAAGGCATTCTGAGCAGCAAATGGAGGGGCTGCGCTGCTATTCCTTACACTTCAGAGACAAGGCAATAGCAGGTGGCAAGGCCAGCGGCAGCCAGCCGAGCCCACTGGTCACCATGGAGACGGGCCAGGCCTGCCAGGAAGGAGCGCTGGCAGCAATGGGGGGTGGCGAGGAGAGGCACATGGAGCGATAGGTTGGGATTATATGTCACTGAGGCCTCCAAGGGGCTTGACAACCGCAGGCGCAGGCTCTTGGCTGGCATTCTGCTGCTCAGGTGGCCAAACATTGGACTTGCCCTTTGACAGGGAGAAAAAGGGAGGAGTTGGAAAGGAAAACTAGCCCTGTCTCAGACAAAGAGACTTGTAAATTAAACAAAATAAAAACACCAACAAAAAAAAGCAAATCCACCTCTTTTCCTCCATGGTGAAGTGCACTGACTTGATTCAGGCCTAAACACAGGGTGCCGTGGTCTCGATTGTTGTCTGAAGATCCCTTTTGCAGAGTAAATGGCCTGATTTGAAGCCTTTTTACAAATTGAATTGAAAACCTACAGTGGACTTTATTGGTTTTAGATCAAACTCAGAAGTAGCAGGTAAGAGCTGGACAAAACATGCTAAAAAAAATCCCTTTGGAAATGCATACATGTCTGACTGTAGCTAATTCACTGTCATCATTTAAATAAATGATGCACAGCTCCCCACCCTAACAGCAAGGCATGCATTCCACACATTCTCTGCCACCTTCCCATTAATGTGGATATGATAAAAAATAGGGATAATATGCTGCCAAACCTGGATGCACTGTTTAAATTATGGTTAAGCATTATGTTCTATTACCTGCAGGCTGAAGAAATATATGTGACTGTGCTTTGGCTTGATTATGAAACTGAAACCATGAGGAACATAACTTACGTGTTTTTTGATTACTTGGGAGGGATAAATGGAAGCTAGAACTCTGTGTAAAGCCCCTGCCTTCAAAATCAAGAAGGCACAGAAGTTATTTTATATATTTAAACTCAGTTGATTTGTTTAGTTTTTCAAGTTTTGTCTTCAGAACAAAGTTACTGTGTGATATACTACAGAACTTATTAATTTATTGCACTTACTTTGCAAAAAGTCTCCTGTGAATGATGGTACCAAATTTTAAGTAGTTTTTTATGCTGCTTAACTTTTTATAGTTAAAAATTAACTTGATTAGGCTAGGAAGAAAAAAAATATTTCAGAATAAGTGCATACCAAATTTATTTGGAAATATTGACTTTACTCTCAGTCTGCATCCTGTCTTCCCATGAATCACCTTTAAGGTTCAAAGAAACTATTATTTGAACTGTGCAGATCTTACCATGTTCTCTCCTTAATCCATTTTTAAAAGTTTTAAAATATTTTTAAAAAATTGTATACTGTATTTATTTTGGGGCAGATGTAGATGAAGACAGGGCCATTGATGAAAGTCAGAAGTGATGCTGAGTTGAAATGGCAAGAGGCACTGATTTAAATACATCCTCTATGAGCATGCCTTAGCTCAGGGAGTACTCCTCAGAGCTCCTCACAGCTTTTGATTGGTTGTTGCAGTTTGCAATGTAAAAGAGGAATTTTGAGTAAGTTAGGACAAGACCATAATTGGTTTTCAAGCCTTTGCTTTAAAACGGTTTCTGATTCTGGCTGAATATTTTTTTGACAGAATCTCTATTGGCAGTCACCTGATCCAAATGATTCAGCTCACTGCTAAAGAGTTACTTCTTGCTAGCTGAGCTATTTGTCTGGATTAAGCTAACACCTTCTACTTGGTGATTAACTTGTTCGAAAAGGGGATACCTAGATAATTATTATGTCTCAAATGAAAAGCAGCAACATTAGTCCCTAGAAATTCAATTGCTTTCACTTGTGAATTCATTCCCATAGTTAGTTTTGTAAGTAATTTTATTGATTAACGGGTGGGATTAGGGTTGGACTTTTTGTGCATCATACTCTTTTCATGACTGTTGCACGTTAAATCTTGCCATTTTTGCTTTGTTTCCTTCATCATTTGTGAACAAGAGTAAACTAGAACTAGAAAATCCAAGGACATAGCAAAAAAAAAAAATCCTTTGAAAGTAAGAACTCTGCTTGCTATCATCTGAAAATCTCTTTATTCTCAAACCTTCTGTAATTTAGCCTGTGCCTTAGTTCACTATATGGTACTGACCAAGAAAATGAGCTCATGTCACGTTTGATTCTAGTTTTTACACCTGTTAGAACAAAAAAAAACATTGAAGAAGATAACATTGCTTGGCTTATGTGGCTCCAGAGATACAAAATTTAAGATATCATTGATGTAATGATGATACCTTAATGATATCTTCGGGGATTTCTCATCTGTGTATTACTTTTCATGCCTGATATCTCTATCAAACTCTACCAGTGTAGGCCAGGTCCATATTTGTAAGTGATGAGCAATAAATGAGCACATAGGCACTCACATTAAAAATTAAATTAAATTGGAAGAAAACAAAGAAGAAAAGAATGGAAAAAAAGAAAGGAGAGGAGAAAGGAAAGGAAAGGAAAGGAA
>VYXB01001197.1:201286-419299 GCA_013397135.1 Pachyramphus minor | reverse complement strand
GAAAAGAAAAGAAAAGAAAAGAAAAGAAAAGAAAAGAAAAGAAAAGAAAAGAAAAGAAAAGAAAAGAAAAGAAAAGAAAAGAAAAGAAAAGAAAAGAAAGAAAAAGCAATCAAACCTCATGCTTATTCCCTTTCCAACAGTCTAGGAGAATCCCTTCAGCTTCATCACAGTCAGCAAATGCCCTCTACCTCTCCCACACACCACAGACAAATTGAAGAGTGTTTGTATGTTCACAAAATCCACCTTTCCATTTCCAGTTTGACAGTCAGTGGATCTTAGGTTCATAATCCACACTGAAAAGAATTAAATCAGTATAGGCAGAGTGTTAAGTCATTTATACCATTGTGAGCAGTGGCAGAAGTGGAGCTCTTTCCTAAGTCTGCTGGCTGGCATCCTGAATGCTTGTTTTTATTTGGGGCCTCACCACTGAGTTGTTGTGTGTTTGTGAGTAGGCCAGTTCACCACTCTACCTCCAAGTCTTTCTGCTTTAAAATGCAATCTGACCTCACCACAAGACTTAATTTGTGTCCAGAACACTTTGGTTAGAGTCAATGGCAAAAGAGGCTTTTGACCTCACCGAAGGTTAATAACAGGATCTTAGTGTTTGTAAGGGGTTTTAAGACACTTGGATGAAAGGTGAAGTAATGTAATAAGGAACAATACCAAAAAAAGTCACTGAATGCTGAACTTGCTGAGTTTGCATTGCACATGGCCTGTCTGTAGATGCAGAATAATATAAAGATGTAATTACTTAACTTTTTCAAAATGTGCCTGCAGTGGGAAAAATAAATGCTAGGGAGATCTGCTTTTTATACAAAATATGTACAAGCAGCAACTTTACGATCATTTTGTTACAGCTCTTAAAATGAGCTGGTGACTGGGCTTCCACCTGGTTCCTGTTCTTTTTTTGCTTATCTGACATGTGCATACTAAATGCCTCTCTGTGAACAGGCAAAATACTAATCCAACACTGCAAGCTTCTGTCCGGCTTTGAGAGAGCTGTGGATCTGTTAACGAGGACCATTTCAGAGCAACATCCATTGTTTAGTAAATACCATCAGGGACTCAGTGACCATGCAGGAAGTTATTGTATTTGCAGACTTATAGGTTGCAATTTTCTTCTTAATTTCACCTTTCCTGGAATCTTTCGGTTGCCAAACTCCAAAAACTTCAGCTAATCAACAGCTGGAAATAAATTAATAAATAGATACACCAAACCAGAAAAACAGATTGCATTTGGAGGAAATGTTAATTTTAAGTGTATGTCTTGGACTGCTACCAGAAGCCCTTTAGAATGTCATTGTTCTTTGGGGGAAATTTGAATGTGGACAAAAAGACCATTAATAAAGGCTGTCAAAACATCTGTTAAAAATCTTCAAGTTACAAAATATGCATTAAAAAATAATTAAATATAGATGACACAGTTTAAAGTTCTTAGTCTTTTAGTTTGTAGAAATCTTCATGGGGTAGGCTTAGGCTAGGTATTCTACTGAATTTTTTAATTTCAAAGAGAAGAAACAAAGGCAAAGACTGATCATTCCCTCCACTCCTCCCTTCACCAGTTCCTAGTTAGACCGTACAGAAACAAAAAGTTTTCCCTCTCTGGAGAGCAGAGGAGAAAAATGGCAGTTGTGAGCAAGAAAAAAAGCACATTGCTGCTCTGCTCAACTCAGAGGAATGCAAAAGACCTCTGCCCTTCTCTCCTTCCCTGGGGATCTGTCCCCTCCTCTACTGAAGACCAGTGTGTGTTTGCTCCTTTCCAACTATTCCTAGCTGAAAAATAATATATAACCTCCCTCCTTTTTTTTCTTGGCTGAAAGAGTTTTTAACTCTGTTGGCTGGGACATCTGCCCCAGGCTGACTCTGCACCTGTGCTGGGTACTGGGGTAATGCTGGATCTGCTGCCATTACTGCTAATCCCAGGGGACATTGCTGTAGGTGGCTTAAGCCTTTGGGGAAACACCCCAAATGGCTTTGTCTGTGAATATTCATGAGCATTTCAACCAACAAGGACACCTTGCCACACAGAGATGTAGTTCCCTAAAAAACTGCTTGAAATAAAACCGATAAGGGTTCCTATCCCCCCATCTCTCTGCTGTTGGTTTTTGAGTTTTGGACACTGTATTTTTCCTATCTGAATTTGTATTTTGTGGGTTTACAAGGATGAGTGCTGCTTGAAAACCAGGCTTACTGACAGCATAGGTCTGATTCTGCATTAGAGGTTGTCTCTATGCCTGTACGTGTTACAAGGCCCCTGAACTATAAAGACGTATCTGGAAGCATGTCCTTGTAAGGGAGCATCTTGGCTGGGATTATAAAGGAAGACATTTCACATTTCATGTGAAGGCCATTTCAGGCAAAAAGAGATAGAACAGTGGGTGTACTTAAAATGGAGGTGGTTTATGCAGTTCATTTTTTGTTCTGATTGACAATGTTTTGGGAAGACAGTGGCCTGCAAACTCACTGAGCTAACATCATATCAAGTAGAAGGGGGAAATGTCCAAATGAGTGCTCTTTGAGTAAATCTGATTTCTAACCCGACTGCAGCCCAGAAAGGACCAGATGGGGTCATCATCCCCAATAACTACTGTGACTTCTGCCTCGGAGGCTCCAATATGAACAAAAAAAGTGGTCGGCCTGAGGAACTTGTATCGTGCTCAGACTGTGGGCGCTCTGGTAGGTGACTCCTTCTTGTATCTTTCTTGTACAAAGGCATTTGTGTGATTTGTTTTTTGCACCTTCTGAAGATTTTGAAGAAAGGCAGCACATTTGGGAAGGGATAGAAAATGAAATCTTATCTCATCTCTGTGTTTGTGGGAAAGGATGACTGGGAAATTTTCTGTCGTAAAACCTATTGTTGGATTCACATTTTTAAGCTAATGGGGTCTTATGAAATAATAAAGTTTCAGTGTGTTTATTGGCTTTTGGAAACGTTGGTACATGTATTAGTTGTTCTTCACATGGAAGGAGAAAATCCTATGACAATGTTAAAGAATGGTTTCTGTCTTCAAATGCTACAATTACAACTATGAATTACTTACAAGATTTATGAAAGTTGCATGACAAGCATTTCCATTGATTACACATTTCATGCATTTCTTCATCCAAAAAAGAAAGAGGGAGGAAATTACAGGGTAGGGGTGGGGGTAGCTGTCAAGAATTATCCTCTTACAAGATGACTATCATTAGTTTTGTTTAAAGAGGTTTTTATTTCTCCCTTTTCTTCCCTTCTCTCTTTTTAAGTGTAGGCAATTGTGTCTTTCCCATTCTGAGTTGTCTTTATTTCTGGGCTGTTGTTTTCTTCCTTCCTTTCTTTTTTTTTTTTCTTTCTCTTTTTTGGGAAATTTTATACCAGTTGAATAGTTATTTATAGCTCACGTAGGAGGTGGTGGCAATGGTAGAGGGAATACAAGACCTTTAACAACTGCATATTCCAGCTTTGGTCAAAGTGTTCAGTTGTGGTATTTTTTTACAGTGGTGATACTAGTGGTGATAAGACAATCATATGGAAATCTGAAAACCAAAGAGGCCTTGAAATTCAGTATGACTGCTGTTCCTTCTGTACTGTAGTAATTGAAAGATGTCTGTTGCTTGGTGGCTGAAATGTGATATGGAATGTTCTCATGCCAAGGAAATGGCTTTTTTATGCTCCTGCTGAAATTCATAGAAAACCTGTTACTACATTCAGTGGGAGAAGGACTAGACTCTCACTGACAAATTACCTTCTGCAGTTGTGGCCTCTGAGGATATTCTGAAATGATACTGACTGGTCACCAGAGGATCAAAGGCAACCCCTTCGGTTTTCTCCAGGGACATTCTTACAAATGCTGTGCTGTCAGGGATATGGACCTTTTAGTGTGTATGTGATTGCTTCTTAATAACAGAAAGGGGAAGTTCACGGGGTCTGGGGTGCCATCTTGGAAGATAATTGCCCTTCTCCTTGATTGTTATATTACAATATAACTAATTTCAGCATTGTTCTGGTATGGCACAGTGAGATGAATCCATATTTTATTGCTATTTAAACATTGTTATGATATCAGAATGTAACACAAATACATTAATTGCCTTGATACCTTAGTGTGATAGAACAATTAGATCAGCATGTAACCTAAATTTTGCAAAGTCAGTTCCCTTAAACGTTATCCTTGTACAAATTCTGACCCACTTGGATCATTCATAGAGGTCTGCAATGCTGTGACTGATGTGTGATGAAAGTGATTAAGGTACGACCACACACTAATCGCTAAACTAAAACAATGAAACCTTTTTGGTGACTGCCATCTTTCTCTTTATTGATAATGGAGAAAATTTCTGAAAGAGAACTCATGGAAATTATATTGGTTTTTCTGTTCACAAAGTCAGTAAAATCACATATCTACAAGGTGGTTCATCTACCAATTATTTTGCTATATCCATTGTCTTTTTATTTTGTGAACAGGATTTAATTCTTTGTGTCTTAAGCAATGCAGTGTACTTTTTATATGGCTGATTCCTTTTAGTTGGGGCAGGAACCAAATGTTTGCTTAATACCATGCTACTGTTTCTGAATAAGAAAATAGCTGCTCCCTAAAATCTCACACTTCAATTTTGCTGGACCACTCTTTCTTCAAGAGGGAATTTGAAGGCGGGACTATTAATCATATAACAAGTTTAATTGAGAAAGAAAATAAATCTCAGTTTTGCAGATTTCAGTATTTGACTTCTCTTTTAAGAGTCTTCTTGTTGTTATTGTTGCACTTACTGATGTCCTGTGTGGAGAATTTCTTGCTCCATATTGAAAGTTGGATTGACTCACACACATTTGACCTTTTCAGTGTTCCCCAAGATGGCTCATTCCTCATCTCAGTTGTTTTAGTTGTTGAACTGTATATATTAGTTTTGGAGGTTTTTTTATTTTTGAAGGACATGCCATGGAATTTGTATAAGAGTATTGGTTTAAGCTACTTTCACTTAGTCTTCAAAATGTATTTCATTTTGTCTACAGAGGAGGTTCTTTAGGATCAGGTGAAGCATGAGGTATCTAGTGGTTTACATTTCTATAGCAGTAAATTTGTGACAGTTGATGCCAGTCTGAAGTCATTGTGCTTAGAGCTAACAGTGTCTAATTACTGATATGGTCTAAAAATATTTAAAAATTGATCTAAGTAATCATAAGGAAATATTTTATTGTCTTTTGAAGAGAGGAAAACATGATTAACCCTTTCGCTGCTGTAGCTATGGGCACCTGTAGTGTTTGTAGATTTTTTTTTCTTTGAAAGAGAAACTGATTCTTTGTTATTTCTCTTACTGCAGTTCTCCCTATGCTATGTTGTTGAGGTGTGCGGGCACATACAAGCACACACCTATGAGCTCGATAGTCTGATTTTTTTAATGATAATTAAATGATAATTGAAAAATTATGATGATAATGCCTGTTGCTTAACCCATGTGCTGATATATTCATCATACATGTCAGCTCATTTGGGAAGAGAAGGCAGGAGGGACGAAGCAGCGCCAGCACGCACTACGGAGGACTTGTTCGGTTCCACGTCAGAAAGCGACACCTCGACCTTTCATGGCTTTGACGAGGACGATGCAGAAGAGCCTCTCTCGAGCCGAGGAGGTGGCTGTGGTGGCAGCTCTCCCTCTGCAGACAAAAAGGGTGGCTGCTAAAATAACTAAAAAGACACAAAAACTCTGAATGATTTGCTGTCCTTTTTACTACTAAGATTATTGTTACGTTTTTCTTTAATTTTAGGTCCTTGGGTTTTTTTGTCGTTGTTGTTATTTTTGTTATTTTTGTTGTTTTTCCTGTGGGGTGTACACTGAAAGCACAAGCTTTTAAAGCTCTTGACAACTACTTTGAAGAGACAGAAGGTTTTGATTTTCCTGTTTTTTTGAGGGTTTTGTTTTTATTTTTTTTATTTTAATTTGGTTTTATCCCACCTCCCCTCCTTCTCCTTCTCTTTGGAAACATAAAAAGTGGATTTAGTATTTTTTTTAATAGTGAGCAGAGTTGATTTTCTTGTCTTTTAATATATATATCAGCAAACCACAAAAAATAGAGATGGGTTGGATAACAGAAAGCAAACCCAAATAGGTTTTTTTAATTATTATTATTATTTATATATTCTATATATTATTAGAAAACTACTTTTTAAATAAAAATAGAAAAAAAACCACAAAAAAAAATGGATGTCTACTTGATAATAGAACTGTTTCTAGAGAACCACTGTGGGCGGACTCTATTAGGGGACAAGGAAACCCTTGATGTGATGGCTTCTGCGTTTCGAGATTTTGCACTTACTGTAGCATGTGGAATTTGGCTCTTCTTGTACACCTGCTATGCTAACAGCCGGAAAATACAACAGCACCGTTGAAGACCATGGCCTTGGGGAACACATTTCCATCTCCTTTGGACACCTTTACACTCAATAGATCTCTTCCTCCCTGCACCCCTTCATGTCTTCCTCACGCCGTTCTACTTCTTTTTTTTTTTTCCCTTCACCTTTCACTTCATGGACAGCAATTTCCAAGCATAGGGATGGAATATGAGTGGCAAGTCATAGACATCACAGACAAAACAGATGGAGGAGCAGAATCATGGAAGAAATTATATGGGAAAAATACCTCACCTATACTTTTCTTTCCATTTTTAAATTTCAATTCATAGCATTTTTTATGTGTCACCCTGTTTTTTCTCTCTGTAGTGTCTTGTGAGACACTTTATTTGCTTTTTAATAGCTTCTTTTGAAAAAAACCAAAGCAATACTAATTAAAGTTCCAAGGGCAATCGAGAAGAGAGTGACTCCCTTCCCAGCGACTTTCCCAGAAAGGAGGAAACATGCAGCAGGATTTGAAAGGTATGTCTGAACTGAAATGTCTTTCACTCAATTGTGAAATCTCTGTGCCCTGGATTTTCAACAGACAAACCTGAAATGTTACAGATTTTAAAAATGGAGTTCAAGGTTTTTTTTTTTCTGATACTCCTGCCCTTCAAACCCTGCACTAACATTTGTGGCATTAGTACCATATTCTCTCCCTTTAATTTTTTTTTCTTTTCCTTGCTACTCTTTGACGTGCTCATGTGAACAGCAGGGAAAATAGAAAAGGAGCAAGCACCTAGAAATGCTGTAAATCCACAGTAAACAAACAACAGGATTTCTTGCATCTGTCTTCACCTACTTCCTCTATCCATGCAGCAGTCATGTCATACAAATTAGAAGTTTAAGAAAAGTTTAAATGTTACCCAGTGTTCCTCAAAATACAATCAGAGTAAGCTTTGACAGGGAAAAGCTTACAGTAGTGATGAAGACTTGAATTATTATCTTGACTTGAAAAATAACTCAATTTTCATTTGTCTGCCCTTCACTACCTGAGGGGTGTAGGCCTGACACACCTGGAACCAGCCAGCTGCACCTGGCCTGTGGTGCAGGGATGGCACTACACAGCTCAGCACTTACTAAGCCCTATATTTACCCAGCTTCTTCCATGCTGTGGCAGCCCATCCTGAGCACTGCCCTGATGTGCTGACTATAGTCCTTGCAGCACCTGAACCTGGTAGCTGAAATCTACCCAAGTACATCTTTCTGAGGAACTCCAATCACTGCATCCACTGCAGAATAGGCATACCCTAAATAGAATATTTTCCAAATGGAGTCCTTACCATTGTCTTTTGTGAACCATGCCTAACATATTCTAGGCTCTTCTGGAATACAAACAATAATCAGATGCCCATAATTCATTAAGTCTTGATTTATTTTCATAAATGCAGTTACTATAACAATGCACACAGTCTTAATCCTTTTGCAACCAAACCACCATCTTCGTGACAACCGAGCAGCACAATACCCTCAGAAAGAAGCCACAACAGCTCACTGAGTGCGTAAAAATTTCCAGCTGACATTTATTGCAGTTAGCATAGAAAAATATCCATCACCATTCTTTATGTCATTAATGTATATATGGATGGTCACTGGTTCAATATAGTCCTGAGAGAGGAAGTAAGGTAATAATTAATTGTTATGGAGAGAAAGTAGTTCTTGGATTCTCAAGGTGTCTTATTAGACTGAGATAGCTAACACGAGTTTGGTCCAGCAGGCTGAGCAGTGTGGTACTGACCATAGGAAGGCATTGATCGTAGAGAGGAAATGAAGATGTAGAGTTGGAACCTAAATGAGTACTTGTTTAAGCTGGGTTGTAAAGTAGTGTTAACAGTAAATATTGAATGGAGTGTTGATATGGAATTGAAATATTCTAAGGACATGTAGTGCTGGAGTGAAGGCTGGGAACAGAGAAAGGAGGTTGGTAGCTCCTAAGCTGAAGATGAAAGCAAAGCAAAGGGGCTACTACACAAGACCCTCTCAGATGGATGAGGAGAAGATGACAATGTTAATGAGGCAGAAAATATATAGAAGGAGGTTTCATAAGTGCAATTTAAAAAACCAACCAACCAACCAAAAAAAACTGTGAAAAAGGACTCTGGTACTACCATAGTCAGTTCACTGATTAGGGAACTGCACAGTGTCAGTTGTATCTTAAAGGACACATAGGTCCCAAACCAATCTAGGAAAGCATAAAAAGAGTTTTCAATGTGAATTCTGGATTGTACCTAAACAATAGTTTTCTTTGAAATCTGAAAGGAATGGGATGCTCTGTATTCCCCAGTGATTTCAGCAGTGCAATGAGACCAGCTGTTCTTCATAAAATCTTTGAAGTTTCAGCCCTTCAACAACCCTGGCTATTTCAGTTCTCCTCCAAAGATGTCCTTCTTATTACGGGAAGGTTAGCACAAGACTTTCTAAAGAACATCCTGAAGCACATGCTCCCATGCAAACCATGCACCAAAATAAGACAGCCTCAATGTGAAAGGTGAATAAAGGGTGTTTTATTTCAGGCCCTAAATTCAGACTTTTCTGTGTTTGACCGTATAAGACATCTCCTCAGGTACCTTTCTACTGCTCCATACTAAAGGATCTTAGAAAACACACGTAGTTTTCTGAGTTGTCCTCTGCTGACTCTGATTCGTAGATGGGAACAGGATTAAAAAGGAAGTGACGTGCTGCTTGAGCAGCTGATAAGGGAGAAGAAAGGCTATGTAGGTTGGGCACTGATCCTCAGCCTATTCCCTTTTGTAGCACTTAATTAGTTGAAATTTTGGCAGGGACAGACCTCAGCTCTTTCATGAAAACAGTATAAAATTTTAAGTATAATAATATATGTTAGGAAATTTTAAAGAAAATAGAGGATTCTGGCATTGAAGTTAAAAAGTAAAAGTGAGGAATGTGGCAGAACAGGAATGGAACTGAAATCTGATTTGCTTCACTTTGCATTTCTTCCCTTTGCCCAGGCACCCCACAGTTTTGTGGGCTGGGTATTTATTTCTTTAATATGTAATGGTGCTTGGAATAACATCGTATGTATGTGGTAAGGTCATAAATGACGAGTGTAGGCTGCTGAAGCAAGGGCCAGAGAAAACTTTGCCATTGACTTCAGAAGCATTACCACTGGGCTTTCTTAGCTATTGCTTTTATTGAATGAAACCTCCCTGTTAATACTCTTGCTAGTATGGTGTAGACAAGCTCCAAGATGGCCATTTGTTTCAGCAGAATGTGTTATAAGAATCTCCTCCCCACATTATTTTGCCTTTGAGATTTTACATTAGTTATTCATTTTGAGTTCTAGTTTGCCATTTTACAGACCTCAACTTAGGCTCTTGATTGAAGTCAGAGACTCAGTTTTCTGCCTACTGATGCATAGAGCAAATGAGAAATGCACCCAAAGAGTCACTGAATTTAGGCTGTGATGTTCTCTCCTGCCTGCTTTGCCTTTTTTTTGGTTAATTCTTACAATGGTATTTTGAGGTGGGCCCTGCAATTATAGTTCTAATACCGTAAAACTATGGAGCTTTCAAAGCCTGGCTCCTCGTGCAATTTTCCTCTGCCCCATGGCAGGCATTCATGGCATTCAGTTTTACTGAATCAATTCCTCAAGCAAACATTGAATTGACCCCACTGGGAGTCATCAAAACTCTAAAATCTGCCCAGTGTCTTTTGTGCTGCAACATATGTAGATGTTTCCAATAAACACCCATTTCATATTCTCCATTTTTTGGTTTTTTCTTATTTACATGAGATTTGTAGCTATGAGTATATGTAAACTATGAGGCACCTACATGTGTTCATGCTGGCATGGGGTTGTTTTGACAAACCCTCACAGTGCAGGAATGCAGCCAGACTGAATATTTGCTGACTGAGCCATTACAATAAACCCTACCAATCTTTGTTCTCCTTGCTAGATATCTACCAGTGTTGAAAAAAACCCCAACCTATATAAATACCATAGAATACTGAAATTGGGTCAGAACTATTTTCACGTTCCTGTCTGTATTTCCAAGAGTGCTAAGTTTCTAGTTTCAGACAAGACAAGTTGTAATAACATCTAGAAAAAAACCCCAGCTGTTGGGATTTCAAGTTCTGATAGCCCTGTTAAGCGGATGCTGCCAGTTCCTATCTTTGACTTATTCTTTCGGTCGCTGGCAGCTTCTAAGATTTTGGACCTTTGTATGATGCAGAACTGATATGAAAGATGTGGGGAAGACATGAGGAGAGGCACTTGCATTTTGTGGAAATAAAGAGATTATTTTATTTGCTATCTAATCCTGTTCAGGATTTTAGCAGCATGTAGCTTAGTCAATCCATGAAATAAATGCAATGCAAAATGCAATCTTTCATTCTTTCCAGGAGTTATCACATTGCTGCCACCCCATGGGTATTGTTCAGACTTCTGAAAATGTCTTTTGTGCCATGCTGCATATGCTTGTGGCTCCCTACAAATAATTCGTAATATAGCAAGGTAATCAGAGCAAAAGTCTTACCCTCAATGAAAAGACAGTTATCTAAGCTGAATGATGAAGACCATTTAATGTTGTTCGCAATAAGAAAGATTGACTGGTTCAGTGCCTTTCTCTTGGATATGCTCTTTCATATCCTATTTGTTTGTTTGTGTTAATTTATGGCTTTCATGATCAGTTGAAACTGAGTCTGTTGAGTTACATTTTCAAAGAACTAGAAGGCAATCAGTGTTGGAAGTTTGGTTTGTGCCGCTTCTGTTTTTTCTCTGAAAATTTGCTTTTGTTGTCTGTTTGAGTTTGTTTAGTTTTACTTTGTATTGCCTTTCCCTCTGCAGTCAGCCCTGCCCTCATGGACTCCAGCATCCTTCAAGCAAGACATTTCAGAAGAAGACCAAGAGAAGCCAGGATGCTTTGATACTTCTTTCCTTGCCCTGACTCTTCCGTACCTGTGTTCCGTCTGGAACAGGAGCCTGGACTGTGGGAAGTTGGCTGCCGACTGTTGAGAGAAGTCCTGGGGATGCCCTAAGCTGGTGCAATACAAAGAAGTTTTTTGAAGTCTTGATTTCACTTTCTTTTAAGTGTGTGTATAAACCCAGGTCAAACTGGAATTGATCTACAGTAGAACTGACTGAAAAACAAAAAAACTGAAAAAGACAACTATTTTATTTATTTCAATATTTAAGAAAGAAAAGAAGTGCTAAAGTTGCACAGTATTTTTGTTTGAAATACATTTTACTTCAAATTTTAAATGCAATTTTGTGAAGACATGAAATTTTAAAAAGCACTTACTGTAAAATAAAGACTGAATATTTACTTTAAGGAGAAAACTTTTTTTAAATAATGAAAATAAAGGTCAACTCTGCTCTCTTTCTTGCTTTAAAGAAGCCATTCATACATGTGCTGTGTATCTTTGTTTTTTGAAAATTGGATGTGGTAAGTGAAGATTGTTCCGGTTTACTTTCTCCTTAATAATATTATCCTGTTTGATGCTTAAAACTTACTTTGCTGTACTGTGTTAGGCACAAATCTAAACAAAAACTGTTGGAGTAGCAAAGACCAGGCTCAGTGGCTGAATTTTTTTGTTACCAGGTTTTGTGTCTGTTTCAAAGGACTGTCTTCTCCCAATAGGATTGATGTGTCTCTTCTGCATGTTAAAAGAGGTTTGCTCTTGAGCAACTCTGAGAAATACTTCTGCTGAAAGAGGGGTTTAAAAGAATGAAAGCAACTCTGTTAATTTTGGTATTATTTTTTGCTTTGGTAATTCCATAGCTCATTGTGATTTGGCTGTAAAGGAAGTATCTCAATGTTAAGTGCTCTTGGCATGGATCTTTCTGTCAAGGATGATGCCATGTGTAGAAAACTTGTTTACTTTAGCCCTTCCTGAAGTGGTAGTGGACTTTGAAAAGTGTACAGGTGCACCCATATGTCAGTAGTAAGCAACAGGGGTTACTCAGCTGGAGAAGAATGTGAGTTCCCACAGCTGCAATTCTAAATTGTCCTGTGAGGCAGCAGTGAGGGATGTTCACATCTTAAATTCTAAGTTGTTAGGAATTTTATCAGTGAAAACAAAAGGTGTTCTGCTTCATACAAGCACTGGAGGGTTTTGTTGGCTGCCAAATCTGCTCAGAAAGGATAGCACAGCACTGTTAGTGTCAGGTGTGATGCAGTGTAGTAGAGATGCAGGATAGCTTTGTGTCCTAGAGGAGTATTGGACTTGGCTCTGAGATTATCTTCTCTTCTGTAACAGGGGTGCCAGATGTCTGACACCCCTCTTGAGGAGAGACAAACAGAGGGCAAACCATACCAAGAGGTATTAGTATAGACCCCCAGGGTATAGACAGAAAAAAATTAGCTTTGTTAATGTGGCTTATGTTGGCTTTCAGAGGGGAAAAAAGCTATGTCGACAAAAATTCATCCTGGCTAGGTGAAGCTGACAGAGAGCTTGATCCTGCATTGTGTTTCTTGCACACCTAGAACTCTAACACACCTCAGTGAGAAGTTTCCATGTGTCAGTAGCAGCAGATTTTATCCTCTTCTCCCTTCCCCTTCTCCTCTTTCTTCCGAGATTAACACATAGGGCCAAAAATAGTCAGGTAAGATGTCCGGTAGACCTGAATCCTGCTCCAGCTAAATTAAATGACAACATTTGTTTCTTCGTTGGGCTCTTTAGCAGGATGGGTTTGTTTTGTTAATTTTGTTGGTTTCTAAACTTGCAGTGGTGAACAGCCTCTACAGAAAAAAAAAAAAATTAATTTCATCAAAATATGAGACGCACAACTGCAATGAAGATTTTTAAACTGTAGGGTCTCTGTTC
The DNA here is from genome assembly GCA_013397135.1 of Pachyramphus minor. Classification (NCBI taxonomy): domain Eukaryota; kingdom Metazoa; phylum Chordata; class Aves; order Passeriformes; family Tyrannidae; genus Pachyramphus; species Pachyramphus minor. Next base: position 406,151 of record VYXB01001197.1, on the reverse strand, counting down.
AGCTTGTGTAATATTCCTTCCAAATAAAAGTTCTGCTTCCAATGTCCCTACTTTATATTCCTCTGTAAATACTACTTTATCAAACCAATTCCACAAGGTCTTTATTAGTACGAATAATCTTCTTTTAAAAAGATATTGTTGAGTACTTGTACATATACTTTTCTAAACTCTCAATTGTTTATAATGATCTCTTTGAAGCTTAAAATAAAACTTTCTCCTCTATTCATTTTGTTTCCCTTTTCCATTTTGTAAATTATTACTTTTGTCCCCAGGTTTTTGTTTTGGTATTTCTTAATGAACCATTACATTAACCAAGAATTATCTTAATTTTTGTCTTTACTTTCTCTTCTCCATTCATTGGACTGCAGAAACTGGTCCTGTTGCTTGCTGTAGTGAAGGTAGGCAGGAAATCAAAAAGTGCTTTTGTGTAGGACTCATTTTAAGAGGTTTTTCTATCAGTTGGTGATAATAGAGGATCTTCCGAAAAGTGTTTGCATTTTAATAGCCTTCTTCATGAGATTAATAGAGATGCATTAATTTTGATACAAAAATGGAGTCCAAATTATGTGATACCTGTTTGTATAGATTTTAGTGACACTGCTTAAAGATTCCTGCCCCTACCTATGCTGTTTCTAATCCAGTCACTGGAGTAACTGGAAGCTGTGGTTCCCTTTGCTGCATTTCACAGTGCTGACATGAATCTTCCCTTTCCCTTTGCATATATTAGATTAATGGTATGGTTGTATAGAATGGAAATAGAAAGAGGAAATAGTGCTTCAGATTTGATGCCATCATTTTAGGAAACTCTGTGTGTGACCTCTTCCCTAATAGGCTTTGCTGTTATTTTTATGAAGCTCTGTTGTACAGATGGGCTCCTATCTGCCTGATTTTTTTGTGTGATAGAGTGTGTTTCTTTGCAGCAGAGGATTAACTCTTCCTGGTCATCTTTTATAGCCTTTCCCTATAAATTTTTATTTTTCACATGTGTAATTTCAATTTCCATTAGTGTTTTGTTTCTTCACTCTTTCTGCTTGCCTTCAGACCTTATCTTTATCTGTGCAAGACCTTTGGCCAATCACAGAAGTAATTTGTATTATATGATTATATGCAACCTGTAGTAACTGATTTTGAACCCCCATCCCAATACTCTCTGTGATTTAATAATGTCAAAGCATGAATATACGCAATCTCTTGTTTCGCCAGTTAGCATTTATACTCAGTCTTCATGTATGTTAATTTACTTGAATGGAGAGAGGCATCATGCATACTGCATACATAATTAACTTTTCTCAAGGTACAGACGAGAATGACAAGAAATTCTTTCTCCCGACATTAGCAGATTCTTGTCAAGAAAGTAATCTAAAAGGGTTCATGCCAATTGTCGTTTTCTTTTTCATTGGAGGAAGGAGGAAGCAAAAAGGCAGTTTCAGCTACCTTTGCTGTCCTCAGTCACTGTGGCTCTTGGGAACCTGTTTGAGTTATAATAGAACAGCTCATGGACTTCTTACTGGATTGTCCTCAGCTGTTCTGTGGTTGGGCACTGGGGCCCAGAGGCAGCTGAAAAGACAGGGTAAGGTGCTGTCTGTATTTCTGAGCCATGCTGAGAAGGTAGCTATGATAGTCTCCTTAGAGTGCACATTGAGTGATCAGATCAATGGTTTTAAAGCCCCTCCTAGCAAGTTCCAATTTCCTTTCTGTGATTTGATCTCAGATCTTCTTACAACAATTTGAGCTGCAGGCCTACAGAACTACTTTTCTGTAAGGATTTCATGGGGGGCAAGTAATTTTTTTTTCCTACCCAAAATCAGAGAAAGGGAGGGAGGATATGTGATGGATAGATGGAAGGAAGGAAGGAAGGAGGAAAGGAAGGAAGGAAAGAAGGAAAAGGCATCAGTACACTTTTCTTGTTCAGTAGGTCATCTCCCATTCTCAGTTGTCATTTTCATTGTCCCCAGTGTGAGGGTTGTACTTTTATTTTTTTTCTTTTTTTAAGCCACAGGCCTTGAAATAGAAATGTTCTAAACGAAATTTTAATTTTGCAGAAATTATCTGAACAGAAAAAAGTACCGCCGTTCCCTAAGCCCCTGAGGAGATTTATGCTGGCATAAATAAGTCTTATTTTCCCATTTAGATAATGGTTCTTGCCAGTGAGAGTGAGACATGGCAGCTAGAGTGAGTAAAACTGTCTGCTAGCATTGTGGAAGTAAACGGGTGCCCCCCAAAACAAGGTTTCCCTGGGCTGAGACTGAGGTGAAGGCTGGCAAAGCTGAGGGCTGGGATCCTGAGTTCTCTGAGTGGAACAAAACCAGCATCAGCTAATTTGCTTTAACCTGAACTAGAATATTGCACTGGTTTAAGATTTATTCCAAACTTTTGCCTGCAATCAGGTAAAAATTTGCATCCTGGATCTGTGAGCCCTGCTTGTATTTAGATCCATCATCCTATTGATGATAAAAAGCCCCAATAACACTTTCTTTCTGAAACCAAGCTTTTAATGCTCATTAGTAATGACATGAACTTCTGAGTATCCCATCCCATCCCTGGTGTTGAAGATGGATGAGTAAGACCTCAACTACATATAGCATGTATAGCAGAGTATATAAGCAATGACTACTCCCCTTAGCTTTGTCTGGGTTTGTCCAAATTGTAGCTTGATGTTTCTAAGATCTCCACTATCCCTTGGAAATTATTGTATAAAGATTGTGTTTTGTTTGCTGCACTAAAGCTGGACATTTGCCACAGTTAAGTCCTATCTTTGATTTTAATGACGTAAGATGAGAGCCATCCATCTGTGGCATCTTAATTTCACCAGTATATTTTTTAAGACCTGACTGCATTCTCTGCTTTTCAACAAAGGCTCTTGCTGTGTGTGTTAGAAACTTATACTATCTCATCTGTTATCTGATATGTTTTGTCTTTGCAGCCTGTAATTCCTCATGATTCCATGGTGGGTGGACCATGGTGGGAGAAGGATGGCATTTACCTTTAAAAAACCACACATTTCTGGAGTATGGTGTTGTGGCTAATATTGCCACCCATAATTAGAAACAGTTTTGCTTAATGTTGCCTAAGACAGCTGTGGTAACTTTAAATAATCTACAAACCGACAATGGCACTGCCATTGGAAAAGGCAGTACACTTTGAACATTGAAGCTGGGCAGTGGGCTGAAGCCCTTGGAACTCCTGTGGTCTGCCTCAGAGAGGCAAAGTCTTAATGCTGAGGTGTTTGGTCTTTTCAGAGTGGGGTTTCATTTCTCAGTGCTATTCACCTTCCATAATCAATTCTCAGTAAGACCTAGTTTATATCTAGGTTTGTACAGGTGTTAAGAGTAATTTTTTACTTGGACTGAAGCCCCTTCTCATTAAGTTTCTTCAGTCTTTGCTGTTAAGCATCCTGGTGTTGGTGACTTCATTGTGGACTGTAGAAAGTGAATGAACATGACTAAATCTTTCTGATACAGCCTTCTTTTTTGAAACAGAGTAGAGATTTTAAATAATGCTGGAGACACTTTGGTCAAGCATTGCTGAAGACTTAGCTTGATAATTTGCATTTTTGTCATTAGCCAACAGCCATTAGCTTCTGCATATGATGATTTCAGGAATCAGTATTGAGACCAGCTCTTCAAGGTGAGAGGAAGTCATTGAATGGGAAATAGTGTAAAGATCCACTGTCACTAAAAGGGTACTTTTACTTTAGTATAGGCCAGTGTGACATAGCTTTCAAGTTCATGTAGTACTTTGTGCAGTGCAGTTTACATGGAGTGGTTTTCAACCTATCTTTGAGAAATAAATTTTCCTGTTGGTACAAATCATAGTTGCTTCACATCAGTGTTCTGCTGGGGGTGGCTTAAATATGTAAAACAATACTAAAGTTTTTCCAGCCCATTCCCCAGGCTTAACAACTTGTTTTACAGGGTGGCGCGTTCTGCAGTGGATTCTGGCTTAGAAGTCTTATCTGTTGCTGGGTTATCGGGACTTAAGCTTCTTAAAGCACAGGTCCCAGCTCTTCTCAGGTTTTTCTATACTGACTGTGTCTCTGAATGTGTCCATTAGCCTGGAGGCTTATAAGAGTTCTTCACTGTCCACAAACTCTCTCTAGGTTGAATTTAGATTGCTGTTGTACTCTTCTAGCATCCAGATAGTCCTTCATCTGGAGAAGAGAACCTTTCCTGAATTAGAGAGCTTTATTTCCCTTGCAAGGCAAGGTCAGCCTGTTTATTAATTAGTTCTCCAAGACCCATTCCTCACTTCCATTGAGGGTGAAATTTTGAAAGTATATTGTGAGCTCAAACAAAAAAGTCGAGATGAATTTCCTGAGGACATCCATATCCTCTATGCCTGTTTATATATTTTCGAGTCTGGCATTGTGTGAAGAAGTGCTAGTGCCCATTAGGCTCAGTGCAACTATCATGGAACTAGCTAATTTCTTGTTTAATCTGATGTGATACTTAGCTCTTATGAAGTATTGGTTGTGTAGGTTAGAGCAGCACAATTCACTTGTTACAGGTTAAGGAATGGCCTGCACTTTGACTAGGCTAGTCTGGTGTGGAAGGTCTGGTGAGCCATGAGGAAAGAGATCATGGATTTTATGCTGGTGGTTTTCCACTGAAAAACAAATTTAAAAAGCCTACTGTTTTCATCTCTGGCAGCATTTTATTGGACATTTACTCAAAAAGGCCATTGAAATAACAACTGAAAAGGACCATGGTGAGGTTCTCCTTCTCCTTCAAAATGAACATGTTCTCTTTTTTCTCAATGAAATGACCCTTTTCCACTGCCAGGTGTGTGCAGGCCTGAATGAAACATTTCATTTGTAACTATTTTTTTAACTTTCTTAAAAACAGGTCCATCAAGTTCACTTTTGAAGCAAGGTACTGCTCCAAAATGAAAGTCCAACTTTTTGTTTGAGACACTGGCACAAAATGACTCACCCCTTCTGAAAAAATCAGTTTTTTCCCTCTGCCACCTCTTAACCCTTCCTCCCCTCCCACTCGCTTTTGACTGAAAGTACTTTGTTCAAATTCACTCCTTCACTCAGATGTTTAGATCACCCTGAAATTGCATTTTTTAGAGAGTAAACAAAGACATTTCACTCCCTCCTACGGCACTCATATTGATGCTTTGCAGAGTGCAGTTGTAGCTCTTACTTCCCTCTGGACATTGATGTTGCTGGGACTTTGATAGAGAAGTGAAAACTATCTGCCTTATTGATGAAATCTCTATTGGCACTTAAAAATTCCCAACTAAACAGGAATAAAACCAGTAGACGATGGGATTTTCCCAGCTTCTGATATGCATTACAAACAGCGGAGAGTATGCATGGGGATCACTGCCTGTTTGGCAGCTGAAAGGATTTCTTTAACTTAACAAGGGACTGAAGTAACTTGCTCCAAATTGGTTTTGTTTCTGTTGAGTGAGGCAGTTATACTTATGTCTGAACATTAGCAACAGTGTAAATTATGCTTGTGTGTGAGAAAGACCTCTTGCATTTTCAGCATGTTCACATCAATTATCAACCATTTACCCATCATGTGCTGAATTTCTTTACCTAGATGATATGTTACCTCATGTAACAGCAATGAGGTCACTGTGTATACAATGGCATGGTGTCTTCTGCATAGTTAAGTTTCTTTAATATTAAAATAATGACATTTAAATAATTTCTCTGGAGTTTGCCATTTGATTTGAAATTTCTGGAACTGTGCTGGCAGGGAATTAGTCTAGAGTCATCTTTCTAGAGAGAAACAGTCCAGAGATTAGTAATACTCTCTCCTTTATCCCTTTCCTTTCCCCTAATTCATCAGTGTAAACCCAGCCTACCCTGTTTCCAAATGACAGTTGATTTCATGTGATGGCTGTTTCATGGCTCATGGCTGAAATCACCTCTGAAGTTCTTCCCACAGCCTTTGATACTTGAGGAGGACCACAGTGGTGCAGTGGGGGTTGTCTTGATGCTGTCTGAACTGACAGGGTGAACATGGCCTGTTTTAAATGAAGAGGTGTCCATGTTGTGACGAATTGCCTGCGTTGCACTTTCCCTCATAATCCCAGCTGAGAAGCCCCCGTTAGAGTGCTCTGGGGAAATGATGTGTCCCATCCAATGCTGCCACCAGCCCAGGTTAGACACACTTTCTGTGAAAACACTGGAGTCTTTTTGAATGCTCCTTTGATATCATGGCAGCACTAGGCAGCACTGGGCACCCCCGCAGGCATGCTGCCATCTGTCTGGCTGTGTTAGTGGGGCAGTTTAACACCAGAAGCACTGGGAAAGAACCAGTGTATTGGTATTTGGACAGCAAATGTGTGTTCAAGCAGGTAGCAGAGTCCCTGTTATAATACAGGGAGGGGAGGAGGGGCAGAGCTGATAATTTCTTTTGAGAGTGGAGAGTTTAACAAAGGCAATGCCACTCATGGAAGGCTATTCAGGCTGCCATTTCCCTAGCATTTTAAATACCACCCCACTCCTCTCATTATAGCTGGAGATTTTGGCTCTCCCAGGGGGGAGGAGATGTTCTAAATGGGCTGCCAGGGAGGTGGATTTAATGCACTAGGAAGAGCTGGCTTCACCAAGTTAAAAAGCAAAACAAAACCCAATCCTCCATTCCTATTTTTAGTGTTTATGACCAAGTATTTTTGCTTGGTTGCTCATTTTGAAAGGGTTTAGTGAGCCTGCCAGTTGATTGAAAGCTCTGTGGTGTGTGAGCTGGCCTGGCTGGGGAGCCTGCAGTGCATAGCGACGAGGTCGGAGCTGTGCCGGGGGTTTTTTTCCACTGCAGTTTGTTGAAGGGTAGCGAAAATGTCCCTGGGGCAAAGGGGGTGTTGGCTTTCCAGGTTGTGGTGATTCATCTTGTCTGGATAAGCAGTCTTTCTCCCACTCTTGCATTTTCATCTCCATGTACCTCACCCCTACTTCACTCTGCAACCAAATGCAAAACCTGCCCCTCAGTGCGTGGGCAGCCTTGCTGGGTGTCTCCCACAGCCGAACCCCACGAGCTATACGCCCTGGCAGCATTAGCATTCCATGCCTGTCCTCCTGGCCAGTTCATGTTCTATAAATGGCTTTATTCTCGTTATTAGGAGCTATGACCCTGGCATATGGAGTCCGTGCGGTGCCTGCAGGCAGGTTTCCTTCCTGTTGGTGTTGGTAAGCAGCCCAAGTGCCTCCTGGCAATTAGCAGATCGTTACCCATAATGCAGCACTCAGCGATGCAGCCTGGTGGTTTTTCTGGAGGTCACTCTGACCTAATTCACCCCCAGGAATTGTACAGCCCTGGCATGACTTACCAGTGCATTAACAAGCTGATGCTTCAGTACAAGGTTATTTGAGTGCTTCTACATTATTTTTCTTAGGCAAGAAATAGCCATTTTGTCTAGAAGCCAACAGTGGTTAAGGGGGGGCCAGTCTGGAAGAAGAGGGAGCTGAGTACTGGCTGGTTTTAAGGTGAGACATGGGGGCATGTGGCATCTCCTTTGGCTTTACAGTTGAGGGCTGTTTCTGATCCCCCAGGTTGCAAATGCACAGGGCTCACGGCATCTTTGCAGTGAACTGAGCAGTGTGTGTCAGGTGTGTCTGAATCCCCACAGCTTGGCCTTAGAGAGGAAGATAGAGGAATGGGACTGTGCCCCAGATCTGTCCCAGCCCAAACTCCTGGGAGATATGGAAATAGAGGTGCAGATTTCAGCTTGTCCCAGGCAGTTTTGGAGGGGCAGGTATGCCTGGACAGAGGGGGACACCCACACAGCAGCAGACATCGTGACAGGGCTTGTCCTCCCCCTGGCAAACCTGAGCATAGAGATGCAGCAGCATCAGCCCAAATCGGGGTGTTCTCACTGTGGTGATTGGTCTGCACCAAAGTTCATTATCAGCAGTTTTTAGAGGTTTTTAAAATCTATAACTTCTGTTTTTCATTTCTCCCTGCTAAGATATGTATGGTTGGATTGTGCATGCTGAGGAAGGGGTGGTGGGTACACAGGGAGAGGCACACACAAATTTGTTGCAGTAAAATTGTTTTAGAATTTCTCAAGTAGCTTATGTGTAAGATGTGTGGCATCTACTACCATGGGGATAGTGCGTGGAGAATGACTGACAAACCATTAGGAAACCCAGAATAACTCATTCCTGGCTTCTCTCTTTGCATGCTTTGGAGGTCACTCCTGAGTCCCACTCAGCTCCTCCCGCTGCTGTGTGCCAGACGGAGTTCTGCTACCTTGTCAGTGGTTAATCTCCCTAGGTGCATGTGGGTCTGTGTATGCACAGATCCTTCACTTTGTTTATGCACACGAGCAGCCTTAGCCAAGCTTTGTTCTCCATGTACCCTCTGTAACCCAGGCTCCCTGTCCTAGCTGATGCTCTTGGTGCTTAAGAATGTTTCAGAGAAAATTATATGGCATTGTAGAGTCAAATCTGGGCATGAGTTGAGCTGGTGGGTGGACTTTCCTCAGGCAATTAAATTTTCTGGAGAGTGCTTGGAGATGAGGGGTGTTTCAGCAGGAGCTCACTGACTCTGCTCCCCATGCCCTTTGGTGTTCGTATGGCTAAAAGAACAGCAGGGCAGTGCAAGAGAGTGAGCTGACAATGTGACCTGCCACACACCACCATCTTCTAACTCCCTCAAACTCTCTGGTTCTAATTGCTTTCAAACACAGGTTTGTCCTGCTTTCAGTTCCCATTGCCTCCTATTTCACCTGCCAAACTGCAACTGGGACTGAACCACTTTCTTTTGCACAGGGGTTTTATTTGTCCCTTGGGTGAACAATTAAAGTGGGCTCTCTTCTACTGGTGCCGAATATTTGAGAAAGTGCTTGTAATTTATGCCACTTCTTCCACTGGAACTGGCAGTACTGAGAAGCAAACCACCTCCTCCAGAGTGCAGCTGGCTGCCAGTCCCGGTGCTAATGCAGCAGAGTGCCCCTTCACTTTCTGCAGGCTCAGTTTGAGCTCTGTCCGTGCTGGCCAGAGCAAGTATAGGATCAGAAAATGAAATAATAGGAACTATAAGCTCTTCTACAGCTGAATGGTTTCAGAGATCCATCAGTTATTAGAAGCATTAATTCTTCTGCAATTACTGGCATATTGTGACATATTAGAATAGAGGACAGTTAGTTGGTCTCTAACCAAATCGGACCAACCAGACTATTCACTGAAGCCACTGAGTCCTTTCGGACTCGCTTCTTTAGCAGAGTTGGCAGTGCTGGAACACACTGGGAGAAACAGCCAGGTTTTCTCACTTCCCTCAGGACATAGAAATTTGCAGTGGTAATATTTCCTCTCCTCTTCTGTCTAATAGTAATACAACCCAATTGTGCCTATGAGTGAGACTTCCTTTTTCGTTTGTTTGTGTTTTTCTTAAGAAGCTGGATTCAGTGGGGCCCTGCACTGAAGTGGTTGAGACAAGAGTCCTTCACCTGCAGGTGAAGGCCCCTGCCCTGGCCACTAGAAAGGCCATTATATTTTTCTGTAATTAAATACTCCTGCTTCTCCATATCACAGAGGTAGTGTGGCAGGTGGTGCCTTGGATCCTCACCCCACAAACATGGGCTTCATGAGTACCTCCATTTTTGCAGGCAAGCATATCTCTACACCTTACTACCTTCACATTGCAAGATGGAAAGGGCCAAGAAAATGACAAGAGCTCCCCATCCTCGTCCCTTAGGAATGTTTAGTCTTTTCTGAACATTGAGCTCCTTGAACCTGGGATTCTGGCAGAGCCAAGCCTTTTGGTGTGTTTGGGTGGTTTGAGTTTTTAAGGGCCTTTTCTAATCTGTCTGTTGTTGACACTACATGTCTGTAAGCATGCCTTTCTAGACAGACAAATGAGGGCTAAATTTTTATATCATAACCATAAAATCACTTACTAGAATTACAAGTTTCCCTTCTTTTGTACACATAATGGTAATAGTTCTGTCTAATGATGGCAGTGGTCACAGCAATCCTTATTCTTAGCAGGAGGAAATTTATGCCATTTCTTTGCATGTAAAACTTCCATTATTTGGATGGGATTCCTGTGACATAGGTCATTATATCTGTAAGACGTATTTATAGTTGTTTGAAGACCTGAACAGTTTATGGAGTAAATTCTGATGCAATATAGCCAGGAGCCCTGTGAATTTTCATCATGCTATTGATTAAAAAACCCACCACTACATAGCGAAGAAAAGGGAAAGAATTGGAAACTAGGTCAAAATTCCTTTTCTCTGTATAAATAATTTCACATTTGTTTAAAAATTTTTTTTTTGCTTATTTTTTTCTTCAAGATAATCTCTGCCTTTGTTTCAAAAAGGTTATTGATTGGATTGTTAACTTAAATAGTCTGTGGCGGGTGTGACAGAGCACATGACTGCAATTAATCTTGCAATGCAGAATCCATTATTGAAAAAGCACTAATGAGCCATTCTAAGGCCTTCACTGGTCACAGAGTGCCTGGGAGCAGCAGATTGCTCCCGTCCTTTAATGTCAGGTTTGGTCTTTAGTGTTATACAGCCAGTGTAAGCAGAAGAGATTTTTAGATTTTTTTAGGGTATTTATTTTAAAATTATCTTTCCCATCAGGCTGCAATTACACCAGGTACAGGAGACAAGAACTGGTCTCTGAATGTGCTCACCTCCCCATTCCTATGAGCAAATGTCTGGTGAACATAGTGTACAATGAAAACCAGTGGCATGTGAAACATGGATGTCACTATAAAATATGGTCTCAGTTGCAGAGTTCAGATGCAGAGGAGAGTTTCGACAAAGACAAGGGAGCTTTCAAACCTGATCTACACTTTAAAATATTGTTTTAAGACAAAGGGATGAGCTGTTGGAAACCTCACTGCAAGTTTTATTGTCTATGTTGTTTACAGCTATTGCAGCATAGCAAAAGTTTAGGTAGAGAATAGTTATGGTAGATTAGAAACTGTCAATGTTAACATATTGCCTTTTCCTTCAACAGAACTGCTCCTGGGGTGTGTTTTAGAGGTCTGTCTATTGACTTTGGTGACACCATAAATATGTGTTACTTCTTCCTCTTATTAGATCTGTGGAGCTGATACCTATTTGTGAGAGTGATCCAGCGTTTCCCAGGGCTGAGCCACCACCTGAATTATTAACTGAGTTCCAGCTGCAGATTCTTTGCTGCACACCTTTGCCATAGAAAATGCTGTTTATCACAAGTTTAGGTGAAATAAGACTGTTTCTTCATCTTAACCACATAAGTGATGAACTTAAGCAAGAAGACTTTCAGCTCTCTGGCTTGTGCACTACCATAGTGTCTCTAACTTGAACCATATTTTGGACTGCTCTTTGTGTAAAAGAAAATTGTGGACTGAACTAGCCTTAAAAACAAACAAACAAACAAAACAAACCAAGACAAACAAATAAAAAGAGGAATTTGAATTTACCTATTCTAGCTTGCCACATGCTGCTACAGGAGGCTCTGTGTTTAGGACAAACAACACGGAGGGAATGCTAAGAAGTTCTGTGATATGGAGCAGGGATGATGTTCACTAACATTGCCTCAGGAAGTCTTGGATGTGTGAATTTTCTCATAGGATGTAAAACACTGGGTTTTGAACAAAAGTAGCTTGAATATAGAGAGATTGTGAAGAAGGAGAGCAGGGAGGGAAGGAAAAAGAATTGTAATGTAACTACTGGCATGCTTGCCATACATTACAGTGCCTCATCATGCTGCTGGAATAAGTAAAAATAGTGTTTCCAACAACATTAGGTTAGGGTTGTGGTACCACAAGGGATGTTGCTTAATGTAAAAAAGGATCTGACTTAGAGGCCTAAGAAAGACATGTCCACAAGACATTCTTTTTGCCTTACGCATGGCATGCCCTGGACTAACAGAGAGCAATTTGCATCTATGCAGACCCTACTTTTGTAGTTACAGTACTGGGAGACAAGGCCTAATGGACTGAATAAATTGGTATATTTTTGCAAAATGCTTCTTCATGGCTAGTAAAAAGAAACCACTGTGGCCCTTACTCTACTATTAATATTTTCTAAGGAATCCTCAGTCCACAAGAGACTCTTTCTTTTAGCCTTGTGGTAGGTGAGGTTTTTAAGAAGTGCTCTGCAAAATAAGATGGATCACTCCAAGGATGAGGCACTATCGATATGACATGCAGCACAGAAGACCTGCAGAGGTGTTTTTGAGGCAAATAATAAGATAGTCAAGACTGATAAGACTGGAAGGGAGTGGGAATGGTTGCAAAGGGCCATGGATAAAGTAGTGAACAGAACCTGACCTTTGTGTTGTGTGAGAAAAGGGGGTCTTTAGCTGTAGTCTCTGCAATGAGAAATGTGTGTACACAGGCAAATGAGCATGTGAAGATGTGTATGCATTGAGCTGTGATTTATTTCTGTAAGTTTGGTTCCATTCTTTCTGTTTCTTTTCAAATGTGACTGAAGCTATTTAACTCTGATTAACTCACCTCCCTGTATCAGTTCTTTCTGTGATATATTCCAGCAATGTACAACATTTCTGGAAGCAACTCTGATGCTGGGATGAATTCCCCCCTGATGTGTAGTGTGGCCCATTTGTTCTATTTACTGGTGTTGGAATAAGATTTACATTCACTGTAAATCAGATCTGGAGGAACATTTCAGTGTCATGTCAGGTTCTGCTAGCTTGATAGTATCAGAAATTACATGAGGTCCTCTCAGGAAGAGATGGTATCTTGTCAAATTTCCTTTTGCATAATTGCTGTTTCAAGCTCCCCAGAACTTTAGTTTGGACGTGGTTCACTATAAATCTCAGTAAAATCTGACACTTGTTTTGTGCTGGTATTTCAAGGGTTCCAAAACTCGGTGATCTTGTCCCATCTGAGCTCATCAGTATTGTCAAGACATTTCTTTATTCAAAGGCTTAAGAGTGATACGAGCAGCGTCATTGATCCTCCCATCCTTAAATATCTCCTTTATTTTCTATTCAATTTACTTAATAACTTATATATAGACATTTCTTTCCTGGACAGGCTTAGTTTTCATATCAAAACCATGCAAATATAACTGGAGAACAAAAATTCTTATTACAGCATTTTGTAGTACCACGGTCACATAAAGGAAATATATTGTCCACAGCATTCTTGCCTTATCCAGCAATTCTCAGCAGCTGTTTGCTTCACTAGCTAAAAAATAGAGAAACTTATTGTAGGGTGGTGATGGGTGGTGTGATAACACAACAAAATATTGCTGATAGGTCTGGTAGTGAAGATGACACCTCTGTGCCCACATCTACCATAGATATGCCTTTTTTTCTTATTGGAGAAGCAGCCTTTCTTTCTTTCTCGTCTCTTAACAAGGCACTTAGGCCTTTGGAAGTGGAAAAGATTTTTTCGTACCCATTGGCTGTAGCCTAAGAACAGCAGATTGACTGGAGGTGAAAAAACGCTGTGCACCTGAATGGTGTGAGTTTCCAGAAGCAGGAATCAGTAGTGCTGGATGTGCGTACCTCTATTTCTAGTTTTTCTATAGATGAGCAGTTGACTATCCCTGTCATGACTATGGACAATGTTAATGCTTTCATGTGTCAGAGAGGGATGCCAAATATGTGGCTTAGCACCAGTAGCTTATTGCAGGCGATTTAGGCAATGGCAATGTCTCAGCCTGATAGGGGTGGTTTGGAAGTACAGTACTTTATTTCAGCGGTGTATTTTTCTTGTTTTGTTTTGCAGAAGGAACACTGATCCTACCTTTGGTTTGTTTGTTTGTTTGTATTTTCCCCTCCAGAAAGCCCATTGCTGACCCTGCTACTGTGATACCGCTGTTTTGCAAAGCTGGAGTTGACACGCATGTAGGGGTGGGGGTTGTAACTCTGGCAATTTGTCCTTCCCAATTAGATGTGACTGTTCTGCTAGCTTTCCCTTCTTTATTCCTTTCATTTAGTTCATGTGGGAGTTGGCTTGGGTTTTTTTTTCCTTTTGGTTTCTTGTTTTGATCCTGGAAGGTTAGCTGTGCAATTTGGTTTCTTCTGTGCCAACCAACTTTAGTGGCAGAGCTCTTAAAAAAAATTAAAAGCTGTATCGCTCCATCCTGTCTTGCATCTTCTCTGTACACCACTGCTTCCATTTAAGCAAAGTTTACAGAATTGCTCCACCCATTTGGACACAAGGAAGGGGAGCTGTGAAATGGAGAATAACCTCATTTCCACCAGGTCCTTCGTTCCAGTCGAAACAACGCTAATTGAAACTGTAGTCCAATTTCTATTAAGACAGATGGTCTCTCTCTGAAATTGGATTTGTTTCTGATTTCATCCTTTCTCCTGTTTTCTTTAAAAAAAAAAAAAAAGTAAACCCACAAAAAACAACTCAAAGCCAAACCATTTTTAAGAGCTCTGAATAAAAATGCTTTGCCAATGGGGAATGGGTGGAGATGACTCTGATTTTCTCTTGTGCCCGGCAGCGAAAGGGTTAATGCCTGCTTTCCTCTTTGGTATCTGTTAGTTGCAGCCCATGTTGTGATCAGTCCATGTCCATGTGTGTTTTGTTCCCAAATTTAATACTGGTTAATTAATAAGCAATAAGTGAGCCTTAACAATGACAGTTGTTTCCGATCTTCCTCAGGACACCCGACCTGCCTGCAGTTCACCACAAACATGACTGAGGCTGTTAAAACCTATCAGTGGCAATGCATTGAGTGCAAATCCTGCAGCCTTTGTGGGACCTCTGAGAACGATGTGAGTTCATTTATCTTTTCATGCATAAGCATCTGCAATCTGCTGCCATGCCCACTCTCGAGGAGCATGTGGCAGTGGTGTGGGTCATTGTTTTACTGCTACTTCTATACATCTCCAAGGAAGAGCCAGCCCTAAGAGCAGAGATGGGCTTCTCCCAGGTGTCCCCATTCAGCCACTTGTCTGAGTTTACCACAGCTATCATATAGGCCCGCTTAAGGTGGTGATACTTGTAGTTTGTATGCTTATTCAATAGAAATTAACTGGAGGTCATAAACTCCTGTTGCAGGGCATTTCAAGAGAGTATTATTTTCCATATGGTAGTCAGAAGTAGATGTGAATATGTGATAACCCAAGTATGTTTTTGCTGTCCCTAATTTTCCTTACTTTCTTGGCATGATTTTTTTACATCTTGTAATAAAAGCATTTGAACTGGGATGGCTAGGCCTCACCTAGTGATTTCCAAACTATGACCCAGAGCCTGCAGCTGAGCAATGTCTCTCTGTGGGGTTTTCAGTTAAAATCTGATGCTAAGAGTCCTTCACGGCCTGTGAGAAACTGGGAAAACTGACAGTGGCTGGAGAACTTGGGAAGCAATTAGCTAACACTACATTCCTTACAGCAGAATACATTTGAAGCTTGAGATTTTGTTTTTGCTTTAGCAATAAATAAGGAAATTTGAAGCCAGGGAGCTTTTCTGCCCTAAGAATCATGGGATACTTCACAGCAGATTTTTTCACCCAAAATATATGAAAGAGCTGCCGAACGCATGGTGTGGTCATGTTATTCCCATCTGTTTCACAAAGCATTCACTCAGTTGAGTTTTGGAGAATTATCTAAGGAAAAGGTTTTTTTTGAAGGGATGAGATCCAACACATGGTCACACTGGAGCCCAGCAAAGCCTGTCCTCTTAGGACACTGTATCCCCAGCCTAACAACTCTTTTACTCCTGCATCATGAGGCCACCTTGGAAGCAAGTCCTCCACTTCTCATAGTGAATTTCTAGTTAGAAACTGAACTGCCTTTGTGATAAGAAGGGATTTCTGCAGCCTCTCAGAAATATGGTGGTTGATCATGGATGCACAAATGTGGTGTTTGTAGCCTTTCACACTCCCAATAGTCTCTTACTCTCTGTGTTGCAGGTCTGCATTCTTAGCTGAGTACTACTGGTTACCATTCTTTTGTTTTCATCTTGGCAAGAGACTAATTTACATCATTTTATCTCTTCTCCTCTCTTTCTCTTCCTGTTTCCCTACTGTCTCTCCAACAAACCTGCCTCAGGACCAGCTGCTCTTCTGTGATGACTGTGACCGTGGCTATCACATGTATTGCTTGAATCCACCAGTGTTTGAGCCCCCAGAAGGTAACATATGTTGGAAGTCTGCTTTGAAAATCACAATGAAGTCCTTGTGGAGAAGGGAAGAATTTCAGAAAGGTGATCTGGGCCATGCAGGGTTAAGGAAGCAGTAGCAAAGCAGAGACAGGCAGCACTGGAAATTAAGAAAATTAAGATGTGAAGGTCTAGTGCTATCTGTGATATCCTATTCAATCTTGCTTGGTCTCTACCTCCTCTTCCAGGACATGACTGTTTTGTTGGTCTTGGGAATGTCCCACATGTCATTGGTCACCTCAATGTAGTCAACTGAATTGAGCTTCTGTGAATTGTGACTTTGGACTTCTTAAGAAGTCAAAGTCCCAGAGAGAAAGTCCCAGACAGGGAGGTCTTCTCTGGAGCACCTGAGAGCCTGTTGTCAGGAGACTGGGTTAAGAGGAATTACTCTTCTGGCTCTATGATCCGTTTCTGCCTCGTCAGGGTGAGAATTTTACAGTCTGTATTACATCTGGTATGTAGTTATGACCTCTGCAGAGGGTTCCATCTGACTATACTACAACTGGTTGTAGTTTGTCACCTGGCTGTGGAGCAGAGGAATTAGTCTCTTAACATTATAGGTCCTCTGGCTAAAATCTGCAGAGAGCAGTAGAATTGGAGAAGCAGACAAGCGAGTGTGAATGACTGCAGTTTACATGAAGGGCAGGACAAGAATAATTACAAATCAATCATGGATTCAGGACTAATATTTGTAACTTTGATAAAAAGGAAGCTAAATCAGGAGGGAAAAATTTTGAAATGATGTTAATAATAAGCTAAAGGTTTCTATACCACTGGGAGGTGATGTGTTGAATGCACACTGCAGCAGCATTGTAGTTTATGCAGAAAGTCTATGGACACAAGACCAAGGGCAACAGAGACCACTTCACAAAAATACAGGCAATTCCAGTGTTAGGAATACCTGATATCCTATTCAAGCCAATCTTGACATAAACTCTGAGTGCTTGGATTTTCTGCCATTCCTATAAGAAGGATTTCTTCATTTGCAGGTAGCTGGAGTTGTCATTTGTGCCAGGAGCTACTCAGAGAGAGAGCATCAGCTTTTGGCTACCAGGCCTGAGGAGCTCCAGCAGTCAAAGAAACACTTTGCTCCTGGTGTTGCCATACCAGCACACAATTCCCATCCAGAACACAAAGACACAACCCACACCAAAATGAACGGACACTCAAATACAGGAAGAGGTACCTGTGGTATTCACTGTCACTAATGCCATACCTCCTGGGCTCTACTAGAAGGATTGTGTACTTTTCCGATGCTCCGGATGAAATTTCTTCACTGCTATGCATGGTTGCTGCTTGCCATTAACAGGCTCACATGCATTATAGAAGGGGGAGGGTTGTTATATTGACAGGGAGAAGTCAATTTTGTGTGGCCTTCTGCTTTCTCTTTAGTCTTTTCGTAAAAGAAGAAGTAGTAAGATATCTCCCAAGGAATTATTGGTGAGTACTTTGGCAAGGAGCAGCACCAGATGCTTCTCTTCACAGGCTTGCCTGGAAATCTCTTTACAACAACCACTCTGTATATGAATGGGTGTTTATGAGGGGTGCTCTAAGAGTTGCAATTAGTTCAATACTTCCCAGTTCATGAACAGCACGTGTTCACTGATCAAAACTTTTTTGGGATGACACTTTCTCCATTGGATCAAATGCCCTGATTTGGCAGATCTTTAGAAACTTGTCTTTAGTGTATCTGAAGGAAAATCAGCACTGGTATGTATGCACATAGATGCTTAGAAAAGCCTACTGTCTTTGGTATTTCAGGATATTCAGGCACACTGTCCCACTGCAATGCCAGCATACGGTCCAACCTCATGATTTTTTTTATTCAGAAAATTCTGAATGTAACTGACTTTCTGTTTAGCTCAGAAAATTGAACAGAAGAGAAAATGTCATCTTAAGTTGATCATAGAAAGTAAAATTGTCAATTTTCTGAGTAATCTAAAGTAAACTGCAAAAAGGAACAACTTTGGCTTAGGGTCAAATGCAGCACTTTTGATTAATTTTTTGAAATTTCTAAACTAAAATGTTCTGCAACTTAAAATTTCATTTTCTTCTGGTAATTGCCTAATCAAGACTTCCATCATTTCCAAAGTGTTATAGATTTTTGTCAAAGTAATTAACAAGGTCTAGCTGAATTTCCAAATAATTTTGCCCCCAAATTCTCTCCAACTGCATTTTTTTGGCAAATGAGATAATTTGTCAAAAACCTTCCCCAACTCTAAAGGAAAGACTAATTTATTGAACCTAATATGAAAAGAAGGATTTTCATAATGATTTTAAAATTTAAATAGAAATAGTTCTATTTCATTTAAACAAACCTCTGCATATGAAATGAAGAAACATTAAGTAAGTGAGAGCATCCTTTGAAAAAAGTTTATTGCAGTTGAGTCTTTTTGAATAATTTAAAACATCACTAGGAGGATGAGTACATCAATAACTTCTACAAGATGCATCTTTGAAGTTGAAAACCTGCCACTCCTTCAACTGCCAAATAGCCCAGAATAACCGTTTTCTTGGGTATGATGTATATTACTTTCTATACATAGATTTAAGTGGGTTTATAATATAAATTTATGAGAGTCCCAAGCAGCATGTGACTCATGTTGCTAACTCAAGTAGGTAAGGACGCTGAAGATTATATTTGGCATGTTTATTTTGGTTGAAACTTTTCTGCAAAAGTAAACATTCCCAAACACTTGAAAGACATTGTGAAAGAATATTGGTAAGCTATTTTTTCTCCCTTCTCCTGCTAATTACGTGTAGTTAGATTCAGCTATACTGACCTAATGCACTTTCCCTCATTATTTAGATAGTTTCTTCCCCTTTCGTTTTTTGTTCAGAAGTGGCTGTTGTCAGCTGCTGGATTCTTCTACCTACTGTTGCAGCCTCTTCTCGGGCTGCAGCAGTAGTATTTTAACCTGTTAAAAAAAGATTTAGGAAGTATTTATCCTAATAGTGTAGGACCACATCTCTCTTGGAGCAGTTGTACTTGCTACCTGTGAAATTCATTCATTATCTTAGGCTTTCCATGTGACAGCTCCTCAGATGAGCTGAGAGCACAAAGAAATGTGAGTGTCAGGTGTGGGGAGAGCGAAGTGGAAGCCCGTGCACCTGTGTTAGGTGTCTGGTGCCTGTTGGGACAAAGCTCTAAAACAAATGTAAAGCATCTTCCTCCCAGTCTGGAACTGCCCTGGCCCTGGTGAGCACTTGGAGGACACAGCTCATCTGCGTGAGCATTTTCACCCATCTGTTGGTGTGGTTGAACCTGCTGACCTGGTACTTTGGGACCATCACATGGTTCAGTCTTACACAAGGTCTTGTTGCTACTGTGGCCAGGAGTGCAAATATGTATTCACCAGAGACACCACTGTGCTCTCCCTCAGAAAATGGATATTTGGCAAGAGTGAATGGAGCTGAGAAGTGTGCGTGCTGGAGGAAAGTTTTATGGTGGTGCCGACAGGGGGAGCAGCAGATGTGGGTTAGTGTTTTGTTAGCTGGTCCTCAGCTACCAGCCCTGCTGGTCTTAGAGAGTTCCATCAGAAAAATGGCCATTGCCTTCCAGTTTCCTGGTATTTGCGTTGACTTTGGGGGAGGAGTAGGACAATGTCTGCATTCTCAAATGGAGAGGAAAATGCATATTGTTTTAGGCTATGTGTTAAGGAGACAGTGGTGGCTCATCATGCAAGTCTCAGGTAGCCTAGTTGGTGGGACTGGCTGGTGCAGAACTTCAGTGATCTCCATCCTTGTGACAGAGACATTGCTACAAGAGCTGTGCTCTCTGCACACACCTGCTTTCTTATTTTGTGGTTTTGATCCATAGCTCTGACTGTTTTCTTCTCCCACAACCATTCTGCAGCAAACAGTATCTTTCGTGTTGAAAGATACTCCTCAGTGGCCTTGCTGAAGTTTCATCACTAACGAGGTATGATGGAAGGAGAGATTGCTAGATCTTCAATGGCAAAATGTTGCCATCTGAGATGAGTGTGACACAGTACTTACCCACAGTGGACCGGTTCAACTCTCCAGCTTTGTGCTGTGGAGCCAGGCAGCTCCAGGTAACTTTGGCAGCAGATTAGATGTAGGCTCTGCCATGCTGAGAACTTCCTCCAGCTACAGCCTCCCTACTTCACTAGCTGGGTCTAAGATAAGGGGCTGGAAGTGCCACTCAGTGACATCTTTAGTGTGCATTCAGAGCCATGCATCTTGGCGCACTTTAGAAATAATGATCCCCCAAGTGAACAATGCTGTACCAGCTTTACTGAGATGTGGAAAGGCTGTGGCACAATCACAGGGGTTCAGAAGAGGAGTTTAAAAATTCTGGTAACTGATTCCCTGTCACCTGCTGTTCTGCTGGGGGTAGTCTTCCTGCATGACTGCTGGGAGGAATGACCTGGGTGACACCATCCGCTGTCAGACAAATGTTATAGCAGTGGTCTGGTCTGGCCACTAAACAATGTGAGGGCTCTGGCTCATTGTGCTGCTCTCTCTTGCTTGCTATGGCAAGACACGCAAGGTTGTTGGGAGCCCCTGAGGTGAAGAAACTGGCATTTTTCAAAACTCTTCTGTGCAGGCAAGGCAAACAATATTTTAGCACAAATCAGGGCAAACTACCATGGAAGATGGTAGATCCTGCATGCCTTGAAGTCTTCAAATCAAGAACGGACTGATTCCTAGATGTATTTTAATGAAATGCAATCTTAGTTAATCAATGGAATGTCTGACTGAAAAAGGCTTGTGTTATAGAGGAAGTCAGGCTGGATGATGTAATTGTTCTTCCTGGTCTTATTATGAAAACAGATGTTTACTGTGTGAGAGGACATATTTAAATAAAAGCAGTGTCTGCATAATGGCCTTGAAGTATGTTAGTTAAACATATGCACCTGATCCTTTTAATTTTTAACTCATTTTGGATAACCTAAAAAAGGTCAGTGACAGAAAATTGTCTTTACTGATGCAGTAAATTGCACATTACCTCTTCCATGCCCACAATGGCAGCTACTTTGGTGTTAGCTACCTCAGGCTGTTCCAGAGATTGAACAATTCAGACAATATTGTGTGAAGTCATGTCTTGCTTCTGGCTCTCTCTATCACATTTGAGTGCTGTGTTGCCCAGTTTTCTGTCCATGGTGAGAAGACCATCTGGGGAGCCGAGCACCTGCAGTGGCAGACTCAGAAACCAGAGGGGTGGAGAAATGGTCTCAAAAAGGGGGAGCATCCAAGGGGTACCACTGAGGAGGTGAACTCATATTGCCATCACAGAGCCTCCCCTGTAGTTTGGAAAAGGCAACACCTTTAAGAAACATGAGATGGGTCCTAATCTGGCCCATTTGGATGGGCCTCCAAACCATACTTCCATAGTTGTTGTTGGTCTTGGAGTTTATGTACTGAGTAAGTGTACCTCAGGCCAGTTCTCAAGCTAGGAAAGTCACTGTTAAGTGTGTTCTTTTGAAGCAAATAACTTTGAATAAATAACTTTGAAATCATTATTTCTCATCTTTCCTTAAAAGGAGTGTAGTAAATTCTGCCCCAAAGGAAGACTCTTCCGTACCATGCAGTGTTATGGGGCTGTTCCATGTTCTTTACACCTACGGCATGTGTTTTGACAGGGGTCATTTGGGACGTTAGAGTGGATGGGGGTAGAAAGGAATATTAATTAAGTTTGTCACTGCCAGAGGGATTGTGTGCATTGTGGGCAAGAAAATTCCAGGTAGGGCTGGGCATGATTTTTCTGTGTGAAGTAAATTTATTTTTAAAACAGAGAACCGTAAATTATTCACATATCCAAGTCCAAATCCAGTAAATTAGTTCTACAAAAAATATGGGGGAAATATCAGAAGAGTTGAAAATGATTGTTTCAATCTTTTTAG
Organism: Pachyramphus minor; assembly: GCA_013397135.1. NCBI lineage: Eukaryota > Metazoa > Chordata > Aves > Passeriformes > Tyrannidae > Pachyramphus > Pachyramphus minor. The sequence continues at coordinate 384,238 of VYXB01001197.1, read as the reverse complement.
AATGAATCACTTCCATATTTGAATTTTAAAGTTAATCTAATTTATATTGGGAAAAATCTTGCACCAGTCTGGGAGAGAAGAAAATGCAAATCTTATTCAGGACATGATTAAAAGATGGATTGTCTAGTCAATTCTGTCATAGGAGGCTGTGAGCTGCTCATGAGGAGGTCGCCTGACATTTTAACAGTTGACCAGTTCTCTGTTTCTGTGAAAATAAGTTCTGTGGCGAGGAGTGGGCAGACAGGACAGGAAAGCCCTCTGCTCTAACCAGCCTAGGTTCATTATGATCTTAGCATCTCATGCTTTTGCATGATATACTGCATGACGGGACAGGGGAAGTATGCAGCTGAGCAGGGTGACCACTGCTGCAGGCAGGTGCTGGCCCAGTCCCTACTAGAGGTATCTGTAGAAACAGCCTGTGGCCAAAGAGGCAGAGGTGGTCACAGCCCAACTCAGGCCTCAGCTAACAAGAGCTGACCTGAATGGGAGACAGCCTGTACAGCAGTGCTGTGGGTTGTGCTGCTGCCTGCCAACATGGACAGTCAGAGCTGCTCTGAGCCAGTCTGTGAGCAGGACAGTGCAGCCCACCTAAGCGGAGTTATAAAGCATGGGGTTTATTTCTGCTTACAACAGGGATTGCAGCACTGCTGTGGGCAGGTGCTCAAATCTATGGCTTGCTTCTGGAGAAAAAGCAGGATGACAATTCTGCAGGATGACAATGAGCTGTTTCTGCAAAGCACTTGGAGCCTACCAACGGTGTGCAAGCTCTGAGTGCTGCTATTTACCACAGTGCTGCAGACCCAGGTTGCACTGGCAGAGTAAGAAGAACCAACTCTCATGGACTGCTCCTTACACCATTTATTACTGTCAGCCATGGGCCCATGGCACTGCCTGGGAGATAGGAACAGGTGACAAGCCAGTAGCTTAATGCCTAAGGTCCAAGACCCTGCAGAAGAAACAAAAGAAGTTTAGTTATTGTGGCTGTGCTTCTTCTCTGGTAAAAGAGGGCAGGAGCTGGGACTGGCAGGCAGCCAAATCTGTCTTCAGTGGTGATATAATTATTAGCAACGACCTCCAGCCCCAGCAGTAGTTAAATGGCTTTTTGGGGCAGGCACCAAACCTGGTCTGGTTTACATAAGATAAACTCAGGTTTGCTGAAGGGGAAAGGAGAGGAGATGGGGCATGACTCGTTTGAAGAGGACTGATTTATAAGTGCAGCTGCCCAGCCTGCTCCCTGTCATGTCCCCATGGCAGTGTAGCATCTCCATTCTATTAGTGCTGCTGCCATCATCTGGGGCCAAAGCATCAAGTCCCTGCTCCTGGGAAGTAGTATTGCAGAGAGAGTTCTGGCAGTGTCCCAGCTCTGTCTCTGGTGGTGCTGGCTGGGGCACAAGGTCTCACTGCACTGCAGACAAGGGTGAGTGTGACTGATGTTCCCAGGCAGTATTCCCAGCCCTTGGGGTTAGCGGTTGTCTTGAAGGAACTAGGCTGCAGGATGTGCAAGGGCAATTTTGCTGTCCTGATGGCCAAACCTTAACAGGGTAGAGGAGAGGTGTGCCACTGTCCTGTCTCTCCAGTTGCACCACTGGGGTATTTGGCCAGTTGCACCACTGTGCATTGAGGCACTTAACTGAGGGGGGAAGGTAAAGAACAGCAAATACTTCTGGGGGACGGAAGGCTTTCCAGGGTTTACTCTCTTATTGTATGCCAGGCATTTTGCAGCTGGGGAATCAAGTCAATAGCTTATTAATATTTCTTGTGCATTTCTGCCACATTGGGTGAAAATATAAAGTATTGCTGCATTTAGAGTATATGTTGTCACTGTTTTTTTGAAATGAGGAAACTAATATTTTCGGATCAGCTAACTGCCCTTTGTGTGCATGAAGTTAACAATGGAACACTTCATACCTGAAAACTGCTGATTTTTCAGGTATTGATATTTTCTTTCAGACTGTTGTCAGTCTAGTCATCCACCTGATTCAGTTCATTGTAACAAACTATAGGTTTCACCTCCACAGTGAACTCAGGAAATATTTCATTTCTTCCTACTTTTCAGGAGCTAGGAAGAGAGAAGGGCAGGTTTTATTCTTCGTATTCTGGAAGACTGATAAAGGATGACACATTCATTTCATGTTCATCTCCTTTCCATGTCTTGAATGATTGAATTGCTTGTCTGGGAAAGCATTCCTTTTTGTAGCAGTCTGAAGGGTCTTTGCTAGCATTGTCTCACCTGTGTATGAGAAAGCACAGTCCAACATTTTGTCCACTTGAATAGGACTCTTCCTGCTATTGCCATATAAAACTTTGAAACTGCTAAGTCTCATCAAGGAGCCTTGTGCCTACAGTTCTGAAAATCAAGATTAGGATCTCCCTTTTATTTCTCAAGATTTTCTGCCTGGAAGGCCAAACTCTCTGCCACGTATGAACACTGGTGGAACACAGATCTTTTTCCAGCCTTGACGTCTGCTGCCACTGGACACAGGACTGCATTTTGATGTTCACTAAGCACTTCCAGTGCGAAATTTGCCAGAAACACTAAAAGAGAAGTATCTGCTGAAAATCAAAGGACAAGACACAAATATTATGCCTAACATACTCTTCCTTCATAGCTCTCCTAGGAGTAAAACACTGGAGATGTGCCCCTGCAACCTTTTGGGAAGGCTATAGCAGGTGCATGAGGAATTTCCAAGTGTCATCTCCTCTGAGCTTTATTACTGAATATCTTTCCTTGTTCATTCTTATGATATTTCAGAGATAGTATGTACTAAAACTGATTGGAAAGGTCTAGAGGAATTCAGAAAGAGAGAAAAGTCCAAATCAAACCATTATCTTTTATCTCTCCCTTGGATGTGTTCAATAAACCTTTGATCATTGCAGGGAATCAAGCTCATGTGTTTATTTAATCCCAACTCCACATTAAGGTCATACGATAGTTCACATAGACCTTTTAGTTGTAAAATGTTTTTTACAAAGAAAAACAAACCAGGGAGAAATGTTTTTTCCTTGATGGCTTTGCATTTTTTGTGCTGCAGCAGAGATCAGCAGTCCTGTTTACTTACACTTTCTTCCATCACTGCAGCCTGGGTCAGAACTGATGGGGGTAGGCATCGAGATAATTTATTTCATTGAATTTCAGATTTAAAGAGAAGCTCAAGAGCATTTAAGTAAATTGTCATCTGTGCTAGACAGTCTGATCTCCTAAGAACCCAAAGCTTGTGTACATGTTATTTTATTGGTTCACCTCTTCTTCATTTGCCGTTCCAGACTGAATGTGCTACTGGTATACACTTTTTTTTTTCCCCATGAGAAGTGGTGGCAAAGAAAAGATAAACAACTAAAATTGGAGTGAGGAAGACTGACTTATGATCTTTGCTGTTGATTCTTTATTTGACTTTGGGACAACATTGTCCTCATTATTCAAAAGGAAAATAGAAGGAAGATAAATCTGTGACACTATAGCAGTTGTCTCAGATAAAAGCTCCGTTGTCATCAACTTTTAAGTGCATTTTAAAATGCTGAATAATGATCTCAAAATAATGGCATTCCCATTAATACATTGGCAGAGCCTTACCTTGTGATGTTATAGTATAGATTTTTAATTAGAAGACTTTAAGTTATATATACAAATATATATACATATATATTTGTGTATCATATTAATGTTATTTACTGTAAACTTTGATCTATAATAGCTCTAGAATCCTATACAAAGTGTTACTTACCTTGAAGGAGAAGGAGGAGGAAGGAGAAAATCCTAATAAGGCGAAACATTATCCCTTATAACTTAATCTCAATCCTATTTGAGGCATGACTTATCAACACATGAAAGAATACCAATACTCTAAAAGGTGAGACTGATTCTCAGCTATTCTCAGTCTACATTCCTCCATTGACTTTAGGTCAAGAGGTTGGCCTGGTGTCCTAAAGAGGCCTAGGCTAAGTAGTCTTAGACTTTAGTCTGTATTAAAAGTCTTAGACTTTAGTATTTATTAAAGTGTTTAATAGTTGAGCACAACCATCACATGCGAGAAAATAGTAAATTTCTTTCCCAGATGAGTTTGGTCTATTTTTGCTCTGTTCTGGCTCAGCCTGGTTCTGGTGATGCCATGTCACTGGCTCCAAAGGAAAGTTAGAATTCTCAGAAAAAAATAATGATGGAGCAGTCACAACCAGGGAAAGTTTCTCTCTGATTTCGTGGAGTTTGAGCTTGATTCAGCAGTTTTCAGTGTATTGCCTTATTTTCTGTAAACAGCCTCTTACTGCCATATCAGGAATCAGTGGACAGCAGCACATTTTCCTCTCCTGTATCAGACGTCATCTCAGTCAGCTCTAACCTCCCCTCTCTTACCCCTTTCAAAACTGTTCTAGTCCTTTTGATCTCTCTGTCTCTTCATGTGGAAATCCATTCCAGCCCCTCTCATTTTTAGCATCTCTCCCTGGAGTCAGTCCTCTTCAGCATCATTTGCTTTGAGATATGCATCCAGGATACGCCATAGGTTTACTGAGTTGTGTTTAAATCTTCTAAGCTTTAACTCTCTCCCAATGATATGTCCTGACTCTATATCTTTGCTTTTTAGCTATCCTGTGAGTGAGCCCATCATCACCTTTGGGATATTATTCCTTTGTGGTTACAGATCATCTCAAAGGAACCTGTGTTACAGCCAAGTGAAGCTATGCAGCCTTGCTGCCGGCACACACTCTCCCTCCTTTCTCCAGTGCTCCAGCTGGGGATGTGGTCAGGCTGCCGGCACATGAGATCACATCCAGCAGGGCTACTCTCTTGAAGCCAAAGTGTTGCTTAGTAACCCACTCATGGAAGTACCAGAAGCGTTTTTCAATCTGTCACATTGGCAAAAAACACTGGCTTCTTGATTTAGAGGCATTCTGCTGTGCATGGCAGGGCCGTGCTCCATTATCTTGCATCCAGCACTATCTGCAAGTGAGAAAATGAACCTCCCATTTAATGGAGGTGCTGAGGGAAAGTGGGGGTATGAGGCACAGAAAATATTTGTCTAGGATTGTATAAGAAGCTTTTAGCTGGTTCTCCTGGCATCCAGTCTTCATCTTAACTCCCTTCCCGTGGGAGATATTCCCTGCTTATGAAAGTGCACTCCAGGGTCCTATAGCAATTGGCCAAACAGGACCCTGCAGCACCTTCATCTATTATGAGACATTACTGCAATAAAACATGGTGTGTCATACAGAAACTGGATGAGGTATTGCAATATTTATGTTGTAAGCCTCAGTGTCATGGACAATTGCTACAGAATAATAGATGTCTTTTTTTAATGCAGTGGAGTCACAGCAGCTTCACTAGAGCACACTGAACACAGACCATCTGTGACTGCATGCTTTCCTCAGTTATTTTCAAATTATTCTCTTACAGAGACTTATATGAAAAACATCCTCTCATTTAAAAATAGACTGTAAAGACTTTTAGGTTATTCCCCCTTTTAAGAATAATTCAATTTGGGATCAAAACATCCAAGAACTGTGTTCTGACTTCAGAGGCTTACTCCTTTATCACTAAAAATGGCTTAAAAAGTAACTTGAGGGCTTTTATTTGAGGTACCTTATTGGTTTTGCTATCACATCTCCTCAGTTTGGAAATAAAAAGGTATTTTAAACAATGTTTAGCTTTGAGCCCTAGGGTCCAACTGGGCTCTTCCCATCTTGTCATCAGAGACAGTAGAACCATAGTCTGTGTCCAGCCATGGTATCATCCATTTCTGTGGCTTCTGTGGCATTGACAGATTGTGTCCTGGAAGGCCTTTGCAAATAATTAAAGGGCTTTTATAAAGGGTCATGGAAGGTCCAGGGTGGTCTGAACACAAAGTTGTTAGACAAGTGTACCCGGGAGGCTCTTTTGGTCTTCAGAGAGTCTCTTACCTGGGATGATGCTCAATGTGGCTGTGATGAAATCAGCAAAGTTTGTTTCTTGTGTAAAGCCCTTTCAGTGAAATGCACAATAGTTGTGTGCTAAGGCTTGGCTCAGCACAAAGATGAAAAACAGGAGAAGCTCCCAACTTGATTTCTGAGAACTTTCTGAGGAACTGAGTACATTCCTGTGGTCCTTCCTGGTCTAACAGATAAATTTGGGTATCAGATAAAGAGTCTTCCAAATTTATTTGTTTTAGTTATATTTTTATTGCACATAGTTTAAGAATTACAGCAAGTGATCAAAAAATGTTGTCTGGCAATTGATTACCTGCTGTGGATCCCAGTACAGAAGTGTCTACATCACAGAAATATTCAGAATGAACTAGTTTCTCGAGGGGGCAGGGAGTATTTCTGGCAGGGCAGCAAAGACTATGAAGGTCTGATCTACATTTTTAATTCTTAGAACTGGCTGTCCCAGCTCAGAACTGATGGAAATCTTGCCATTGTGATGCTTTGCTCTGTGGAAAGGGGATTCGGAGAAGCACTAAGGTGTACAATGCATTATTTGTTTTAAAAGTATCAGGGTATCTATTTCCAGTCTTCTAATACATTAACCTTGAAGTTTGTTCGTAATTAAATAGTCTAGTCTTACCAGTTAGGCATTGAAGCAAAAGAATCATTGTTATAAAGACAGCTAGGGCTAGGGAAGAGCGGGGGACTGGGTAACTTCTAGGCAATACTGAGAAAGCACATCCACTCCCTGCATTCACAGGGGAAAGAGTAGCTTTTTCTTTGCACATACTGCACATTCTGCATCATAAAATTATTTGGGGTGAGAGTTATTTTAGACCTACAAAGCAGGGGATGTTCTACTAGCACTAATTCGTGTTCCTTACTTTTGGAGGTTTCTATCTGCTCATTTACTCATAGCCTTCTTTTCAGTATTTGAGGATGCTCTAGGTTATGTCTGTCTCAACTAACTCGGATAGGCCTGCCTTATGGAAACAACAAAATATGGGTCAGAAGCTGCCCTACTTCCTGGCTGTACATACCCCTACCTATACATGATATAATGTATGTTGAGTGACTGCATCATAGTGGCTTTTGTAATGTAATAACTGTGGTGTCAAGATAATGTGGTTGGAAAAAACCATAAGTACTTACAAATCAACATGAATATAAAAATCAAAGTCACTGAAAAGGCAATACAGCTGAAGAATTCTTACTGTGAGCCACCACCATGTTTTCTACAATATGTCAACTTCTACATCTCCTAAATAACATTTTATCCTCTGCAGCAGAAGTGAACTTGACTTTTGTGTCAATACTCTGAGCTGGAGCCATTGGTGTTCAGTCTTTTCATAATGTGTTGATGAGTCAAAAAGCTAACCTTGTCACAGGTTTGTGAACTTCTGTACCTTCCCACCAAAATAATCCAATGCCAGTCAGTGTCTTGGTTTAATATTAGGAGGTGAGACCTCCAATGAGATGAACTCTCCTTTGTTGTTTATTTCCCTACCCCCACCCTCCCCAATACAGACAAGGTAAAAATTATGAGGAGTCTGAATGAAGAAGGAAAAATAATGATTTTACTAAAAATGGAAAGCAGCAAAAAAACCCCAATAGCAGAAAATATTACCTAGCTAGCCCCCTCCCCGCTAGGTTAAAACAAAACCTGGAGGGATATTTCATCCAAAGGAAAGTCCTATCCTACTGAGATGATGGCACAGACCATGTGGAGTGACAATGGCGGGGCTGGGCTGACCCAGTGTGGTGCTGGGGCTGGGCAGGCTTGGTCTGATTGAAACACGGCTGCGGCTGAGGTGGAAAATGTCACAGTGGAGGCAGGGTAGCCCCTGGGAAAAGGCTCCAAGAGTCTGCTCACTCCAGCAAGCAAAAAAAAAAAAGGTACAAAGGGAAAGAGTTCTGGTCTGTACCTGCTTTTATCTCCTGTCTCCAACCTTCCTGGGATGCTTCACTTCAGGAACCCACCTTTCCAGCTGCTTCCAAGAGGCTGGGGGCAGACTTCCCCGATCCAGCTCAGATGGGGGCGGTCCCCCACACTCCAAATTAAGTGTGGTATGAAAAAATTCACTAAAAATCCTTCCCATTTAACTAAAACTACAATAGTCAGTGAATAGCCTGGAGGAGTTTTGGATGCTGACTGAAATGTGCCATTGAGATGTTGGTCTTCAGGGCAATAGTGCTAAGGATGTTCTGTATTGATGTTCATGAGAAAAACCCAGCAATCTCAGATGAACCCAAATGTCTACTGGTCACATGGTAAGTACAGAGGCAAGCCAAAACAACCAAGTGAGGGGGAAAGAATAAGTGTTCCTGCTGGAAGAAAACCCTAGATACCACTCTCACTTCAGAGGAAAAACCTTCTGAATCCTGGGTGGCACGTAGTTAGGCTCACAAGGCTGGAGAGACACATTTCTGTAGTGTGTTTGTCACTGTGTCTTTGGTTTTGTAAATGTACCAGAATAGGACAAAAATGCCTGTCTTTCTTTCAAATCCCTTTTCAGCCATGTACACTACCTCCAGGTTGCCTGTTGCTACACCCTGTAAGGCCTTATTGGAGTTTACACTATGTTTCTTGGTAATCGTTTACTTTTGGTGGCCACAGACTAAGGTTACAGGTTTGGGAACCAGTACATAATTGTAAGGACAGCTTCTTGTGTTACTTTTTCCCCCTTTCACTCCTTTGTAAAGTGTGAACCTTTCTTTTGAACTCTGAAGTGACTGTATTGTTGCAATGTGTGTATGTAGAGATTTGTTTTGACATGGCTTGTGTGGAAGACCTTTGCTCTTCTTATCTCACACTCAGTTTTGTTAAGTGCTTGATAGTTTTGCCAGCCTTTTGTGGGGGAGGAGAGGTGACAAGGTGGCTTCAAAACTTGGCTTTTTTTGAGGGAATTTCCCCAGCTTTACATAGAGCAGTATAAGAATCCAGGGTGCTCACAATTGTTCTTCAGTCATCCTGATCTGATTGCTTTCTGGAGAAAGAGATTGGCCTTGAAACCCTCAGAAAAAGTATATTGCTTAATGCACTAACCAGCACTGGCCAAGAAGGCCCATCAGTTTGTCATGCATGGAAACTTGCATGATGTTTCACCCCTGTCTGAAGGTGTCTATTAAACACAGAGTGAATCATGACAATTCACATTGCTCTGTGGATGCTAATGGAGCCACCACAACTTGTACCAGCCAAGGATCAGCCTTTCCATGTTTGGGTGGTGAGGAAACCTGTGAGTGAAATCCTACAGGGGCTTGAGACGAGAGGGCAATGTGTGTTGGAAACCCCTCAATTCACAGGAATTCTTTGGTATTCATACACATTTGCAAGAATGTATTTCAAGCATCTTGTACTGTTATTAGTAATTTGTATTGTAGTTTGTTAGCTGTGTTGACTACCTGCGTAGCTAATATTCTGTTGCAACTTAGAAAAAGTGTAAACAATTGCAGAAAACAGGAGTTTAGAACTTGTATGTACCTTTTTTTTTTATATTAAAGCACTTCAATTAAAATTCAATGAAAAATGCTCCTGTAGCCTTCGTTGTGGCTTTGTATCTGTTTGGATAACAGATGTGTGGAAAAAGTCAGGAGTGCCCTCTTCCCAAGATCTTCCCTATTTACTTTGGTACTAACAGAAAGAGATGATAAAAATTTTGGGAAGAACTCTGGGTGTTAAAGTTCATTTGGCAAACAGAAGATGCCAGCAACCTTTCCAAAAGACCTTATAACCTTGCAGAGTCCCTGTGACTGAAGCTGAAGTGTCTGAGGGATCGCCAAGCCATCACTAAGTGTTGATTCACACCGATGTAAGTATCTACAAAGAGGTTCTAACTGGGGAGCAGTTAATGAATGACCCCACTGTGTAATAAATTTTATTTCCTTTATTTTTATCGCAAAGTACCTCAGAGGTCACTGGTAGTCTGTTGATTTAAAAGTGGAGGAAAAGCGTCCACAGTCCGGGGTTATTTCAGGGTAAGTTGCAGCTTTGGGTACCACAGGAGGTGTATTGGAAAACATGGGCAACAAACGGTCTTCACCAGACATCCCAGAAACTGTTTCTTTCTCCTCCCTGCCTCCCTGCCCCCCTCAATGTGCATATCCAAATACTTTTCTGGATCACATCACTGTGGAATCAGCGTGCATAAGCAGACATCTCTAAAGTGGCTTGTGATTTGGTGATCTCAGCCCAGCTCTTAGTAGCCAGATGCCCATAATATGAAAACAACCATCAAAACTGTCTCTTTTGCTGGCACTGTTTAATCAAAGGAACAATGGGAGAGAATGGCAGTCTTATTTCTACAAAGAGCCCTTCAATGTCAAATTTGCCATACAGTAGAGTAGCATTCACCTCTGTGGCACAGACCACAGCCATTCCAGAGAGGAACAAAAGCTCTCAGACAGCACGCAATTAATCCAGCATCTATTAAACCAAGCACGGGTAATTTTGAAGGAACGTAACAGATTTCTGCTTTAAATTATTCTAAGCACTATTTTTTTAACTCTAGATGGTATGCACAGCTCAAAGTACAAAACAGAAGGCTGTGTTTCTGGCAGCTGTTGTCTTCCCAGTAACTGTTTTACATCCCTGGCATCTCATAATCCTGACACAAAAATGAAGTTAAACACAGAAGAGGAACAACATTAAAAAGCCTCTGGCTCTCCTGCTGCCCGCAGCCATGATCAGGTGCCCACCGCTGGAGCAAACAATTAATTCCATGACCAAGGGAACTAACGAAATCTGGTTTCCTGTGGATTTATGACAATACTTTGCCTTAGTGCCAGAGACTTGAAGAGTTAGTCTTTCTGCTAATACCTTGAATCCAGATGAGGATTTTATCAGCTGTAGTCTCTGGGAAAGGCTTAATGAACTTTGAAGTGGTGATACATTTAGAAAACAAAAAGAAAGATACATTACATGCTACATAGAGTGAGAGATGAAATTTAGTGGTGGGAATTTACAAGATAATTAGAATCACAGATCAAAACAAATATAGCTTGTCTGCTAAGTCCTAAAAATGGGACTGCTGCTTGTTTTAGTTCTGTAATGTCTGTCCACACTTTTTCCAGTGCAATGCTATTGAATAATAGTGTGATTGTCAGTTTAGTGGTTCCAATAAAAGACACAGAGTATTTGTAGCAGTAGAGCATAAAGGTGTAAATAAACAATATGTTTTTACAGGGGAGGAAAATTACCCAGAGATTTAAGATAGACGTGTATTTTTTAATCTATTTACAAGTGATTTGGAAAAGAAGATGAAAAGTGAGGTGAGAAGTTTACTGAGAATTAAAAACTATTCTGGGCAGTCAAAAGTTGACTACGAATTGCTGCAGAAGTTTTTCATAATAATAAGGGATTGGGTTATAAAATGACAGCTGAAATCTACTGTCGATAAATGCACAATAATGCTTCTGGGGAAAAAAACACCCTAATTATACATGCATAATGAGGGGCTCTAAATCAGCCATCACTTCACGGGAAAATGATCTCAGCATCATTGCTAATTCTGAGAAAATGACAGGTCAAGGCTGAACCGATGTCAAAAATACAAGTGAAATGTAAGGAATAACTAGGAGGGGAGAGAAAAAAAGGAGAAAACAGAAAACATCATTATGTCCCTGCATAAATCTGTGGCATGGTCCTGTGCTGGGTAGTGTTTTCAGCTTCTCCATGCTCCCACCCTCCCATCCCCACAGCCCAGCACACATCCAAAAAGCCAGAAGAGGCATAGGGAACAGCCAGAAAACATTGGCCCTATGGGGCAGCTTCCAAGCGAGGAGAGAACAAATGTTCTGGGACTTATTGGCTGTCAAGAGAGATGGCAAATGAGAGACAGGTTTGCAGGTTTGCTAGAAACCAGCTGCTGCAGAGAACAAGCTGCACTTCCAGCCCCAGACATCCCTAAGCATCTGGGTCCGTGCAGCTGAGCAGGCACAGCCCAGCTGTGAGGTGCATGCTTTATATGCACTTGGTACTCAAATTTGGCCCCCAAACTTCCTTTAGAGGTCATTGTTAGGGAAGGTTATTTCCACAAGCCAACCCCATACTTTGGTTCTCACATCTTGCTTTAACAGAGTTTATCCCTGATATGTTTTCCTGCTCCTTTAATATACATCCACAGTGGGAGAAAGTCCTTCTTGAGCAAGTTCAGCTGTGCCTGCTTATTTCATTCAGTGCAGTTGGTAAAAGGTTATCAAACAGCTTGTGGTTGAAGCCTTCACCTTTTTCTGATACAAACCCCATATGAAACAGGAAATCCAAACTCAGCACACCACAGCTAAACTCAGAAGGTGCAAACCTAGCACCACATCAGTAGAGGGTGAACCTCCCATTCACTTCTATGTGACTGGGATTTCATCTCTAAGTGTAGGAGCTCCCTAAGATACAATGATGATTGCAAAGAGTGAAGGTGGCTTTTTGTCCCAGTAGAAATTGATTTAGTGGCTTTTTATTATATGCTCCTGAAATGCCCTAGTGCAACTATGTGTTCTGATACCACAATAGCTCACTGTTGTGCAGCCTCTGCTTTAGTGATTTGTTTACATACCCACCTTACTCCCTGGAAATAAGAATCCATAGGAATTGAAAGAGCCTTCTTTCCAAGGCTGTCTGCCTGTGCTGAATGGAAGAAAGACCTGTCAGTGTCAAAGGGAAGCTACGGAGAGCAAAGGTACCTCCCTGGCAGTCTGACCTTGGCAAGGAGACAGGAGACTCAACATTCGCAATAGCCAGCAGCTCCCTTTAATAAATATTTCACAGCCGAGAACAGCAGACCTGGGGAGAAAATGAAGGGCAGGGTTCAGCCTGTGACGCAAGATGATGTGACCGGACCTTGTCTAGCAGGGCTGGAGGCCACCTAATTGGCATTCCCATGCCATGCTTACGAAGAGCATTCTGTAGTCCTCTGGGAACAAAAAAATAATTAAAAGGCCTCTCAGCACGCAGTGTTGCTAATGGGCTATTGCCTGCCATGTGATGCTTTTGTGCTCAATTAGAGCAAAACAGACTGCTAAAAATTCCCATATCCCTCTGAGAGACACCTGGGTGGACCAAGACTCCTCTTCTGCTGCACAATGGCCCTTGTTGTGCATTTGTGCAGCATTTGTGATAAGGAGCTAAAGGTAGAGGCGGTGGCTGAGCTTCATGCAGCAGAGTACACATTGCTCTATTTACTGCACCACAGACTGAGCTCTGGCACTGGGAGCAGAGCACACGCAGCTGGTTGGTTCAGAGCAGTCATCCTAGCACACCCAGGCACCTCTGTGGTGACCTTGAGCTGCAGAATGACTGGGCATATGGTGTGAAGCAAAGGCCCTGGATGCCTTCCAGGCAGGACCTCGCTTACATGTTGTGTATCTTTGTGGACTTCTGGCTTCTCCCAGCACAGTGCAAGGCTTAGCTGTTGCCAGCTACAGCTGCCTGGCACAGAATTCCTTCAATACTCCCCCCTTTTCTCTGCGCTGATGAGAGGATGCTGAGAGACCTATCAACACCTTCTGTGCTTTCTCAGGAGGGATTTGGCCATCTCAAGGCAATTTCTCTCTGCAATCTCAGATTTGCCTTCTGTCCAGGCAACTCTTTTCTTTACCAGCCATGCTATGTGCCTAACACCTTGTTTCTGATGCTCTCACAACCCTTGATTTGTTTTGCAAACCATTGGTGCAAGCCATCAGTGCTTTGCTTGGGCCAAACAATTTGTCTCCAAGGTATGGTTGTTTGAGTATTCATGGGCTAAACTTTAGGTAATTAGCATTGTTAATGTTCTCTGTGTGCTATTACAGCTGTGGGCCTCATTAAAATATTCTCCTGGGAGAAGCCAGGTGAAGAGTCAGGTGTCAGCTTTCCTTCATATGGAAAAGCCTGCCTGTTATTCTGAGAGAATTATTTGTTTAAACACAGGATTTACACACGGTGGTGTATTTAATCCCAGTGCTTTTCACAGCCAGAGACCTGGACTGAGCTGGTGAGCAGCACCAACACGGCTCAGCCAGCCAGCCCCTGGCAGCCTCACCTCCAGGAGGATATTTGGCCACAGAGAGGAACTCAGCAGCAAAGATCTTCATCTCTTCTGCCTAAGAAAGGCTCGGCCTCATGAGCCCAAAACACAGGCAGCAGGCAGGAATCTGCAGGCTGGTCTCCCCTATGCCCACTGTCTCACTCCACCAGAGGGCCCTGTCAGATCCTACCCTATGCCTGGCCAGCCCAGTCCCAGCAGCTTCCCTGAGCAGCAGGAGGCTAGTGAGTGCTTTTAAAAGAAAGGAGAAAGGCAAAAGGCCACAGAGGAGCTTGAGCTGATCTGAAATGAGAGCAGTTCAGGTTATGAGAAGAGAAAGAGAGGCTGCATTTCATTCTCTGGGGGAGATCTCCTGTTCTTGCTATCTGTGGGGGCTCTTATGGGGAGACAAGTGGCAATTGTTACCACCACAGACTGGCCTCCCTTGACACAGGTCACCACACGACCCTCACAGCGAGGGCCATGTTGTCCTTTGGCATCTTCCTGGGGCAGCACCAGCCTCTGCTCCTCAGTGAAGGGATGGTATGGCCCAAGGTCACCTTCCCATGGCACCACCAGGAGCAGTGATGGTCATCCTATCCTGTCTTTGTATTTTATGCAAGGAGTGTGAGACTTCAGCACATTATCACCCTGGGCAGTGAGTGAGTTATGCCTCAGTAGGAGGTCTGGAGGAGTCCACAAGCCTCAGTCACTGGGCACAACACATCTCTGCTCTGCAGGAAGCTCTGTGTTTGCTCTGTGACCTTCCTGAGTCCTTTTCCTCAGGGCTGCCAGCAGCTGCTTGGGCAATTATTTATGAACAGGAGTTGGTTGAGCTTCTCCAGCTGAAGGGGGTGGCTGTGGACAGATGTCAGTGCAACACATGAGCATGTACCAGCTGTTTGCAGGTGCTGAGCACAGGCAGGCAGAAATGCCCATTAACATAGAGGGATGTAGAGAGACTCATGGTGGATCCAGACCTGGCCTGCCGTAGCTGCACAGAATATAAAGCACAAATGGTGATGCTATTGTTATTTTTTCAGGTTTATTTTATTTTACTGGTTTGATTTGGGGATTCTTAAATTTTTTTTTTAATGTTTTGGTGTACCCCCAGTATCACTTACTGGGTTGACCTCAAGGGAGCAGGGACAGCTGTGCCTGTGCCTGGAGAGAATGGCCATCTATGTGGCTAGGTTGAATGCTCAGTCCCAGACAAAGCCTTGTGTTTTGAGATGCCACACATGACTTTCATCTTGCCACTGTCTGAAACCAATGGCTGCAGCCTCCAGGTAAGTTTCTCCAGCAAGAGATTTTGTTGCTATTTCCCCTGGGGGGCTTGGCAGGCTGCTCAGGTTGGTAACTACTATGTCTGAAAATCTCCCTCTTCCTTTCCATTTTAGCTAGTTAGATGTCCTAATTTCTCATGGATCTTCTTTCTGCCAGTGGGAATTGTAGGTAGGTGGCTGGAAGAGCAGGGAGGGGAGAGATGCAATGGAGATATCAGGTTCCTGGTGTGAAGAGAAGCTGAGGACCAGGGCAGGAAAAACGGATGGCAACAGATGAGTGGGAGGAAGCCCAATAGGATGGAAAGTGGGAGAGAAGAGACTGCAGGATGAGGATGGGTATAGAAGATTACCTGACTCCAAGGAGAGGATTTGTACAGCGGGATGCTTCTTTGCATCAATTATGCAAATCACCTGTATGTGCTGTACAATGTTTCTTCGGGTTTGCTGTTTTGGTAGAGAAAGGCTGGCTGCTCTCCATGCTACTGCAGCCACTATCATGGTGGGCAGCACAAAGCCAAGGGCACAGGAGGGTAAATGGAATTGCCTTGGTCAGCTCTTCTGGTAAACACATCAGCTGGTTCATGCTGGAGTACCTCTACTGAGTCTGCTATGCTGTCTCACACCTGCCAGAAATCTGACCCATCAAATTCTGTGCTGGGGAAAGTTTTAAATTCTTCTTTCACTAGTAGAAGTGTAATACATCAGCAAAATTACCTATTATACCAGGCCCTACTTGCTCTTTTAGGAACATTTCACCAGAGCTAGCTAAATCCAGCCAACATCCCTGTTTTTCTGGACCTTCTCAGAGCTAGGAGGAGACTGGGTCAGAGGAATCGCTCAGTGGAAAGCTCAGGAGGAGCCAGTTTTGTCTGGGATGTCCATAATCCATAGTCCATCCCTGACCAAGCTTTCAGTGTTTTGAGAGCTATGCACAGTGCTCTCTGCCCTTGCGCTGCACAAATGGAAAAATTTGATTCCTTCTTTAGCGAGGGGATGCAGCCAAGTCAAACTGCGAACTTTGAGCTCACATTTTTTCTGGTATCTCTGGTCAGGGTATTCAGAGTATAATTTTACTTTGTCTCATGAGTTGGAGGCAAATAGCAGAACTGAGAGGTAGCAGCACCTGCTGCAAAGCCTATGCCATAGCCAGACCTTTGTATACCTGGAGCAGAAGCCATGGACAGAAATTCCTCATAAGAATGGGAATCACGTAAGAATATCAATTTTGTTTCAGGAGAATTCAGTGCAGGTTTTTGTACATTGATAGAGGCCAGAACACTGCAATATTGACTACTAACATCTTTACTAGTAACACTAACTTTGGAGAATTGCTGGGTACAGGGATTTTATCTCATTTAAATGTAGCTCTCTTGCATTTCCTTTGTTGTGAACTTGCAGATGAAATGAAGAATAACTATCTCGCAGACAAGCAGTTCCACGTACCGGAGATTAGCCGAGGCACCGGTGAGGAGTGGGGCTCCTGCTGGGTGCTGACATCCCTGCAGCGCAGAGCAGAGCCTGCATTCAAATTATTCTGGGGAGAGCCAACTCTTCTGCAGGGGCAACACAAGAAGTGCATCAGGGACTGGGCAAAGGGATGCTTGTGCCTCACAGCTCACCGAGCACAGGAGTGTCTGCTCATTATCTGCCCGATGGACTGATGTGTGACTCCTTTCCTCATGCTCTGGTGCACGTGTGTGTTTCCGTGGGCATCTGCGTATCTGTTTCAGGGCTGACATGTTCATCTGATGATACATATTTAAATAATGTAAATAATTGACATGCAATAAGGAAATGCGCTTTATCAAATGAAGCGAGACCAGGCAAGGCCCAGCATCAATTCATATTCATACACTGTGCATTTCCTCCCTGTTTAATCTGTGTTTTAAAGGAACCTGTCCCTATTGGGAATTCCACCACCAGCCCTCACCGGCCTCATTTTGTGCCTAGTATGCCTTCAAAACTAATCCATCCTCAAAGCCAGAGGCTCATGTCAGCTTCATTTTGAGAGTGAGCATTTAATTTCTGCTTGCTCCCGTCTGTTAAAAAAACCCCAACATTTAAGGTAATAAAGGAGAAAGAGCAGACAGGGAGTAGAGAAACAACAATCTAACTCTCCATCCATCCATCCATCCATCCATCCATCCATCCATCCATCCATTCATCCATCCATCTATCCATCCATCTGTCCATCACAGCTAAAGCCAGTATTTTACTGTGAAGATGAATATCTCCTTGCCCTCTTTCTACCCTGTGTTGACATTAGAAGTCTGTGTGCGATGTGGGAGCCCCATTTCTCCTGGATTTAAATTCAGTGCCCCTGTACTTCTTTCACCTGCCTTTAAAAGTTTATTTTCCCCTCTGTTTATTTTGTAATGGCAGCATAAAGTTTGACTGACTGAAGGGGTCTTAAATTTGTAGTACCTGCTGATCCTTATGGGAAGTGCCAGGTGAACAGTACAAATCTTCCCTAAAGCCACCTTACCTTTGATCCAGCCATGTGTGCATCCTTTCCAGTTGCTGTGCCTTCATATGTTCCTTCTTTGGTTTTGTGAATGTGTGGAGAAACCCTTTTATTAATTGTGCTCTGCAGCCTGTGAGCAAATTAGCATGTGTGCACAAAGGTGCTCCCCTGGCCACCCTGTCTGTGCTGCTACACTTAATTGGTGTAAGCGTAGCAAGCGAGAAGCCAGCAGGCAGGCATTGCATTTAATTTCCCTCTTTCTTCCCCTCTCACTCAAAAATTCCTCTACATTATTTTTGATTCAGAGTCTCCAGGCACCTTGTTTAATTTATGCTGCAACTTTCTTATTGTCCCCGGAAATGCAATTGGAAAGAAAAAATCTATGCAGAGGATCTTTATGAGAGGGTGAGGGAAGCTGCCAATGGTGATTATGCAGTGAGACAATCAACATGAAGAGTGGCTAGTGCCTCTGAATAAACAAGTTATTGGTAAAAAATGGTAGCTTTGATCAATTTGTGTTTTCATTTGCCTCCATGCAACAATGTAACCCTTTAACTTCAAGTCCAGCCATCAAACTCAAGCTGCTCTTCCCTGAAAAAGGACTATATGGAAAAAAACTTTCTTCCCTTCCACCTCCCCATTTCAGGCTGTTCAGATTAGCAAAGCATCTCCAACCTTATGCTTGGTGTTTCTTCACCTCCCTCTGAGCATGAGCTTTTGTCTTTGGCCTGTACTGTTTTCCTGTGCATTGTCCTGTTCTTACTTCACAAACAGACCATGAAGAACCTGCACGTCTTCAGTGTTTTCAGGGGGTGGTTGATGAATGCACTGCTGTCCAGGGAATACACCCCAAAGAGCAAGATCTGAGCTCTTCAAAACAGCATAAGGGAGCAGTTTTGTGCACTTTGCCTTGAGTATTTGCAGAGCTGCAGTTCAGAGGGAGAGCTTCTGCTGCCTGCACTGAAATGTGCCCCCCAGCCTGGCATTTGCCACCAGGACTTGTGCTTCCCGTAGGGATGAGAGGACAGAAGTCTGCAGCCATCCCTCAGCCAGACCATTATCCAGCATGACCCCTAGCTGAAAATCCTGCCACAGCCCTGGCACCCCATTCCTCACAGGGGTACAGTTGGTGGTAGCACAGCACCTTCCTTTTCCAACAGCATTGCTTTCACAGAATCAATGGCCCAGCAGCACTCGGTGATGCATAGGACTGCAGGAGAGAGGAGAAATTAGCATGCATGTCCCTGTGCCTCTTGGGCCCACAGAATCCAGGTCTCACAACTCTCCCTTTCTCTGTGCTGTCCTGATGCCTCTGTTGTTTCTCGTCAGCTCTCATTAAGTTGATTTAATGTCTTCTGCCTTCCTGGGGCGGAAATAACACTCGTCCTTCCCCTGCATCTTCAAAACAATGCTGTGCAGCTGTAGAAAGTCCTTGAGAGTGCATTAGTGGCAGCTCTGACCCACAACCATCTCTTACTTGTCTGTTCCAGGTAAGAGATTGCATTCTCCAGTCCTACAGACTGTAATGAAAAGATGAACGGGAGACAAGGGTCATTACCTGGGTAAAGCAGAGCTGTCTTGCTGTCTGCAGAGGCACTGGTTAAGCTCGCCCTTGGTACTCTCACTCAAGTATGTTGGAGACAACTGGAAGAGTTGGTTTTGTCAGAACAGTGCCAGTTGCCTTTGGGCCATATGTAAAGGAGCAGGACTCCTCAGGGCACAAAATCCCTGTGACTTACAAGACTTTGTCTCCTCTGTGCTGCCTGCTTTTCTGGTGCTGCAGATGTGCAATGCAGGGAATACTGTCCAGGCACTCAGTGGATAGAGAAACTGAGGAACACTATGGTATGTCTCAAGTACAGTGCAAGAACAGCAGGTTCAGTTTGTCTTGAAGGCACAAACATGGGACTGTCCCAAGGCCATGCAGTGTAACAGAGGAATCATTCAACACAAAGCTTTGGCTCACTTGAAACACAGGACTTGATGTAAAACACTGTCCCCAAGGTCACTGAAAGGTTTGCTGGACTCAACAGCTCAAAATTTCCTGTTGAGCTGTTCAGACGGTAACAACAAGCTCGTTTGAAATGTGGCCTCAGGCCTGCTGGGAAGCCAAGCTCCAGGCTGACCAGTCTGCTTTGCCCAACACCCTGGCACAGTGCTGACTGCAGCCTGCCTCCACCTGAGCAGACTTGCTTGTAGGGCAGCCCTGGGCTCCCTGCAAACCCAGAACCCATATGAAACATTCATCAGTCCTAGATCGCCTGCAGCTGAGCCTGGGCTTGGCTTTGTGTCTTGCACAAAGTAAAAAGCCAAGTGTATTTTCCTTGGCTTCACTGTATCTCCTGTTCTTATCTTTGTCTCTTATATGCAATGTCACTGCTGTTTGTTTACTCCTAAAGATGAGTCAGGCAGGCAGTGGCATCTTGTCCTGACGTTTCTGAACCCACCAAAGTTTTCAGTAATATCTTGTGGACATGATCCCAACTCTTCTGGTTTGCAGTTTTGTACACCAGCTTCCCCTTCCCTCTCTCAACTCAGGGCAGACTGAGCCATGAGGGATGATTTTGTGTTGGTACTTGCATGAGAAACCTAAGTCTAGGAAGTAGAAGCTGGCTCTTTGTGGGCTGGAAATTTTGTGAGTGCAGAAAACTGGGCAGCCAGGGGCTCTGACAGGTTGCTCAGACAAGAGCAACCCTGGGTCCCTGCCAGAAGCTCTTCCTTATTTAGGTTTCTCCCTGCTTGAGGAGGCAGGTGAGTCATGATTTTGAGGAACTGGCATGGGCACAGAGCTAGGGGAGACCAAGAGTAAGCTGATAATGATGGGAGGTCTCATGGGAGTAGGTCAAAGACAGAAAGACAGAGAAAAAAGGGAGGAATACTCAGACATAGCCTTGTGCTGCAGTTTCTGGACAAGACAACTTTATTCCCAGAAACAAAAAGGTTAATTCCCTTGACAACCTCTCCCCCTCCTCCCTAAAGTCTATCTCAGAAATAATCAAAGTATTTAATTAATATTGCACCAGTCCAAATAAGTACAATCATCTTCCAGGAGTATTTACATGTCAGGCTATAATTAGCAACCTCCTTGGCACCAGCTTACATGAGGTGACAGGTCACAGTTTCCATTACATACTGCATTTTTCCATATCATTGCTCAGTCATGAGAGACTATGAAATGACTTAACCAGAACTCAGCAAAGATGAGGGATTGATTGAGGCATGGTGTTGACCAGAAGAAAAGCAAGTGATTTTTCTTGTCAGGAACTTCCTAACAATCATCAACACCTCAGTTAATTGATAACCTCCTATACTATTTTTTTAAGTAGGCTTTTCAAGTAATCTGAGAAGTGAAATGTCAAGATTTCTTTATTTCCTAGTGATGATGAACCATTTCTACGCTGACTTAACTTCCTTCTCCTCCTTAGGTGGAGGGAAGTGCTTTGTCCATCCTACTGAAAGATGTCTCTTATTCCAACAAAGGCAGATGGGTGAAGGAGAGACAGCACTTAAAACCCCAAAAATGTTCTTGAATGCCTTTTAGTCCTACACTTTGCTGATAGTTGCTGAGACATGACAGGGCATGTAAGGAACCACAGTGAAGCTTCAGACCAGAAATGAACTTCTGCCTGTGGAGGAAAGATAGGAGGCTGACTCCTGGAGCACTGGCTTCCTCTACTGCATTTGCTGAGATTTTTCCTATTTTTACTATTATTTTGCTCAGAAAAGGAACAAAACAGATACATGTATAAATCTACAAAAAATATCAATGAGCAAATTCTCACCTTTTCTCTTACAAAAATATCAGCATCCTTATTTTGTCACTCAGACATGCAGGTTGCCTATTTGCAAGAGCAGCTGGCTGGGCAAAGGCTCAGTGAGTTGGGGACCCGCACTGAGCAGAGTCCTTCAGTCTCCCTGGGTGTTTTTTGACTTCTTTCCTGGATCTTCATCCCTACATAATGTAAAAAGGTTTTGCAGAAATGGTGGCTCATAGTTTGGTATGACGTTGACTTAACTGGCTTTCTGCTTGGATGTGAAGCTCCAAAGATCCTTTTTCTGCATTGCTTCTCACTGATCCGCTCAGGAGTCCCGTGTCCCGTTTTGGTTGGGAGTGCAGGAGTTTGAGGAAGATGAGGGAAAGGATGAATGAAGCATTTAGGGTGCATGCAGATTTCGAGCTAATGCCCTGCCTGGCTGCTGTGAGGCAGCAGGAACATTAATGCTGACCCCCAACTGTGGTCTGTCTTACAGCTGCAGTGATACAAAGATGCGAACAAGTAGAAGTGCCTCCTTAGGCAAGAGGAAGCCAGTGAAAAATTAGAAGCATAAAGACATATAAATCAGATGTTTTTGCAGTGAAATGTCCTGCTGAACCTCTTGTCTGGGCCTCCCCTGATGCCTCATGCATGGCTCCTGCTGGTCCTCTGTGCTGGCAGCAGTGGACTGCCCTTCATGCCTCAGAGCGTGCAGGGCTCAATTATGCACTAACATGCCTTCCTCAAAACTGGCACCATCTGGACCACCACCTGAATGTCATTTTTTTCCTGCACAGCTTCTCACAGATTTGCCAGCTTGTGTTTGTGATTTTGAGGGGGGATGTATATGAAAGGTGGTGAGATCTGGCACAGGATTTTTGCATAAGCAGTGCTGCCGACAGAATTGTTATTTAGGATTTAATTGATCTCTGCACCTCCTTGGAAACCTGTGCCATTTATTCAGAGGAGCTCTCTAAATCTATCTCAACCTCCAACTGAGATAAGTTTATTCCTCTGAAAGAATAAACACATTAATCAGCCTAAGGACAATCTCAGAAATAATAAGCATCTTCTTGTTTGAAATGCTTCCACAGGGAAGAGAGAGCATACTGGGACAGGACTTGGGTGGCTGGTGGCTCAGCTAGCAAAGGCACCTAACCAGAATCCTACAGATCAGGTCTCACAAGCTGCTCCAGGATGCTCAGGTGAAATTCATATTGCTCCATCACCTACAGCGCAGCTGAAGTATGATTACACAAGTGTCCATAATCACAGTCTTCATTTTAGGAGTTTGCTGTATTCCAAGACACAGACTCCTAGATCAAAGTACAATTCCATAAATCTGACAAATCCAGGCTGTTGGCCTGTTACTGCAGAGTACATTCTTGTACCAATGCTGCCTCCTCTACCAGCCAGTTGCTATATGGATGGCACAGGAAAGTTATGCAAAGGCATAATTTCATATAACTTCATTCACAGAGGCTATACTCAGATGGTACCTAAACACACTGTCCAGCCCTACAGGATCCAATTATGATCTGTTTCTGGGGTGAACAGTAGCAAGTACATTGGCCCACAGGGAGTGAAATTATTTGCATACACCTGTAAAAAACATTTAATACTGAAACTTTTAAAATACTGATGTTTTAATAATATTAAACATATTACTTCTTAAAGGGAAACTTGGAAATGAGAGTTCAGTGCCTGCAGCCTTCAGAGAGGCCTTGAGGAAATCAGTTGCTTGCATTGCAAGTAATAAATGATAAAATTTCTAGTTAAAACCTCTTTGAAATCATGCTTCCTGACAGTGTATGTCAACCAAATAAGGGTTTTAAATGTTTTAGCGTATGCAGACACACAGCCTTGTCACTATATGTGCCATCACTAGCAAGCTAACCCAAGAGTCACACCTCTCTGCCTTTGTGGTACCAAAGGCTGTGCAGTTGGCATCACTGTGGAAGCCCTGCAAAGGCACAGTTGTTTTTTAGATAACTGTAATCCCTGATCATCAATAACAAGGAGGTCTAGATATTGCCTCACCAATGAAGTTCAAGGAGAACCAGGAACCATGAAGAGTGGCACTATCTCCAGGTGGGGACTAGGAACATGGAGACTGGGTGACACTTTCACTGGTATGAGGAGGAGGATTTACCATACACTAACAAGCAGAAGTGGCCAGTGTTGGCTCCCATTCTAGAAAGAAGAAAGTGGGTGCCTTCCTAGGTGGGGCTCAGGACAGAGCCCATAGAGGCTATGTGCATACACATATAGACTCCGATTCATATTCTCACTGCAACATGCAACTGCGACAAGTCCTCCAGTACGCTCAGGGTAAGGGAAGCTTTAGGAAGATGTTGCCTTCACTGCTAAGGAAATTCTATACCATTTTTTGTCCGCCATTAACTCATAGAGGTCTGTTTATATACTTTTCAGTTTGGGGTAACTGGTCACTCTGGGTGTACTGCTCCTTTCATTTTTCCAGTCAGCGAGGCTGTATCATTAGCTCTGTTGTTTGCACCCTCCACATTTACAAATAAGCCAGCTCCACCATGCAATAGATATGCAGTCTGGCAGCCAGCTGGTGCAGTCTTTGTAAAAGCTTTCCTAGTTTACAACAAGCATATCTATTTTAGAGGCAAAGACAAAAACATACCTGTTCCTAATTACAAGGAGGAGAAGAAGGGTGTACGCTCCTCCAGAGGGGGAGCTTAGGTTCACAGCTGACTACAGGTAAGTGGGGTAGGGCTATAGGTCTGTACTAACAAAAGGATTTGCCATGTCTTTCTGGGAACCAAGCAGGTCTAGGTCAGCCAGAAAAAGCTCTGCCAGGGAAGGGCCATGGGTCTCAGCCTTTTATTTGAAACTTAACTTGATCTCAATGTCAAGAGCTCAGCTGCTGGTTCAGCACAACCCTAATTAAAACTGTGTCTTACGTTCCTTTAATGAATGGTGTAACAAATGGGAGTAGGCATTGATCACATACCAAAAGTCAGTTAGTTTTGGCTGCTCCAGTAAAACGTAAGCAGTGCACATAACTACAAAATAGCCTGACACACAAATGGATTAGCACACACACCTGGAGTTAACTCCAAAGAAACTTAAGAAAAAACATGCTCTTGTTCAAGATGCTGAGAGAAGAGGTCCTTTTTCTTCTTAAATGCCTGTCCTAAGTTTGAGTAGTGAATGGATGGAGGGATCAATGGATGGTTGGAATAAGACAAGAGAAATTATTGAAATTCTTGACACATTGCTTTTTTTTAAAAGACGGAATGCTTTTTGATTTTCTTTTGTTTGCTTGTTTGGCTTGATTTGGGTTTTTTTTGTTTGTTTGTGTTTTTGTTTTGGTTTGGGTTTTTTTTTGTTCGGGTTTTTTTGTTTTGTTTTGGGTTTTGTTGGTTTTTTGTGTGTGTGTGTGTTTTTTTGTGTTTTTTTTCTTCTTTTTAAGAAATGAAATACCCCTTCCATGAAGTTAAGGGTGCCAACAATTGCTCTTTTCCTCCTAAAAACTGAGTGTTGGAGTGGTGCCAACTCTCAGAGAAATAAAGTGCTAGCCACTGGCAACAAAATGCAGTTTGATTTATTCCCTACTTTTAAAGTGAGTGGTAGGCTGTAGGTCCCTACATTAAATCCAGCAGCCTTTTAATTATGGATTGGCTATTTCTAGTAGCCCTAAGATACAATTAGCTGTCCAAATGAAAAAACAGCTGGGCGGCAAGGCTGAAATACCGGCTTGCTGATTTTGCCCAAACAAGGAGACTCTAACAACTTTCATCGAAGTTTTAGCCGCATAAATACTGTGGAAACCTACCCTACAGCTGAATACAACCCCGTATATCACCTATATCGAGCGCACAGTGAATGACACTGACTATAGTTTCTCAGCAAATGCATAAACAATGATTTAGGTTTGACTGTATTCACACCCCTTTTCTTTACAGAAATATTTTGAATTAGAATTTGACTTAGAAGAATGTTTATGGAAGGTAGAATTAAAACAAATATCAGAGAAAGATTGAGCAAACTTCACTTAACAGTTTTATCCATATTTTTGGGTGGCAGAGACAATACCAGGTGACCTGCATGCCCAAGAGAAACTAAACAAAGTTCCTTGCACTTCAACTATCCATAGCAAACTCTGCGAATGAGACATAGACCAACAATTTCCCCAGGAATAACTCTCTGGCAAGTAAATATTTGGTAAGTATATTTCAAATAGTGAATAAATCTTGGAGATACTGCAATCTACTTTTGGGCAATTTGTTAACACCAGAAGAAATGGAATTTGTCAAAAACATCTTTGCCCAGGAATGACAGGCTAATAGAAATTAATTTTCCATCTCTAATATTGGGCACTACTTCTGCCTGGTATCACAGACCTTGACAGTTCCTTGGCATGCGACGTTGAAAACAGCCAGTTGCAATTTGTGTTTGCTTTTAAATTTATAATTTAGCTGAGGGTGTAGAAAAATGCTTTCTGTTGAGAGCAAATTCACCCCTCTGTTGGGCCCAAACAGACTCTGCACTGTGCTTCGAAGTTCCCTGAAAACTGTGGAATTGGTGCATAGTCCGACGTGGCCTGGGAGGTCAGCTGGTATGAGAACTCTCAAGATATGACTGGGGCAGGGACAGGTTACTTTCAGCACATTTGAGGATAATACTTTGTGCTCTTTTCTCTGCCTGCATTTGCAAGAGTCCCACCATCACTGTTGTGCAGCGGTAATGAGCCTAGCATGGACGAGGTATCCCCCTCTGTGACAATAATAAATTGCATCCCTGATGGAAGTGGTATCTTAAGGAAATGATCCTATATTCCAGGCTATTATCCAAGCATGCTAGTGATGGCCAAGATTTATACACACAGGACCTCAGCAGCCTCAAGGGAGCTGAGGTGGTTGGTGAAAGGGCAACAGGCCAGGAAGATCAAAGGACTTTCTGAGTTACCAGCTCATCAGCTGGGTTCTTGCTTCCAAGAATGGGGACAGAGAAAGCAGCAAGGGCTCTTGCTGGGACCTCTTTCTCAACCTCCTTTCCCATGAGGATCTTCCATCAGCTGAAGTGGACTGTCTTCTGCCCTGCTAAGATGAAGCCTGCTTGTACCAAGTCAAACTCCACCCCCTCTGCTGTACATATTGCCAGCACAGATCCCACTGCAGTGGGTGCTCCTGTGGTCCTTCAGCAGAATGAGTAAATTGGATCATTCCAAGTGCACTCCCACACAACTGCTCTGCTGGAATGAGTCACTAGGAGCAGGCTGGTAATCTCAGCAATGTCTCATGCCTGGCTGCAGTGCTAGTACAGCACTGAGGGGAGCACACAGTATCTGCATATGAGAGCTCCTGCAGGGCTTACTGAAGGAAAAAACACATTTGTCTTATTTCATGGGGACCTTGTGCATGGAAAGCCCTACATGATTTTGGAAATCTCTGGTTTTGTGTGTGTGTATGTATTGACCAAACATGATGGTCAATACTTTATGTAACAGTGTTGTATAAAGCTTTCTCTTAACATGACTGCAGGATGGTAGTATCACATGCAAACAAAAAATCCCTATGGATATTACACAAGCCCTTTCTGTGGAAAAATGATTCCAGGAGTGATGTAGGTGTTTTTAACAGGTGTTTTATTGGAACTGTTTTTAAAAAGACCTTCCCTCAGTGAAGCCAGGTGCATTAGTTTCCATGAAGACAAATGTGCAGGCTTTTGAGATGGTCATTCATGTCAGTAACAGAATTATTTTCAGATTCTACAGATTTTACAGTTTTAAGACCTTTGGAGGTCTTTTTGGACTGGAAACAACTGCCGATTCCTCTTGTAGAGTTGGGCATGACCCCTTTCTGATGGGAGTCAGCTCCCCTTTTCAGCTACTGTGACAGAACTGAAAATGTGCCCAACAGGAAAGCTAGAATGGGTTTGGCATTGACTCTGTCTCCCCTTGGCATTCTTGCTAGGGTACATTTGCAACTGAAATTCCAAATTTGGCAAGAAAAGGAGGAACCGTTTTCCTGGCAGCCCTCCATGGGTACTCAGGAGAGTGGATGTGGGGTGGTAGCCACAGAACAGATGGCAGTGTAGGATGAAGATAGGTAAAGTGGTCAAAGATGTGCAATAAATAGATTTAACAAATAT
Organism: Pachyramphus minor; assembly: GCA_013397135.1. Taxonomy (NCBI): domain Eukaryota; kingdom Metazoa; phylum Chordata; class Aves; order Passeriformes; family Tyrannidae; genus Pachyramphus; species Pachyramphus minor. The sequence goes on along the minus strand of VYXB01001197.1, from coordinate 356,718 downwards.
GTTACACCGCAACATGTGTGACACATGCATGTAGTTTTCCACAAAGAGCACAATGCCAGAGTGACACCTCACTTACGCAAATGACTGGGTAATTGTGCCGTATGGACAAGTACAGCCCTTCTGTCTTCACATTATTATGCTTTTCCTGAGTGATCTTTTAAAGAAAGAGAAAGGCAGCAAAATCAATAGCAGTCTTTGAGAAACTGGCATATGAGAAAAGCCTCAGCTGTTATAGTCTGAGGTGGGGGTAAGGCTGAAAAGAGACATGATAGTCCACATATATCTACACTTTTCATGATGGGGAATGGATGTTGATATAAAGTGCAATAAACTTGAGACAATGTAAAAAAAAATACATTAAGGGAAATACTCAGGGGAAAAAAAAATCTACTGTCCTTTATTTTTTGTGTCCTACAGATGGCTCTCAGTATTTTTACACTTACTCAGATATGAGTTTTTATGTTGTATATCAGACATATTTTTTCCTTGCAGTAAGAATATTTCAAGTATGGAAGAATGTGCTCCTGAGGGCATCTGCTAAGGTCTCATTCATGGAGGTTTCAGAGGTGTGCTAGATAAAGTAACCTCAGTGAATATTCAGTAGGGAAAATCCTGCTGATTAGAGGGAGCAATGCAAGATGAGCTGCCAGGTCTTTTATTATCTATGACTCCATGACTGTTGGTAGTGAAGGGAGTTCTTGCATAAAAGCCTTTACTGACTTTATTTATGCCAAGACTGCTTCCAGGAAGAGGGGAATCCATCATGTCAGATATGAATACAAACACAGAGCTTTCTCTCTTGCCTCTCTCTCCATTTGGACTGTCCTTTCATCTGACATAGAGACTGTGGTGTTCTGTGTATACTCTGCAACTTGATTTGCTTAAGACTCCCCAGAAACAAAGAGACACTGAGGGTAGGATCACCTTAATACAGTAACTCGACTGTTTTCTGGGAACTGCTTGCTTGGTCAAAAGAGAAAGTCAGTGAGGGAAGGCCAAGTCCCACGAGAGTGGGTTGTAGCAATGCCCTGACAGACAGGGAGCCAAGGGAAAGATGCTGATGGGTCCCTCCATCTGTAGCCTGGGCACATAATTCCTATGATCCATTGGAGACCTCAAAGCCCTGTCAGATGAGAAGAAAGGTCACACCAAAACCACTGTTAGAGTGATGCAGAATTGCCACCATATTCATTAGGTGAATAATACCCCAGGTCAGAAAAACTCACACAACCAATTTAATTTTCTACTTGATGCAGGAAGGTCTAGCACTGCTCTTGCCGTTGCTTCCACATTTTGGAAGCCTGCGGTTTGCTGTTCTGCTTTTCATAAAGCTCTGACAACTGTCTAATTAAAGGATGGCAGAAGGTAATTAAGCTATGCCCAGCTCTGGCTGTGAAGGCTGTTTGCAGAGGGGAAGGCAGGGTGCAGCAGAGGAACTCAGCATTATGGCCATGTCTCCATGTCCAGAGGCAAGTTGTCAGAGAAGGACAGACATTTTTGGGTAGGGTACCTACCCAAAATTCATGACATGCCGAAGCTCAGGAGTTTGGTTACAAGACAGGGCTTGCAGTTTGCAGGTGGTCCACAGCAGATGACCCATCACCCTAAGCACGGAAGGATGTTCTTTTTCCCGTGTGTTGGATGTGTGTGTGTACAAACAGGGCTCGTTGAGGGTCCTCGCAAGATAAACTTTCTTTAGACTATAGAAAGCTCTAATTAGCTTGAATTTGCCAGACTACACCCCAAATCTGTCTGTGCCCCAGCATGGAGGATCTAACATACGGTATCAGCCATCAACTGAGGGAAGGATTTAAGGCTTTCCCTGCTACCGTCTGAATAAACAAATATGCAGGTGCACTGACAGACATACATAAAGAAAATGGTGTCAGAGATTCCAGCTGCCTGGATGTGACAGCACAGCCAAGCAGTCCTGAACGCTGTGTTCAGGTAAATGCTGCAAACTTGCTTTTGCCGAGGTACTGCCACTGCCTGAGCTCAGGACGTGCCAGTTCTGCTCACAGGCCAAATTGCATTGTGGGGTTGAGATTCAAAGAGGGGTGAGCCCAGACCACATACACGTCTTCTACCCCCTGCTTTTGTAATTTCAGAGCAGATACAGAGCTCAGTAGCTTTGTATGTGGCAGCCCTCGAGGACTTCTTTTAGTGAAGAGACTGGTTCTTCAGCCAGCTTACATAGGGAACTGTTAGTTTGACAATCCCCTCGTAAGTTGCACAGACTGGCCTCTCTAAGAGGGGTTCAGGGAAAACAAGAGTTAAGGAAACGCAACTCAGAACCACAGATGCTGAAGCAAGGGGATGTGGGGAAGATCCAGTATAATGTGGTGCCCTGGGAGCATGATGCATGGAGGAGCATTGATGCTCAGATGAGCAGAGCTGCAGGATGGCTTGAAGAAACATAAATAAACAGAGCAAATAAGCCTGTCCTGCAGAACAAGGGACTGCACATCACAAGTCTCTGTCTGATTTCCAAGACAGACTCGTGTGTGCACTAAGCAGGGAGTCTAATTGAGGAAGGCATTGGTTTCCCTGGCCCCTACTGGTCCCTTCCTGCAAAACCAGCGAACATTACAAGTCTTGCAGAGACAAATGGCACACAGAAAATAGAGATGCTTTGAAGGACGTAAGCCCAGCCACCCCGAGCTCCCGCAGCTGGGCACAGCGTGGGAGTCACAGGCAGCTCTGGGAATCGGCACAGTCCTCGAGCAGGGTCGCTGGCAGTCACACCTCGAGGGTCTGCAGGCGTGCATGGGGCTGACCTTGCTGCCGAGGAGAGCTTGGGCTCCAAAGATCGCTGGGCTCTGGGACCTTCCAAACCTGAGAGCCACAGCTGCACACGCAGCTCGCTGATGGGCGGCTTTCCGGTTTGTTTGGGAGGAGTAGAGCCGTTCCTTGGGTGCTGGTGCCAGACGAAGGGATGAGCCTCACCGAGGAGAACGTGGCTGCCAGCAGCGTGGACGTGGGCTGCGGGGAACCAGGTGCCTTCAGCACCCCCCGCCATGTGACAGAGCACCAAGGTCGCTGCGCAGCCTGCGTTGTCGGTGTTTGCTGCGGGTGGAAGGTTCCTCGGGAAGGGTTAACCCCGCGGGCGGGGCGGGAGCAGGCGGGGGCAGGCGGGCTCCGCTCCCTCAGCCCTGCAGCGCCGGGCTCGGGGCGGTCCCTTCCCGCGGCGGGCGCTGCTGCGACCCGGCCCGGCCAGCTGGCTCCCGGCCCTGCCTGCCAGCGTCCCAAATCGAAATCCTGAGCTGCTCCGTGCCTGTGTGAGGCCAGAACGAGCCGGCGGCACTGCCACGTTCGCACCGCGCCGGGAGGGCGGTGGGAGCGGGTTGGTGCGGGGTGCGCGTGTTCCATGGCCTGCCCCGCCTGCCCCACCAGCGCGCTGCGGGGCGGCACTGCGGGTGGTGCTCCGTGCCCCGTCATGGACCAGGGATTCACAGACCCCGTCTGCCCCCTGGAGCTCTCCTCCACCCACCGCTCTTCTCCTAGCGCCACAGTCACCACTGTTCCCGTCCCCCCGCGGGGTTCCCCTCCGTCCTCCCCAGGTCTTGACCTCTGCCGGCAACGGGACGTGGTCTTGTGTGTTAGAGACACCCGCGACAAATTGAGAGAGAGCCAATTTGTATTATATAAAAGTTAAATTTATTAGCAAGCGATAATTGAGCGTTGGGGCTGCCTGGTGAGACCTCTGCTCTGCCAAGGCGCACCGTCGAAATGGGAAAAAAGTCTCTTTATTTATAATTCTCTGACTCTTGCGTACGTGAGGTTGTTATCTCTGCGTTGTGTGTGACAATCACCAGGTGGTCTGTAATCTGCCATTTAGTGGTCGCTGGAGTTGTCCTTAGGTTAAAAGGTTCTCTTCATGTGTAAATCTTCGGGAGTTGAGACTTGCTTCCTCTGTCTTTAGGTGAAGAAGTCTTCCTTCATATGTAAATCCTCAGGATGTGTGGTTTACTTTAGCTAAATACCAATGATCTTTTAGATAAGTGAGAGATTTCCCAGACACCTATAGCTTAGATAGAGTAGGTGTAAATTTTCCCCGACACTCATGGCTTGGTAGATAAACCAGGGATATTCCCTAATAGATTTTATGAACAAAACCAACCAATTTATTATATTGTGGAGCAGCAGAGAGTGTCTGCTCGCCATGGGCAAGTCCCCAAGGACAGGGCTCGCTGCCCTGTGCTGGCTGCCTTCAATCACACCACGGAAACAAGAGGCCTTCAGAAGGTTTCCCTTGCAGAAGAAAATCCCACAGTTCCTCCTTTGGCCCCAAATGACCCCCAAAGAGCAGATTTTAGAATCCCAGATGCTTTTATGGGAAATTATGTGTTGTATAAAGCATAATTTGAATTTTTTATTTGGTGTGCCTTCAAGCGGCATGAGGCTCAGCTTGAACCATGGCAAGAACCAGACACTCATGGTTCTGGCCTGTGAAGCTATGTATCATGCAGGAATAACCTGCATGTGGATGGATGTGAGAAATACTGTTGAGGATCCGAAAGGAAACAACTAGTAAAATCTCAGTCCACACAAGGACTTCCTAGTTCACCCATAGAAGGTGCTGGTCAGGGCTAGCTGTCACCTACTATTTATGTAAGGATGGCATGGTTTAAATCCCCAAAGATGAGGGAGAGAAGCTCAGTTTCGTATCTCTGCTGACAGACAGCAGTATCCAAGGAACAATGCCATTGCCCCCAGCAGAGCTGTCCTCTGCCACATGAGATATTTCAGTGTGTCTTCTGGGTCTCCAGACAGGAATGCAATGGTAAATCTCTAAATTCTGCCCACTAACATCCACCCTCTGTGTGGGGTGAATACAGAGTTTCTTACTGCAAACATAGAGGGCAACTACACTGACACTTGTAGCAATAACCATAAATTCACATTAAAAGGCTTCAAGTAATAGCATTGCTGTGTAAAGACAGCCTTTGAAAAGCTTGTTTCCAAAGCTTAGCAGCAGGATTAGAAGATTGCTGGCTCTTAGCTATGAGCTTTGCAGATGCTAGGGGCTGGCAAAGCAAAATCTGTATCATGTGAAAAAGTTGATCAGGTCTGACTCTCCCCTGCTGTGAGATTACTTTTCTCACTACAAAGCATTTCTCCCCACCAGTAACTTTAAAGTATGTGTGGGCATGAAGATAGCGTATTGTTCACCAGCTCACTGTTTTGCTGAGCAGCCACCTTGGTTGTTCTCTGGCTCAGGTTATAAACAGCGTTGAGGAGCTGCAAAATTTCTCACAGCTTAAAAGTAAAAAATCATGATAACCTAGCCTATCTCACCCTACTATGAGCTCTACTTAAATAATCCTGCTTAATCATTAAACCACAATAAAAGCGAAGCAAGGAGTTTAAGGTGAGAGCCAAGCCAAGGTGTATCAGAGCACTGCTCCAAACTTGAACTGAGCAGTCAGCTAGAGAGAGGAAGCCACATAAAGGGATAGTAAAGTTGTTGTGCAGAGGGACAGAGAGACGTGGGAGAACACTCGTATCTATTGGGACTGGCTGCAGGAGCCACAATCAGCTGTTAGCTGCTCCTGCTAGTCAAGAGTCTGCAGTGGTGCCCTATTTACATCCTTTTCCCAGGAGATCATCTTGTTATCTAGAACACACATGAAATTCAAGTCTTGCTGTTGATGTAAATGCTTTGGCTAGACCCTTATGCCTGATGTTTTTTGAGTTGTTTTTTTCACAGAACGGTTTACCCCTCTCCTGAAGGGTACAAAGAGCAAAGGGACAAACCTATTCCTTGCCCACCATGATGCATATTGTGTTATAGCAAACTAATTTTTTTCTAAGGCCATTTCATACACAGGGTAAGGTTAAATTAAAAAAAAAAAATGGAAAAGCAGGAAAGGAGAGAATATTATAAAAATAAAACTTCAGGAGACACACTGCTTCTGTCACTCTGCTGGAGGCACTGAGAACTGGGTTAGGCCCATGGATGCATCCGGAGCTTGCACTGATTCCAGGAGGATTATTCTTGTGTGCTTGAGTGCAGGACAGACAGAACAGATTTGGTCCTTGTTGCTTAGACTTTTCCAGGATACTCAATTTATTTGTGCATTTCAGGAAACAGACTAGTACAGTCAGATGTTCTATACCTGGGTTCCCCTTCCCCCACCCAAAACAGAAAATAATTTTAGGCTAAAAGCATCACCCATGCCAGAAGATGAGAGAGCCAAATCTTTCCAAGGCAAAGGACTTACCAAAACCACCAGGGTTTCACGTGAATTGGAGTAAACAAAGAACTTCACCACAGTCTGTGACAATTTGGCTGAAGAGACAATGAGTCAATTTTGTATTTTCAGACCAAAATAATAGTCTGGATGGGGGAACATTCTTGCCTCAGCTTCCTTGAAAGTGGAGAATGAGAGGATTGGTATTGCTGAGATAATTGTGCAGAAAACTGATTCAAGTTTTGCAGTCTAAAATGGGGTATATTTTGTCTTCATTGTCCCTCTACCACCTCTTGTAGGATTTGACTGCAGCATGGAAGCATCCTGATATAACTTTACAGTGCATCATATTGTTGTTACTGTAGTAACTTATTACTAGGACATCATGTGTTATCTTTATTGCTGCAGTACCTGGTAAAATGTACCACTGTTTGTCCACACACACTGTTATTACTGCCTTATTCCCCAAACTAATTTACTGCAGCATTCTGTTGTGTCTTATTGCTGCATTATCAAAATGCTACTTTACTGCAGCAGCCTGTGTTACCTTATTGCTACATTTATTCTGGTATTATTATGTCAGCTTACTGTCACTTTTTATGGCTGCCCTGCTACCATTTTATTACAGTACTCTATGGGATCTTAGTGCTGAGTTATACCAAGAGTACATTAATCCATTTGCTTTAGCCTAACGCTGTCTGCACAGGCTTGTCAAACCTCACTAGTGCTTGTCCTGGATGCTGTTTTGCCACAATAGCCACAAGTACTCTGGATACTCAATTATCCAAATAACAGTGTACAGCCATATTTCACAGACATAGCCCTGTAAGTATAGGAAGCTTTGTAACTCTCTTGCACTGCATGGACATTGTAAAAGCTTTCCAGACTGTCCTTCCTTGAAACAGTGCCATTTAGAACATAAACAGAGGTGGAAAGCTGATTTCCCTAACTCATCTTCAACCTGATGAGGTAGTTGGAAGACATGGGACACTTATTAAGCAGCAGATTACTGCTTGCAATGCTCAGTGGGATACTGTTGGATGTACAAGACTAGCATCACTTGGAATAAGCATTGTCATTAAAAAGCAGTAATTCAAGGATGCGGTTCATGTGGAAGTAGTTACATGTTAGTATCACCATATGTGAAGTAAAAGACACGTGAAGAACAGTTCATATGTGTTCCTAGGAGGAGGTCTTGTCTACTTGCATGTTTGCTTTGGAGAAATTTAGTCAGGAAATGAGGAACAGAGCTTTCTTCCCTCTAGAGAATATGCAGCTCTGTCCGCTCAGCTAGCCATCACTGAGCAGATTAGCTTGCATTTAAATGGCAAGCTGTTCAGCATCCAGGCCCCCTGATGCATGCCCATATGCATGCTCTCCATGTCTCTAAGAATTCCCTCCTTGCACTCAACTGTTCAAGCACAGAATATTCCCATCGGCAAAATACTGTGGCAGCGAACACGCCCATCCTGCAGGAGTGAAGCCAAAAGGCAGAGCAGGATGCTTTCCTCACAGGGCAGCAACACATCTCCAAGTTAAATTCTGGCACTTCTGCTTCCTGTGTGGGGACCATAACTCAATTTCCACCTGTCCCATCACCTGCCAGCATTCTCCAGCCCTGCCCACATGTGCCCCCATGCTACAGGACACTGAGGAGTACCTCCACCGAGCTACCCCATCCTTCCTCCAGGAGACGATCTCTCCAATGTTAGGAACTCTATCAGCATAGCAGAGACCCCCTGGTAACACCTTACCATTCCTACTCCTTGCTATACACCAGAGTTTCATGCTTTATATGTGCATCTTACTCAGGAATGCTCTACAGACCACTTTGAGAGTTCACAACACAGACCTCCCTTGGGAAATGCGCAGAGGCTGGGCAACACTGGAAGTAGAGTAGCTTGGAGTTTGATCAGCTGTTGGTTTAAAGAGCCCCAGTGACGCATGGCAGTGGTGTGCTTGACAGACAAAAACACCATCTGAAAGGCTCTGAGGAGAGGTAACCTAGGGATGACTAGGGGGACATGTACGAATATGCATGAATGGACAAGTGAACCTTTTACATGAAAACCTGCTATTTCCTGAGGGGATTCTTTTGCTGAGTGAGCAACAGAGCACAAAAGGGTCCTGCAGAAAGAGCTAAGTGGCAATTTGGAGGGAACCAAATGTCTCCTTCAGAGGCAGAGCACCACAAGAATGTCCAGGCACATCCACAGTGGTTCTGCAGTCCTGGAACTCACTTGTATGTCATGAGTGTAGGATGTGTAAGATGAATTTGAACTGAAGGCCGCTGACAGCAGGCTTTTAAGGTGTAGGCATGTGTAAAGAACAAACATCATACTCAGTATTCTACTGTACATTCATGCAGGTGTATGGATCTTAGGTATAACTGATAATAGAAGTTTTCTGGGGAAAAAAAAAGAGGTATCAGAATGAGAACTTCCACAGGTAAAGAGAGAAGGTCCTTCTTCTGAGAGAAACTATGCTGGCATGTTTTTGTGCATACATAGGCCTTAGATATTTGAATAATACTTGCCTCAGAAGAATATTGTCAATAGCCAGCTGTCTACTTAGCTAGAAGGGTTTGCCTAGGTAGGAATGCAGACTTGTAGCCATGTAGCCATTTCTACCACTTGTACAAAATGCCAATTTGCCTTGGCATGAGATAAGAAGGCTAAGAAACGTCTTGTTTCACATATGCTTCAGATCTGAACTGCTTGCAAAGCACAGGAGGTTTTGTGGCACTAAGTCTTGAAATTTTCATATATAGACAATGAACTGTATGTGAATGCAGGCCATTTTCCTATCTGTAGCTAGTATAAGTGGGTTTTTTATTCAAGCTACTTCAGTTCTGTCCTCATCCTAGCCTCTATACTCCCAACAATTTGAAACAAGCTACTGGATCATCTCTTGCTGTTGCATTGATGGGCTGTAGGTCAGATGAATTTTAGTGGAAGCTCTTTTCATGCTCAGAATGATGCTTCTCAGCAGGTCAGTTATCTGAGTGTGATATCACAGCTGGGTGTGCTGCTGTTTAGGAAGAGTCACTTGGCACCCAGTGCCCTGCCTATTCACACCCTCCTTCTGCTGGTCCAATCTCCATCAATTCCCTCCTTATTGTAGACTGAATTTTGACATCTGCCCACATCAGAGTTGTCTTTCCCTGTATACATGTGAGCAGATTTTGGCCCTCTGTGATTGAAGCTGGAGTCCAGTTTGATCTGCTTGGAGTAAAGCTTGAACATCCACCATTGATTAAGTATGCATAACCTTAAATAAATAGAAAATTAAATAAAATATAAAACAACTCACTTAAAAATACTGCATGTGTGTATGTATGTGTGTACTTGTGTGTGCATTGCACATCTAAAACATGACTTTTTGAGCATCAGGCAGAGTCTGATCATATTTGCACTATGCGCACATGCAGAGCAATTCCAACAGGGGGATTTGTACCTGTATCAAAGTCTGACTTAATGGGGCAGATCCTCAGGTGATGAAAACCACTCCTGCTCTCCTGACTTCAGCTGGGGATCTGGTCATCATCTCTGGACATGCTACATGCATGGAAATGGAAATGAGTGATGAACTTAATGCCTTTTTTTCCCATTGCTTTAAAGGAGGAGAAACATAGGGGAAAAAAAAAGTTAAAGTCAATGAATCTGCAGGAGAAATGCATTTGAGATTTTGTGAGAAGAAGCAGCTTCCAGCAGATATTTTATTGGATCCAGACGGCCACAAGAAAGGAAGCAAGTGAGATTGTGGAGCCATCTATCACAGTCATATTTGTGCCAGGGAGAGAGGAGATGCGTAAAAATACTGGTATCTCTCAGCTCTTCTGTCTCCTAGTTGTGGTTGGGTCTGTTTCCTTAAATAATGAGACAACAAGCCCTTGCCTTGTTGACCTCCTGTGTATAGTGAAGTGTGCTCCTCCAAACCTTGGCTGGAAACAACGTACCTGCACAGAGCTCGGGGTCCTTACGGAGCTGTGCAGGCAGGAAAGTGTCGGTGTAAACTATGAAGAGAGATGCTCCCCTGGCATGTGGCTCTCCACTTCCACTTGCTCAGGCTCTCTCCCCTGCAGGGACCTGCTCTCCCTGAAATGCCCCGTTCCCAGCAGCGGTCCCAAATGTCTCTCCCACGGGGCGGTCGGCTGAAGAAGATGTCAGGAGGACTGCATCAGGCCCGTGAGGCGCTTGCTCGCCAGAGACTTTCCCTGGAGGGAGGGACAAACAGAAGAGATGAGGAGGTGTGAGTGACGCCCTGCGACAGTTTGTCCAAGAGTGAGGGGCAGGGGCTTTCCCTCAGAGTAGGGTGCAAGGCCCTGCTGACAGGGAGGCAGTCGCTGTGGGGTGAGCCTGCCCCGAGCATTTTGCATGCCTGTTGTTTGGCCCTAGGCAGGTGGTTTCGCAAGGAGGGGTTGTGCCTAGTGATGTCCAGTGGCTATCGCGATCAAGCTCACAAGGCTGTGCCCTGAGACACTGCCTAGTGAAGATATTTCCTTTCTCCAGTGACATGGGAACTGGTAAAAGCAAAGCCCTGTGCTACACTTGCTGCTATTGTTCTGCCAGTGCTGTCCTGCTGATGCAGAGCACTACCCCAGCTTGGGGAGTGATGCATAACCAAGGCTGTGGTGAAAGCTCAGATGACCAGATGACCTTCCCACAGCCTGTGAATCAGTACCACCTCCACAGCATCCATCAGAAACAGATCTAGGAAAAAAGTAATTTCAGAAACAGCTTAGCCTGTTCCTGCCCTGCTGCCACTCATCTCTGCCCATTCCTTGGTCTCTTGTCTCCAGGGTTGGCGTCTGTTCATTCCTGCCTGGCCTCCCTGCCCTCCCTGTGGTCTCCTTCAAGCTGTCAAGGCAGGACCATGGCCACTGCAGCCTTGCTCATGGCCTGCTGGCATCCTGATGAGCTTTCCTACTGACTGGTGGGACCAAGGATCAGGGAGAAGGTCTGCACATCTGAACCCATTCACTGGCTTAAGGCATATAGTGCCTGCTTTTAGGAGTAAAGGAGGACCTATAGCCAGTCTTCTCCATTTGCAGACAGAAGGAAGGGTATAGCCCCATAGGGATACTGATGGCTTTGCAATTATTGATGTAACAGTGAAAAATTGTCTCAGATATGGCACCAGTTGCTATGTTTCTTTAGTGAGCTTTCCTCTTGAAAAATGATGTTTTTCTTAAAGGAAAAAAAGTCTTGCTTGAAATAAACATTCAGGGAATACCAGAGAGCTGTAGAATACCTAGCAGATCTTAAACAACCTCCTCTTCATTACTATATTTAGACAAGTTTTCCTTTGCAATAGGAAGTCCTACTAATTGCTGTTTCAAAGAAAGAGACACAAAAAGAGCAAGAGAAACAGATTATACAGTGAAAATGAGTATGTGCAAAATGTTGACAAAATTTGAAATGCAAAAATTAGCAGGTCATCTGAAATAAGTCTTTTTTAACAAGTTAACACCCTAAGAAAAAAGAAACACTTCCCACCTCCCTTTGATTTCTAATCTCTTTCCCTTTAGGGCTGTTCCAGGAGGATATATCAGTTCCCTACAGAAGCCTCATTTCATTACTCAGATGTGTGACTTTCACCAAATAATTTGCTCAGATGCATGAACACACGTGGCCCAATCTGTCTGCTTTCTATACATCAGCAATCAGCTGCTGGAAATGGTGTCATCATTCCGACTGTCCTGCTTGGGATGAGAGACCTACAGTCTCTGTGCCTTGCACACAGGGCTTGGCATGGGAATGGCCAGAGCTATGCAGACACTGCAGCACCACTCCCATTTAAGACATCCACGCCTTTTTTTTTTTCACAATAAATCAAATTCTTGATTATTCTTATTTTTAAATGCACTTTTGTGAAGCTCAGCCCAGTGCTGTCCTAAGAGATGGCCAAGTCTTTTGCAGGGCAACGTGACAATGCCTGGGGGGGCTACAACTGTGGCTGTCATTTTGTTAAGGAATTACCAGACAGAGAGTGCCTGGTATATCAGCCAGAGAGCAAATTATCAGTTCCTAAATCCCATTTACAGAAGAAGAAGGTAAAGATGTGTGTGCTAATTCCTGGAAGAATAACATGGCTGAGTTTAGAAAAAAAAAGTTAGTTTCCACCAATATTTGGATACTTCCTTAGGAAAAAATAAACAAATAAACCTTGGGTTTATATAATGACTGTTCAGTCAGACTCTAACTAATCTGTGACAGGCAGCTCCTCTTGTTATCTTCTCACAGGCAGGTGGCTTGGGGCTATGCCAGCTCCCTGATCAAGGTCTGGCGGGGCTGAGGAGCAAACACTGTTCCACATCCAGCCCTGATTTTGACATGCATGTGTTCAAAGGAGGAAGGGGGAAATGTCAGTGGTGGGCCAGGCTGAGGAGAGGGGGCAGCTGACAGGAAGACTGCCCTGGAGGAGGTGGTGGGTTGGAAACAAAGCCAATGCCTGTGGTTTGTGCAGAGCAAAATCTTGCTCATGGGTTTCCAAGTGGAAACTGCTTCCCGTTGCAGGGAAAGACAGCGGCCTCCATCTGCAGCTCCCCATCTCATGGGAAAGGCGTTACCCTGGGAACTGCAGCAAACTTCCCGCCTGCAGGCTGGGATGACTCCCTAGTGCAAAGCCCGTCTGTCTGGGAGGATAACTGTTCCAGGGAACAGCCTTGTGTGCAGTGACATGCAAACAGATGGGTGCAAGAAGCTCCGTTTTAAGACAGTGAGAAGCAGGCAGCAATGTTGTCTGCTTGGCTGTTGTGTTCACCTCTGTGCTAAGACAGATGGCAAAAGGATCCCTGGAATTGCATAGAGGGATTAATGCTGTGACATTTTTCACTACAAAAGCATTGGGATTGTAAGTGTAGTGTTCAGCACACAACTACAGGCATACTGATATAGGGGATTTTCTTTCAACCCAAGGCAGGGCCAAATGTCAGCCTCACAGGATGGGTCTGAGCAATATGAGTATCATCTGTGGGCTGGAGGTGGGTGGGTGGGATGCAGGTGTCTGGTTTGGGATTTTCTCACCTTAGACATCCTCATTAAAATAAAAATAAAGAGGATCAGAAAAAACCAGCATTTCATTAGGAAAACTGGTACCTGTTTCCTGTTACTAAAATGAACAAGAAAGGAGCAAAACATTTTGTTACAGGTGGAAAAGCTGCATAGGATCTGTGATCCACCTGCTGATATAAATCAGCATGATTCAGTTGCTTTCATAGAACTGCTGCCGATTTACACCAGTTGAGGGGCTGGTCCATGGCATCTCTGTTTCAGGTTTAGCCTTCCAGGGCTTCTAAGGCACAAAGCCCATTAAGAGACACAAAAAGTTTGTGCTATCTGAGGAAAGCCAAAGGGTAAGCACACACAATGGCTCCTTTGGGATGGGGCAGTGGGTGTCTCCCCAGGCAGCCAGCACTCTCCCCAGTATCTCCAAACCTACCTGCCCCACTTGCCAGGAGGGTATCCACAGCCAAAGAGTCCAGGATGGCAACAGCATGCCTTAGTGTCATCGTTTAGTGTCCACAAAAGAGGCGTCCAGGTAACCAGGAGAAGGTGGGTGGTGTTCACCTCAAAACAGCAGAGGTGAGACACACTCCTGCATTGTCTGTGATTGCACAACCCTTCCCTGAGGCTGGCATGGTGTGAGTGCCTGAGTCAGTCAGGTGAAAGGCTATCTGAGGAGCTGGAGATGTCTAAAATAGCTCATAGTTGGGTGAAATACAGGCAAAAAGAGTTCAGATCCAGGATGGAATTCCCTTGGGGACATCTCTGACAGAGCAAGAATATATCAGATTATTACTACGTGAAAGTATGGCACAAAGAACCCCTGGTTTCTTTAAAAAGGTTCAACCAAAATAAATCACTTTTTCCTTCCATGTGTCTTAGTTTAGTATGAAACCAGTGGCTGCCCTCATATTTCTACCTCTTCTTTCCCCACTGAAAGAAAATGTCAACAACTGCCTTGTTTCCAGGAGAAATTTCATCTAGGCTGTGCTAACAGAGGATTTGGAAAGCATAGGACCTCAAGCTCAGCACACTTCAGTGCTTCTTTTACTCTGTCAGATGTATATGCTGAATAACTTAAGGAAAGATTTGGGTGCATATAAGGAGTAAACTTTTTACATGGGGTCTAAAGCTTATAAAGAAATCCCCAGTCCTCCAGTTCCAAAATATTTGTCACTATTAATTAGGGTTATGACAATTAAAAGTCCAGACTGTTGTTGCTCAAACAGCAGAGCACAAACAGGAGGGCATATGTTGTACGGCATATGTTGTGTGTCGTCTTGGATGCAGGAAGGCTTTCTTTTCTCTCATGTCCAGCAAGCAGCTGAGCTGTTACATAGCTTACAGGCAAGGTAATTTCCAGTTTTCCCTATGCAGCTGAATGAATGATATTTTTTGCCCGTGAACACCAGCATGACAGGAGCCTCAGTTTTTAAAGGCAGTGTAAAATCTAAATTTGGAATGATCTAAGGAAAACATCAGGTAATTCTTAATAAACTCAATGAAATTTTTCCCCAGAATCTGAGTTCCAAATATGTGGCTTGTCTACATGTCAGGCGGAGGACTGGACCTCAGCATTTGTGGACCACCAGGACTCACTGAGGCCCAGAGAAATTAAGATTAACCTATAGGTCACAGGAGATGTTTAGCATCTTTAATGGCTGAGACTTTGCTGAGCAGCTACTAAACTGAAGTGTAAAATGCAATCAGCAATTATTTAAATGAAGCAAAATTCAGCAATTTAACATAGGCAAGAAGCCAAGTAAGAGGAAAAAAAGTATCTGGGATTTGACACAAAAAGGAGACAGCACTCCTTTCGAAGCCCCCATATGAGCCACCAGAGTTTCCATCTTGCTCTTCACTTTTATCTACCAAAACCAGCACTTTGCAGAGTTGGGAGAGAAGGCAAAGGCTGGGAACTGTCTTTTAAAAATAATTTTAAATGGAAAGTTTAGTTTTTTTCCAGTGCCTATGGCTCTGCACAATGTTAACATGCTCTGCCCAGCACAGCACAGTTCCTGTATCTAGCATGCAGATATTCACCCTCACCAGCATGCACAAGCCAGCGCTCCCATGCATGTCATCAACAACTTACCTGAACTCCCAGGCAGGATTTATCTCATAAGGAGCTTTGTGGCTGCAGCAATGGGGGAGAGCAGGCAGGCACGGTACAGCAGCACAGACTCCCGTTTGCCATGTCAATACTGACTAAAGTGCTTTCATGCTGACTGCTCACCTCCATGCTTTCCACCCAACAGCGTGGGACTTTGTCTGCTATAGACGGCTCCGCTTCTTGCTTTATACCCCTCTTTTGCACTCAGGGCTCTCCTTTTTCCAGTCTGCTGCCCAATCTGCTCCAGCCAGAAGCATCACCTTCCTGAAGGAGAAGCCATCTCCTGTTGCCCCACCCTCTGTAAGACCCTCAGCAGAGAAGTGGGGCTAGTCTGCATCTCCACTGGAGATGAGCAAATCCTAATTCCATTATTCCAAGGTTCAATCTGAGTTTTTTCCCATAGTGACAGGAACTGCTCAGTTTTCCTACCTTTTAGCTGACATACTACCAGAAATCTGGCAATGGGCAGACAACATCCTGCAACCACATTTTACTTCTGAAGAAAGAGATTGCCATGACCCTAGCCCTGCCAGCAGTTTGGTTGTCAGTGTTATATTACACTGCAGATCTCGGGGAAACTTTATTTTTGTGCCATTTCAAAAATATTCTTTTATTAGATTTTTCCATTAAAATATACATTGCAAACATAAGATAAATGTAACATATATTAATGAAGTTAAATAAGAAACAGAATTAAAATCATAAACAATACAGGAAAATAACTTAGTTAACACAAAATAAACACAGACACATAAACTACAAACATAAGTAACATAAAGTAACACACAAAATATGGTGGACAACACCCTGACACAGACTAAAAACAGGAGCTGCAAAGTGGTTGTAGAGGGTAAGTAGGGGAGTGGATGCTCCTGGCGAGCAGGATGTTCACCCATTCTTGGCAGCATGGTCTCATGAGTTACCCCCAAACTCCTGCAGATTGGGCCCCACTTCTAAGGCTTGACTGACATGTTACATGAGCTTCTCACTGTTGCTGCCCACCACAGTGATGCTCAACCATTGTGAGTAAGGTTCCCACATTTGATATTGCTTTTTCCTCTTCTAGCTTATATAACTTATGGGAACAGTTTAGAACTGCAGTCCAATTAAAACCAGTATAGTCTATTCCCATTTTATATTGTGAGGAATTCCTACACTTCCTAAGCAAGGCATTGCACTTGGTTTGTGCTATATGCAGTGGTGTACTGGTATTTCTCAAAACAAAGACCTCTGTATTCATCCAGTCCTAGTGCAGCTTCATAATGGCTGGAGTTCTCCTCTACTACCCTACCAGCACCATGAGGAAGATCCTCTTCGGTTGTGGAGCAGTCTGAGCTCCTCGTATCTGAGTGAGCCAATTCTGGCATTAGTTGAACCTGCCTATGGACTGCAGTTCCAGGAGCTTCCTTTGCCAAACAAACAGGAAGACAGAGGTGCATATGGATCACTGCAGCCAATATACAATGGTGTGGCAGACTGTTTTTTCCAAGCCCCCTCAGAAAATGCCCGAACTGTATGTTGCTGGTCTAGCTCTCAGGCAGGGTGCAATTCTGTGTAAAGGATTCCGTTTGTTCAACTGCCTTCAGCACGACTGGGAGCCAGATATGGCTCCCAGATATTGCACAGAGGAAAACAGAAACACCACTGAAATATCAAACCACTCTGGACTATCAGAATGAACTTGGTTGGAATCACAGCAGGGGCTTCAGCACATCCTCCCCCCAAACACCTTGCTAAGGTTGTGGCTTAGTTAGTATCTGCAGCTATCAGCTAGAACTGCCTGTAGTGGGAAGGTACCAACTCTTACCTTCCACAATTTGTGTGTGGCTTGACTAAAATACAGTAAATTAACAGTATGTATGTTCTGAACTCTGTACAGTGCCTTTCATCCAGAAGGATCCTCAAGCACTTCACAAACCATATGCACAAAGATCACTCACCCACTTTGCCCATTCAGGGGCAAAAGGAAGCTGGCATCCTGTGCCAGCAACATTACACAGCAGTGTTTTTAGGAAGGGAAAAATAACTTACCCACTAAAAACAATGAATACTCAGCCTTTAAAGGAGCCTCTGCATATAGAACAGACTACACAGTTTACATGTAATACATGCAGCCTAGCACTTACCAAACAAGGAAAGGTACTATGATGATACCAAGAGTAGATGTGATGTATTCAAGCATGCAGTAATGAGTGAATACATGCCCTGTGCAGGCCATGCTCCCATTCCTCTGCAGGGCTGGGTGTGGACACTGTCTAGTTATCATACATCAGAGAACAATCAGACAACAGGCTGCAAACATTGGCTGAATCCCCTTTATGCTTTGGGTACATTCTGAAGCTTTCTGTCACCTAAGTAATGCAAATTCCTTTTCTCAGTAAAAGCCAGTATTTGTAAATGACTGGAGCAGTGGAGCAAGCACATTTTCTTTTAAAGTAAAGTATCTTCCAAAGATAAAAATAACCCTTTTCCCAGATGTCTTTTCTTGATGCCAAATCTAAGAAACTTTGCAATCCATTCCTGTATCCTTTCCTTCTACCTGTCTGTTCTGATAGCCACTTCACCAGCATCTCAGTATATGACCTTTTTATAGTTTCCAGTTTTTCAACCACTATTTTCTACCAATAATGGCTCGAACCTTTGCCTTTATTGTATTGCAGTCTGTGAGTACTTTCCCTGCCCTCAAATGCTGTAATCTATTTATGCAAGCTGGTAGATCTGGAAAAGTGAAAAAGTGGAAAAGCGGGTAAATATATGACAGTTTTATGAGATTATCAAGGAACCAGTTAAAAAGATGATATCAGGCAGCAATTCTTTCTCTAGCCTTACGCCTTCTTCACTGCATTCATGGTTACTATTTATAATACATCACAGTGACACGCAGCTGTGCAAAATATCACACAGTTCACCTGAGAAAGACAAGATCCCATCAACACATTTCATGTGCGACACCATACTCATGAATTAAGAATAAGACTGAGTGTGAGTTGGACTCTAATCCAACAGCAGACAAACCAAGAGGACATAAAAACCAGCATGAGGCAGTAGCAGTGGCCAAGGGATCAAGCTCATGATCAGGAAGATGGGGAAGAAGCAGCAGGGAAGAACAAAGGTAACAACATGGAGCTGGGAGATTACTGAGACCATCAAGAAAGGGACAGCCAGGCAGTCAGGGTAGACACTAAGGCTTTCATAGTTGTATAATGCAAATGAGCAGATACATATGGAACTGAAACTAAACATGCAACTTTGGATTTCTGAATGCTGAGCTGGGATGCACTTACAGTCCTGAGACAAGAATTGTTCAATTCAAAATTACCAAAAGATACCAGAAAACTAAAGCAGAGGAAATGATAACATGGAAATGCCAGTTTGCCTCACTGCAAGGAGGAGGAGGGCATTTTAGGCTCTAGACAGAAAGCATCCTGGGCACTGGGCATGACAACTACATTAAATACAAGATCTCTAGTCCTATTCTTATTTCTGGAAAAGTCTTCCTTGCATGAGAAACCAAGGGAGCACTGGCTCCACAACCATCAAGGATGTAATGTGGGACTTTGCTGCAATGCTTCTGGATGAGAATACAAAACCACCAGGTTGCAGCAAGGACTACAGCAGCTCCTGCTTACCAGCTTCTCCTTCTGCCTACTGCACCTCTGCCTCCTATGGTTAATGAAGCTGGGAGAGTCTGTTGATTCAGTTATTCACCTGTGCCTGAGACAATCTTCAATCTTCATTGACTTGCTGTCCCATACAAAATGTTCAATGCATAATGTCCAAGATTATTAAATAAAAGTATTAGAAAACTTTCATTCTTACCTTCTTTATCTACAGTCTACTTCTCACACAGCTCAAATACAGACCATCTCATCCTTCACCTTATTCTCTTTCAGCACTGAGTAGAATTTACCACTTAGAAAAGCTTTGTGCTTCTTCATACCTAACTCTTTGATACGTCACACATCTCTCTTCTGTATCTGATGTCTTCTAGTATGCTAACTTTAAAATAAATATCCTGAGTTTCTCAGTCTCACTACATACTCACATTTCCTCTAGGACTTATCAGGACAGCTGCTTTTCCCATTAAGTATTACACTCTTTACAGACTGTAATGATGAAATATAAAGTACAGCCTGTAGTGTATCACATGCCAGCCGCAGGCAGCCATGGTAAGGCTGTGCACATCACACCTCTGTATCCACTGCGCTGGACTACTATGGCTAGGGGAAGGAAGAGGGAAAACACAGGGAAAGGTATTTCCCACAGACTCCAATATTCAACCAGAAGTCTGGCATTTATATCTTTGCCCTCCCCAGTCCTGTGGAGCACTCTCTGGCTGACATTGTTGGTTTTGTCCAGAGCTGCCAGGTCCTGCCATCACTTGGACTGAGTTTCACAAGGGGCTCTAGACAGCAAATGCCTCTCCCTTCTCCCAAGTTGTGCAAGTTTTCTCTCTGTCATCAGACAGTGGAAGAGACACTCAAGAGCTTCTTTGCTTTCTTCAGGGAAAGACCTTTTTCAGTCCAGGAGCGTAATGCTTAACATGTCCCACATCAGTCCGTTCAGCCAGAATTTGTACAAATTCTGCCTAAACAATAGATCACTGTTCTGTCCACTCTCTTGTCCTTTAAAGCACAAAGATTGAGAACTCTGATCCTCTCAAAAGTGTTAATATGTGTGTGTGTGTGCCTTTTGTTCTTGATACTGAGTCAGAAATTTTAACACCTGTTCTCTTAGAGGGGAAATTCCTTCCTTGAAATATAACCATTTTAGGAAAGTTTGAATTCAAGTCTTAGTATTATGGCCAAGGCTTATCTAAGTTACCTGTTGAGGCTGGTATCCATAGGTTTAATCCCTGTTATTGCTGCAGTATCCATTGCTGCTTTTAGAGATAATACTCAAGATGGAACAAAGGAACCCCCTCCTGTTTCCTCCTTTATTAAATGTAAATGGCTACCAGCACAAGTTAGGCAGAGACTTGGTGGCTTCCTTTGTGAGACAAAAGCAGCAGTGGTTCCCCTAAATGTACTCATTAAAATATATTTTCCCTCTCTCGTGGCCCTGAAGGATCATCTCAGCTTATGAGAACTAAGCTTTTGTCTATCTGATTATTAAATAATTTCTAAAGCAGATGGAAAACTACAGTGGTTTAAACAGCTAGGCTGAGACTGCTGAGCTAAAAATAGTATAGCAGGCTCCTTTTAATTAATACAATGATGAAATATGACAGAAAAAGGAGATGTAGATATATGGATTTGTGTGTATGTGTGTCTTTAAAATTAAGTTACTACCTCAATACTAGGTATTATTTATAACATATATGATACATGATGTCTGATTTTAATGATGCCATTTATCTTCACTTGAGAGAGAAGACAGGCTAACTCTGCTTTCATAATGTCAATCCTTGCTGTACTCAAAAGGAAAATTGTAATAAGATAAACCTGCCACCATGCACAGTGCCATCCTTTTTAAAATGAGGTGGATTAGTAAGTGCTCCAAAGCAATAGACTGTCAGCTCTGCAACCCCGTGAGATCGACTGTTCCCTAGGGCACCATAGAGAGCATGGAAGAGTCAGCCTAGCTTTATATCTGTGATTCCACAGCACAAAAACCTGGCACAGGGCCAAAGGGGTCAGGTACTGTGATGTTTATCCTATCATTGTGCTGCCTATGTGTTTTTTGAGGACATTTCAAAACTGAACAGAGGAGAAAAGACATCTGCCACCCCTCTGATACAGCAGTGCTGGGCAGTGCACGCCCTGTAGTGTTCTGCTGCACCACGCAGTTGTGCTCACCAGATGACTGATGATCATGATGCTTGTTGGACCACACAGCTGGTGGCCAGGCTGTGGTGGGGGCCTGCCATAGAACTCACTGACATCACAGCTGCAGGCTTCTGGCTGGTAAGCTGAGGAGGCTGAGGATACCTGGCCTGTTGGATGCTGGATCAGACAGATGTTCCCTTGCTCCAAGGGGAAACCAGACAGGGAGGCACTGCAAACTATGCCTTTTGGTATAGAAGGACCTGACCAGCAGTGGGTACAAGGCCCTTTTGGCCATTGCACTAAGGTATCAGCTGGTACTTTGTAAGGTCCTGGAATTAAGAGGTAAACAATCACCACAGTGAAAATTCTCCTGTCAAAATCTTGCTGGCAGTGTCCTGCATAGTGCAGATCAGATAGCACTTGGCTTTCAGAAAGATTTGGTGCAAAACTTGGTGCATTCATTAGTCGTGAGCTGCCTTCTCGTGGTCAAAAGTATCAAGCCAAGGAAGATGAGACAGTGCAGCTTGTAGGAATTGAAGAGTGGTATAAAAAATTATGTAAAACCTGTTTTTCATTATTCCCCATTGATCCATGTGAAGGTGGCAAGCCTCTTGCAAGCTATCAGGAATCCACAGTGTCTTGCTAAAGTATGTCAAATGGTCTGGTGTTCATCTCTGTCTCCTGAGTTATGACTCTGAGATGAGCAGGAGCCCTGTGGGTAAGATAACTTCACTTGCTCCAAGCCCACACTCCTGAAGCCAAGATGTACAGCTTTCCACCAGTGCAGATGACCAATCTGGGAGTACTGAAAGATTTTTGAAGGGAGGCATTTAACCCAAGTAAGAGACAAAAATCCTGTGCTACTGTTTGCAGTTCATCAACAAAGCTTTACTGTTTCTCTTTCTGAAACGTGGTATTGTTTCATGTCTTTGTCAATCAAGACATAGCGAGACCCAAGCAACTAGAACAGGCAAACCTAGAGAGTCTGATTATTTTTCACTCAAGTGAAGACTCACTGTCTAAGGAGTTGGGCATGTCTGGCATCCTGGCTACAAGTAGGCTCTCTCTGGTATGGAAAGCAACACTGTAAGCACAGTATTATGAGCAAGGAAGGGATCATGAACCTCTAACTCCATGTTCCTGGTCTGGCTCTATGCCACCTACAGCGTTAGTGGAACAAAGTTCCCCAACCTCATACAGTGATGCAAAAGCAAGCTGTAACAACAGCTTAGATATGGTTTCCCTGTGTTGCTTATCACAGTTGAAAAGTTATAGCAAAATTAATCAATAGTAACTGCTTTGTTTGAAGAAAGAATGAGCTAAAAATTATTTGAGGGAGGTTCTCAATTGGACTGAAGTGCCAGAGCACCACAAGAAACAATAACTGACTGATTCTGAGAGAGCATTTTTAATACACATTTCAAATATTCTTATGACCTTACTAATAATTATGATGATGTAGAAAGAATATAGGCCACTTTATTCCTTGTTCTAAGTGTCTTTGAGCTATTCCTCAACTAATAATTTTCCTGATGTTTTTTCAAAATTACACACGTTTCCAAGTTGTGTTCTTGAAATCCACATTTAATTCTTGAAATTCAAATGAAATTTTCATTAAAATTTATGTTTTTATCCAAAACCAAGTTCTTGGAGTTCTACCCCAAGTTTTGCATTATGTTTCCAATTCCTATTCCTATACTGGGTTTCCCAGTGAGTTCGAAGGTTGTGGGGCACATCTGGCTGGGCAGCCCCCTCCACCAGGCCGGCTTAGACCTCCAGGAACTGCCCCAGGAGGTAGCACACCTGCAAAAGTGCACGATAAGGTGTGTGGCACAGAGTATGTACTGCTGCAGCAAGGCCAAGCCTTCAAGGACCTCAATTCAATCAGTGACCATGAGCGGTGGAACTCAGGATCCTGCATGGAGGAAGAAAATCAGTAAGCACGACCAGAACCCTGAACTTCCAGAGAGCTATCTTCGACCTCCTCAAAGACCTATTTAGAAGAATCTCATGGGATAGGGTTCTAGAATGGAAGGGGGTTCAAGAGAGCTGGTCAATATTCAAGCATCACTTCTTCCAAGCTCAAGACCGGTGTATTCCTATGAGCAAGAAATTAGGCTGGATGAGCTGGGATGTGGAAAAAGGAACAGGCTAGACTGAAAGTCTATAGGAACATCATTATAGTATGTGGGAAGTGAGTCTGGCAAGGGATATCATGGACAACAAGAAGGGCTTCTACAAGTACATCAGCAGTGAAATGAAGACTAGGGAAAATGTGGGGCCACTGCTGAATCAGATGGATGTCCTGGTGATGGAAGACTCAGAGAAGGTGTAGTGACTGAATGCCTACTTTGCCTCAGTCTTTAGTTCTGAGGCCAACCATCAGAAATCCCAGACCTTAGAGGTAAGAGAAGAAACCTGGAGAAAAACCTCCCCTTGGTCATAGAAGATGGGGTTAGAGATTGGCTAGGCAGACTTATCACTCATAAATTCATGGGCCCTGACGGGTTGAGGGAGCTGGCAGACATGGTTGCTAAGCCACTCTCCATCATCTTTGAAAATCATGGAGAATAGGAGAACAGCTTGATGACTGGAGGAAAACTAATGTTACTTCCATCTTCCAAAAAGGGCAAGAAGGAGGACGTGGGAAACTACTGGCTGGTCAGCCTTATCTCCACCCCAGGAAAGGCGATGCAACAGATAATTCTGGAGGTCATTACCAAGCGTGTAAAAGAAAAGAAAAGAGTAGTCAGCATTGATTCACCAAGGGGAAATCAAGCTTAACCAATCTGATAGTCTTCTATGATGACATGGCAGAATGGGTCAATAAGAGGAGAGCAGTGGATATTGTCTACTTGACTTCAGGAAGGCTTTTGACACTGTCTCCCATAATGTCCTCACAGGTAGGCTCAGGAAATGTGGGTTAGATGAAAGGACAGTGAGGTAGATCAAGAACTGCCTGAATGGCAGAGCTCAGAGCATCATGGTCAGTGGGATAGAATTCAGTTGGGGGCCTGTGGTCAGTGGTGTTCTCCAGGGATCATTACTGGGTCCAGTCTTACTCAACTTGTTTATCAATGACCTGGACAAAGGGATAGAATGTACCCTAAGCTGGTTTGCTGATGATACAAAACTGGAGGAAGTGGCTGATATACCTGAATGCTGTGCTGCCATTCAGCGGGACTTTGGTAGGCTGGAGAGTTGGGTGTAGAGAAACTTCATGAGGTTCAACAAAGGCAAGTGTGTAGGGTCCTCTACCTGGGGAGGAATAAACCCAAGTACCAGTACAGTTTGGGGGCTGACCTACTAGAGAGCAGTTCTGCAGAGAAGAACTTGGGAGTCTTGGTGGATGACAAGTTGACTATGAGAAATGTGACCTCATATTATTCTGCTTTGCAAAACAGGCTCAGTGCTCCCCCCTTTGAAGAGAGCCAAACACTGGGGATATGTTCCAGGCAAACCTTAGGCATACACTTAACTTCATCATGCCCGCGCAGGGACAGCTTGAATACGTTATCCTGTAATGAGCAATTACTAAAGCACAGTGGAGCTCCGGGAACATGGGCCGCTGTATTGCTCCACTCCTACACAGCTGGGGACCTGCAGTGCATTTTGGAGAATTAGAGCATGCAGAATTAACTTCATCTTAATTTAGTCCCCTGAGTGCAACATAAAGTTCCCACTTTGGTAATGCTGTCTTCCAAGAACATTATGGCATGCCAACAAAGTCACTATTTTCTCATCTGATGGAAGTGACAAACTGCCATAATGCAAAGTATAAAAAATTCAGACCCTTCCTAGTTCTGGTAGCTACTGTGCCATCAGAAGATGACATTTTTTATCTGTATTAAGAAAAATGAAAGAAAACGTTTACAGTATGCTAGCCAGTAAGACAAAAATGAACTAAAGTGCCGACCGATCTACAACAATTTTTTTTACAGCTACTTACATTGCCTACCATTTCCACCTTTCCAAACTGAGCTTGTCAAGTTACCCTTCAAATCAAATGCAAGAGAAAAATCCATCCTTGGCTGTGCAACTATAAACCCAGCCAGTCTAGTAAACTGAGAGTTACTCTTTCATGTATTTGGCAAATCTGGGAGCAGAATTTACCACTTGGTGTAAATATTTCTGCATAGTTTGTTTAAAAAAAAAATAATCTTGCCTACTCCTCTTCCTGGCAGACTCTTAGAAAGTAGTAAATATGCAGATGGGCATAGTGATATATTTTGTATCAACATATTTTAAATGTGTGCATATGCATTAGCTATATAAATACATTCCCCAGGAAGTCTGCCAGTGGATATACTACAAAGCCTTGTGTGTTACGTTTGGGTTTGCTTGCGCAGTAGCACAGCAGCATCAGAAAGAACCTCTCTAGTTGTATTTGCTGTATGACAGTTCACACTTACCTGTGCAGTTTCCTTTTTCTATTTGCATGTACAAATGTTTTAGATTTATATAAATATACATACGTACACATATGAGCAAGAATATAATAGAATCATAGAATGGTTTGAATTAGAAGGAGCCTTAAAGATCCTCTAGTTCCAACCCCCTGCCATGGGCAGGTATAACTTTCAATAGACCAGGTTGCTCAGAGCTTCATCCAGCCTGGCCTTGAACAGCTCCAAGGATGGTGCATCCACAACTTCTGCAGGCAATCTATTCCAGTGCCTCACAATGCTCACAGTAAGGAATTTTTTCCTAATATCTAATCCAAACCTACTCTCTTTTAGTTTTAATCCATTCCCCCTTGTCCTGTCACTAAGTGTCTCCACCTTTCTTGTACGCTCCCTTCAGGTAGTGGAAGGCCACAATTACGTCACCCCAAAGCTTTCTCTTTTCCAGGCTGAACAATCCCAATTCTCCCAGCCTTTCCTCATAGCAGAGGTGCTCCATCCCTCTAATCAGCATTCTGGCCCTCCTCTGGACTCATGCCAACAGGTCGATGTCCTTACTGTACTGGGGACCCCAGAGCTGAATGCAGTGTTCCAGGTGGGGTCTCACCAGAGCAGAGGGGTAGAATCCCCTCCGTTGACTCTGGCCCTGCTGCTTTTGATGCAGCCCAGGACACATTCGGCTTTTTGGGCTGCAAGTGCACATTGCTGGATCATCCACTAGCACCCCCAAGTCCTTCTCAGCAGGATTGCTCTTGACCTGTTCATTCATCCTGCAGCCTGTATTGATACCAGGAGTTGCTCTGATCCAGGTGCAGCACCTTGCACTTGGTCCTATTAAACTTAAAACATGAGATTGCCATGAGCCCATTTCTCCAGCTTATCCAGGTCCCTCTGGACGGCATCCTGTCCTTCAGGTGTGTCAACCACACAATATGTATTGTATATACATATAGTCTAATGCCTTCATTATAAAGCTGTTATGAAACCATAACAAAGTCTATGAAGTTTCTATGAAATATTGCTCTGGGTGACACATGAAGACCATAACACTATGTCAAATCTATATGACATATCAAGTCAAATTGTACTTGATAATGATCAACACAAGTAATTCCAGCTGCTGCATCTTCAGCTCTAGTGCTTTGCTTGCTCTGTACCACTCCATGCACAAAGCCTATCCCACCCTGTGCTGTCCAGTATCCCTGCTCCTCCACTGCCTCTGGTTCTGCCCCCTGTCCCTGCCTTTTCTGTTCTCCAGAAAAATTGCTGCACAGACAGATACCTGAAAGCAAGTGGAACAAGCTAGTCTTGCCCAAGCTCTGGAGTTCCTACCCTGGGGGCTGGAGAGGAGCAGCCCTGGTCAATGTCCAATGCTGCCCTGTGCTGCAGATTCCTTCCCAACTGGACCAGCTTCCCTTTCCTGGACTGGCTGGAGGTTGGAGACTGGTAAAGGACAAGAGAGGGAGGACATCTGTCCACTGCCCTTGAGACCCCACTGTCCCCTTGTCTAAAAGGCTTAACAGTGTTTCATGGTTCTTGCTATTACTTTTCCAGTGCCAGTACCATGAGGGAGTCAAAGGGTACTGCACATCACTGTTTCCATGAGCACTGACAGATGGGGGCAACAGAGGAAGTGCTGTGCATGGATATGTATGTGACAGTATGGTTAACCATGCACTATGGAACCATATGGGTACTGTTGCAATGGTGCTATGAGAACCATGCTCTTTGATTTCATTGAGCAAGGAAAAGCCACAACAAATACTGTAGTGGGAACATAGAAAAAAGACAAGTTTGCATTTCATTCTAGACAAAAATCAACTTGCTTTTTCAATGATGATAGGCTGGAATGAGCATTCTGGTATTTCTGCCCCGCACCTCCAGCCCCTTCTCTAGAGTTACTATTTAGATGAGCTACAGTATTAAGAGAGAAGCTGCAAAGATGCTAGCTGCAAAAATAAAGGATGAAATAAAAAGTCAAGCATCCACATTCCCCCCAACTAAAAATGAACTTCTGAGGAAACAGAGGAAGAAAAAGAAAAGGAACTTACCACACTGCGAGTGAACTTTTCTAGAGAAGTTCTACGACCTTGCTCATTCTCTGTCTTAACAAGGGAAAAAGTGGGGAGAGAAAAATACAGAAAAAAAACCCCTTCAGCTTAAATGCAGTTGTTCAAAACAGCAGCAAAATATAGGGAAGCAGCAAGTGGAAAAAGTTGTAAAAAAATGTAAAAAGCAGAAATCAATGTTTGCAATAGCAAACATAAGAAATCAAAATGCCTTAAAGAATGAGAGACATCTCTACTTTTACTCTCAGAGAATGTTACCTTTTCTCCTGTGAGATTTTTGAATGGCTCAAACAGGTCTGTGCATTGCAGTGTCTTACAACTATTGGTATTGATTTCTTGTTCATTGAGTTGTCCTTCTGGCTGTTTGAGCTGGGACCTCTGATTCTGATTTACATCTGCCAAACAGCTGACTGGAGGCTCCCATCTACTTGCTTAGAGTGATGAAAAAAACCACTGTAACTTTTACACTATTAGAAAGCAATGTGTGAGTGAATACAGCACTGGAAGAAAACCACCACTGGACTCATTGCCAGGGAATCTACACTCTTCTACTTACCCAAAGGGCAGAAGTGTATTTCCATTAAGTTTGGCTACATCAAAACACAAGACAGCCTACGCATGTTTTTGAAAGGCCACAAAAATATACAAGACAGATTTGGGACACTGATATTTTTGTACCTGGAGTACAGGACCATTCAAATGCAGGAAGACCTTCTATTCACTGTGAGAAGACAAGTGTGTGCATCACAGTTTTATTAATATAACCCTGAGACAGCTGCTTACTGCAGCGCTTCGTTCATTTGGCACAAGGGAGATCTAATTGTCACTAACAAGGAAGAACTAAATAATGTATCGGTATGTTTGTTGGAATATCTAAGAGAAAAAAATTGTTATGAAGAAGAGAAGAAATTCAACAATATGAAGGAAAGTCACTGCAGTCAGAAAACTGTCGACACTGCTCATTTCCAGGAGAGAAACTTATTTTAAGTTTGCTGGTGAGCTAGCAAAATGGGTGAGGTAAGATGGAAGTAAAACTGCTGCAAAGGAGATAAGGAGCTCTGTACAAGGGAAAACCACAGCAATGATGGTGCATGAGAGTGCAGTGGAAATAAGCATTGCACTGAGAAAGGCAATAGCTGACATATCATCTGCCACAGATTCAGTGGCAGTAACAACCCCCAGAACAAAGCACCAGTGCAAAAATCAGATGGAGAAGATGTAAGGAAGCCAAAAGCTCAGATAAATGATATGAGAACTTGTGTAGGTGAGTCTAGGCAAAGCCTTTTGATTCTTCTGCATGTTCATCACAGCTTTCACAGCTCTCTGATGTCTAGAAGGTTAGTCTGAGGCATCCCAGGCAGAGATGAGGCAGATTGTCCCTGCCACATCACCAGAGATGAGACCAAAACATAAAGCCCTTTTAAAACAAGCAGTATTCTTGGTCCAGATCAAAGAGCCAAGCAACCTCCCCACTTAAACTGCTTGAGGAAGTCACACCATCAGCTCTAATGTCCCAAAAGTGGTATCAGAAGTGAAAGCTAGAGGCATGTCATTTTAGCCCACATGGAGGATGGAGCCAAGGCCTCAAAGCAAGTATCAAGCAACAAAACAGACTTCCTGGCTGGCAGGAAGGCAGTGTTGTACCCAGTCCAGTGGTTCCCAAAGGACTATTTAACATGCACTAAGCTGAGGGTTAGTTGCATCTCCTTGCATGTAAGAGGAGGAGAAAGGGGAAAGAAACACCACTCTTCTGCTGAATATTACAGCAGTGCAACTGCTCAGAGCATCACAGATCCCCTCTTTGAAGGAGCCTCAGAGATGTCCCGGCACCCCAGGCAGCAGAGGTGACAAAGAGAGCCTGCAGTCCTGACACTTTGGCTGAACATGTCTCAGTGAGCAGGACTGAGGACAGAAGTACCCAGCTGGGCAGCCAAATTAAAGACACAATTTCATTCAGGAGAAGAAATACCTGGACAAAAGACTGAGTGTTCTGCAAGGATCCCTAGGGGAGCAAGGGACTTGGGAGTCTGCAGCATTGCAGTGCTGTGGGCTGGAAAATCAGTGTCTGGCTCAACTGCATTTTGAAGTGAAGCTTTGATGTGCAATGGGGGTAAAAGAAAGTGAGCTGTGGAATGCAAACCACACTGTGCCCCTGCATTTGCCATCAAAATTTAGCGCTTCTGCTTTTTCTACCTGCAATGTGATGCAGCTTCCCATCCAGCAGAAAGGCAGGATAATTGTCTCCAGGGATGATGAACATATTGTTGGGCTGCTGAGAGCTTGCCTGGCAAAGGGAGCCCACCACAAGGCTGTTTCCTGCCTACCACAACTGAAGACACGTGTGGGGAAGCAGCCACGGGGAGCATCGACAATGTCTCACAGAAGCACCTTGCAAAGCACAGTCTCCAGTCACTCTACACATTTGGCATGGTGGTGGCAGGCTGGGACCAGCTGGATACATGGAAAGCTCATCCCCATAGCATCCAGCTCTGAGTCAAAGCATGACATTTTCTAGTAAAATAAAAAGCAGCTGAGGCAGGCTGGCTGCAGAGTGATGAGCCGGTTGGAGCAGTTTTAGTGTCTGTGGGTGTGGGTGCTGGCTGTATGGCTCACTGGCTCTTCCTGTCTGCTTGCCCCTGTGGCTGGCAGCCTGCTGTGGATGGAACTGCCTGCCCACATCTCTCCACCACGGTGCAGAGGTGGGGAGGCTGCCTTGCACAGCAGATGAAGGAAATTTAAAAATAACAAAGTAAAAAAACCCAACAAAACCAGAGACTGAGTCAGACCTGCCTCAGTCCTGGGAACAGATCTGGGGTGTGGACCCTGGAGCCGTGCCTGCTGTAGCACCACAGCAGCATTTGCACAAACATGCACTGTGTGTTCAAAGGGGCAAAGGCAGAGAAACACATGTGCATGCTAGGTCATGTTGTCCTCTTAGATGCAAAAAAAATCAAACTTTGCCAGTAAATACACCAAGAGACTCTACCAGCTAATGGCAAAGGACATGTGCATTTGGATAGTAATTATTGACTTTTTTTCTCCAAATTTCCCCTTTTTTTAATAATTAATTATTTACCCAGCCATTCAATTTTAAGTTCCTTTGTGTAGATGCTGCTGGCTCAGAGTTTAAGTAGAAAAAAATTAAGAAGACCAGATGACACTGATTATTGAAAGTAATTATGAGAAAAGTGCTCAGCATCTTTACAACATGCAAGGCAAGTTCTGCCACTGAATCAAACTGTCCATGTGTGCCCTGATGGGACTGAGATGGGGGCATAATCTGCATTAGGAACTTTCCTGGACAATATAGAGCAGTCATCACAGGGGTCTGGATAAAAGCAATGCTTCAAAAGATGTGTGAGGAAAATGGAACCTATCCCTCATGGCATGAAGGTCCTAACCATTCCCTTGCTGACGCTTTTTGCCAGGGATCTGAAAAGGGGTAGGGAAATACATACAAACACTTGGTCTTCTGAATTTCAGGTCCGCAAAAATCTCTCCCTCCCTGCTTCACTCCCTCCCTGGGTTTATTTTGTCAGCTATGAAATCCTTTTTTTTGGTATGAGAGTTTGGGGTTTGGAGTGGGGTTTATTTTGAACTTTAACTTGGTGAAAAATATGTGTTTCAGAGGGAATGGCATCAGATGAAAATAAAGGATAGTTACTTTCCTGACCAAAGGCCAGGAGCAGGTCCTGGGCTTTTCAGGCAGTCATGTCTACCTGTTCAAAGTGAGAAAGCAAAGGCACTACCAAGTGACCAGAACAGTATTTTGCATATATTTTGTGTCCATTTGAACAGGACCACGGTGAACGCACACTTCTCTGAACCAGCTAGAGAGGAAAACAATGCTCTAAAGCAAGTAATTACCAACCTGCTCTTCCCTCAGTGTGGCAGGGTTTACTCCCATGGCTTTGCAGCCTGGCTGCACTGCAGCCGTGGGCACCTTTCCAGGATGCTTCCCTGTCTGCAGGCAGGGCCAGACGGCAGGAAGCCACCCCATGCCAGGCTGGCATGTTCATGACATGAACACCAGGACTGTGACCAGGACTGTGACCAGGACTGTGCTGCTTCAGCTAATGCAGAGATGCCCACCAATGTCATTGTTTCACCTTTACGATGAGTAATTGAAAGTGCCTCAAGATCTTTTCTGCTTCTTTCTCTCCCTTCTCCACAAAAATAACTAGCAGAGCTTGTGTCTGGCTGCTCCTTCACCATTAACAAAAGTTCCTGTGCAAAACTGATCTACACTGCTCTTTCCCCAGGGAATAAAACCCTGCTCTGTATCCAAGTCACCCTGCCTAAATGCCTCCTTGCCTTGAGTGAGGAGATTTGTCACAGCACTTGTCCTGATGGGTGGCTTGTTGCTGTCTAAGGACATCCAGCCACCATTTTGGTTGCTATGGAGAAGGGCTGGAGGGCAGTGCAGTGGTGATTACCCGCTGTACATTACCCTGCAGTAACTTGCATATCAGCAGAAATAGCAGCAGGTCGACACTTGATTTTGCACAGCACAAGTGGGGCATGTTTTGTAGATACACGAATGAAACACAGTAAGTTGGTCAGGGTTCTCAGTACCATCCAGCCCTTCACTGTTAAACCAGATGCTTTCAGCAGCCCCATGATTTCTACCTGCTACAGAGAGTGGGATGGGCATGAATGCACAGAACTTAAATTGGTCTGGGCATATGGCCATTCCTCCTGAGGACAGGGCTCCACCCTCATCCCTCCTCTTCTCCAGCCTAGCAGGGAAGAGGACTTCTGTTTGAGGCAGAAAGCTACACCCAGCTTTCCCTCTCTGCAGCTCACTGCTTCCAATCACACCCTTGCTGGAGGCCAACCTCATATTCCCTGCTGAGCACCATGAATCTGTAGGATTGAGGCCAATAATACTGTGGTTACTTGCAATAATGACACTGGGAAGAATGAAGGGAAAAAAAATCTTAAATGGATTAAGAAAGTATGTATGCCTGGTCTGCATACAGCCTATGTCTGCTGTCTTGCATCCTTTAGTGGTGTGAACAGTATGTTCCCCTAATAATTCTGTCATTGTATCTCAATCCTGACCCATAATTTCTTCTACTATACTCCCAGAGCAGGGAGGGGAAGCTCTACATCTGTGGTTATTGTATGGCGTGGAAGAAAATAACTCTTCAAACTTACAGTACCTTACAAATATCAAAAAAGTCAAGCATGTTTGGAACCCCTAATCAAGCTTTGGCTTCAAGCTGAGCAGGTCACTATTATTATTGCCATTTGACAAAGAGAAGGATATGAGGCAGGCAAAGTTGAACCTTCTTTTCACCAAGCTCACACAAGAAATTAGGTGGGGGAACCAAGGGAAGCACATGGATTTTTATGGCTCCTGGTTCTGTGCTCTAGCCACACAGTCAACGTTTCCCCTTTTCCTGCCCTCTCAATTTGCCACAACCCAGTGCCAAAGGGCAAAAGATCACAAATAGCATAAACTTCTCCACAAAATATTCATGTGTGAATTGGAAGCCATAGTTTATTTGCTTAGTGCAAGCAACTCCTTTATCCCATGTCCATCATGCTGTGCTTCTGACAGAACTTATTTTCAGTCATGAAAGTCACACAGTGTGGTATACAGGCAATGTGAGGATAATGTCTCTGGGGAAAGACATGCCTCAGAGAGATGCACTCATCAAGACTAAAAGAAGTGCAGTGAATTTCTATTCACATCAGTGAATCCAGGACTTTGTTTCCAGGTTCTAAGCCAAATCCTCCAGCCACACAGGCTCTGATATGCCACTGGGTTTCTCTTTTCCTTCCCTCTGCTTTCCAGCTATTTAGACGAATTTTAAAAGAATTCCTCTCAAAGCTGCACCAAAGGTCCTCAAGATAGGACTGTGTAGCTCAGTGCACAGAAACTTCTTGTTCTTTCTGTCAGCATTTCTGTACCTACACTCTTTCCAAAACATTCACTTGTCCAACATAATGCAATGTGGTTGCACAAAACTTTACAGACTCCAGAGTAACACCAACTACCCTCCCACATCATGTGAAGCTGGTGAACAGCACATCTGCACAGATCTATTCTTGCCTTTTTTGTGCTTTGATATATTTACTCGTGCACCCACAGCTCTTTCTAAAAGAAACTTGATTCTTGCTTTCGTGGTTGCGTTAACATGTCACCAAAACCTCCTCCTCTGGCAGTTTGCTGGGGAATGAGGATGTCATGCTGACACATCTAGGGCTTGATCTGACAGCAAACAAGGATTGCAAAAAAATAAACCTCCAGTTTGAATGGGCTCGGCTGGGAGGAGAAAACTCTCCTGGCTTTCAAGCACACGAACCCTCATGTGTTCAATGGAGACTTGGGGGTGAGGGGAACCATAAACTGCTAGGGGTAGGAAGATGGCAGAGGTTTTTATGCTTTATACCATCAGAAGAC
Source organism: Pachyramphus minor (assembly GCA_013397135.1). Taxonomy (NCBI): domain Eukaryota; kingdom Metazoa; phylum Chordata; class Aves; order Passeriformes; family Tyrannidae; genus Pachyramphus; species Pachyramphus minor. Next base: position 322,752 of record VYXB01001197.1, on the reverse strand, counting down.
TTTGCCTTACACTTCCTTCTTTCCCCACAGCTTCTGAACTCTAAGTCAGGTCTAACCTACACTGGCTAATGCTGTCACAGACCAGACATTTTGAAACAGAAGGCTGACTGCTGCTCTCCACTACCTTCCCCTAACCACCTGCCAGTAGTTTTGGCACAGCAGACAGAGAGACTTGTCTCCTTTTGTCACCATATGCATGCTTTTAGGGCACACAATGACAACCAGGACAAAAATACCACTGGGATTTCATTGTATTGTGTCGATGCAATGTAATTTGGCAGCACACAGAGAATGCAGCAGAAAAACAGCAGGGAAGATGGTGACAGGAAACCACATAGTCAGACTGTGGGAGTCAGGAGTCAGTTTACACAGGGTCCTGGAAGCCGAATGTAAGTGGGACACATACTCATGTACCTGGCATGCACATGCACACAGATAGACACACAGATATATGGGAATTATCCATGAGGTGCGGGAAGCATTTGAGCACAGCCACAAATGCTGAGATCAGTAGCTTATCTCCCAGACCTCTTAGAAAGAAGGGGCACAGGAACAGGAGTTGTAACTCTGTGTAACCACTCCTTTCTGCCCTAATCTGGGGGCTCCTGACAGAATCACGGTGCTGGCAGAGCTCCTGCAGATACTAAAAGGTTAAGAAGGGCTCAAACCCAGATCTCCTGTGAGACAATAGGGCTGGAATTCTTGATTACTACATGCGTTGTAATTATTTCCTGTCTCAGAGGAAAATGAAATATCTCTGGGGAGGCAAAAGCAAGGGAAAAGAAGAACAGGAGTACGGAAGTCACTGAAGGAGAATTTATAGGTAAGGCATCCAAAGGAAATATCACATGGTGAGGCTAGGCAGGTGAAAACCTTAATGGGTGAATTTTGCACCAGTAATGAATAGATTGATGGGTTCTGCTTCTCATACCATACACCATCTTTTCCATGAGAAAGAGGCAATACAATTTTAATTGCCTACATGGGGTTTGGGTGACAACTGTGCAAAACAAACACCTTTCAATATTATTTTTACCTTGGGTCACCATATTTTCCCCAAAACTCATGCTGAGGCTGTGCACACGGATGCCATACCCTGTGTCCCCAGTGAAGAAGACAAAAGTGCTCATTCCCTTCTTAAAGGAAAAAAGAAAAGAAACAGTATTTTCATTTTCACACTAGCAGCAAGCAGCATGTGAGAATCAAGAGGTGCTAAGAGATGCAAGCATGTCCTTTCCAACAGATACCTTCTTCTTCGCCAGCAGTAAGTCCTGGTAAGCACTGGAACGGAGGAAACGCGCATAGCTGTCACTCTTCATCAGCTTGTAAATGTGCTCCTGTGGGACGGGAGGAAATGAGAGACAGAGAATTGTTATCAAACCTCATTTAGACATCACAGGGATTTAAAACAGCAAATTAGAAGGAAGAGAGACTGATCAAAGTTCTAAGTAAGGCTGCTATTATTGATTATCTGTGCTGTAGTAGTGTACAGGAGGTCCATCCTGGGGCAGGATCCTGCTGTGCCTGGGGCTGTATAAACACAAAACAAAGAGATGGCCCTCACCCCAAAGGCTGGCACACATTATTTGATAATCAGTATTATTCTGAAAACACTGCAACTCTCTGAAGTCTCCAGATTATAAGCAGGTGCCTAGCCTGTCTGAAGCTACTGGGATGCCTCTAGAAGGAAGAAATAAACACCAGAAATTGTCCCATAGATTAGGTTTCAGTTTACCACTCGTAGGTACTTGGACTATCACTCAGCATTCCCCTCCTGTTCACGGAAGGGAACTGATACTTGGACACATTTCATCTCCACTTAAGCATGCATTTAAGCAAGCAAACCTGCTAATATCCTGAAAAAGCCCATATCTCTGGTGACTATACAGGGAAGTTACATGACTAGCTCAGATGGGATGGATACATCTTACATCGGATGAGTCTCTCTTTTGGGTTCTTTCTTCTCCTAGCAAGTCTAACTACAGTCACCAGTTTGCTCTGAGAGAATCTTCAAACTTACAAAGTAGTGTTTCATTGCAGCAGAACTTAACACATACCCTTTTCTAATTTCCTTCCTTAGTTTTACTTTCCTGCTGAGAATCCCTTAACACAGTCATCTCTTCTCCTAGTTATCGCTAGATTTGTAATAGATATTATCCCAAACATGAAGAAAATAAAATCAAAATACTTTGACCAAATAATGACTGAGAACATGCAAAAGGAACTCAAGAGAAAAACAGGCACCCTGGGCATTTCTTGTAAACTTTGCCCACGGAAGCACTTTTACAGAGTTAATAAGCTGACTTATACAGTCAGTTAATATACTGACTTATACAACACGAAATATTCTCTCCTATCCTAAAGCCATTGTACATGAAACTTTAGAGAACCAAACCAGACAGAAGTTGCACAGCTTATTTCAGTGTGTTAACAAGCCAAGCAGAATTCCCTTATCTCCACCAACACTGGTAATTAGCGATGACCTGTCTGTACACAGAAGAACTGCTTAATTCAGCTTTCTTACACTATTCGGTGTAGTCCTAAGAGGGGCATAACTGCCACTGGTTTTCCTACTACACAGCATAAATGTATCCTTTGCGCTACAACCTGGTGTGGAACAATTTTTACTGGCTAATTTCCACACTTGCTTTTAGTCTTGACAGATCCTCATTTGTGCAGCACTATCTAACTGAAGGACAACGCAAGATTTTGCAACAGAAACACTCATATAAAGCCCTTTAGCAAATGTCACCCTTCTCGCTTCAGAAAAAAACACATGGGACGGCACAGTTTCATACTCCTCACGTACAGCATTGCCATGAGATTTCACATCCAGCTGTGGCATATTTGTTCTATTTATTCAGGATACAATGAGCCAAGTATGCCTTAAGACAAGAGAAGGGAAAATAACACACATCGTGGATATGGTCGTCAAAAGGTTTATATTCTCTGGTGTGAATAAGGATTCTCAACATCAGTTCTCTCCTAAATATTTCAACTAACAGGAACTCAGGACTCAATTGATTTAAACCCAAACATAACGCAACCAGTTTGCCTGTACTGTTATTTCTTAAGGTTTCCAAGGAGACTCCATGTCGTCCTAATGAGTTCTTTATAATTACTTAGGGAAAAGCCCCCACCTAACTATGTGATTTTCCAGGACCACAAGGAGACTGATGAGTAAGTGGGGTAGCCCATCAACCGTAAAGGGCCTGAGGGGTCTCCAGAGCCTTCTTCCTCTTAGTGGTCCTCACTGCAGCAGCCAGTACATATAGAGTGCTGGTGGGAGGGGGTGCTGAAGTGGGCAGGAAGGTGCTGTGGGGTTGGGGTGCTGTGGGGCTGGTGGGTGACAGGGGTATTTCTATTAACCTTTTGCTAGACATGACTAATATTTTAACTCTCTTTGGATTCCAAATGGTTTCTTTCCCCATGGTCAGAAAATTGGATCTCCTCTGAAACACAATGGCAACATTTTTGGAAAATAACATACAGCTTTCATTGCCACACATACAGAGGAAAAGGAGAACACACGAGGCTGGCCATACAACCCGCCTGCATGCCAGCGACAACTATCATTCTTGCTCATGTCAAGACGACTTCATGTATTTGACCTTAAAACAGTATAAACTCAATATCTGGTGGTGAGAAGCGGAAAAAATTACTTCAATCCTGAGCTGAAATAAACCACACATTGACTTGAAGCCCTTCCCTGAAATAGGAGTATTGCACTGCCAGAGTCCCACTGCCCCTGCAGTTGGTTGATTGGTTTGAAGCATTTTCTCTGCTTTTCACATCTTGGAATCACTGAGCAGCAATACTGGTACCTGTCAGCTGTTCAGCAACGACAAAGTCAAACAGGGAATAACTATTCCTAGGCTTTGAATGCTAATGAAGAAAGAAGGTTGGGCATAGGAAAAGGAGGGATATGCATAGCTTCAGAAGCAAACTTTACTGCTTAATTGTAAGAATTCAAAGGGTTTGCTTTGAAGAAGCTCTGGACTAGAGGCATGAATGATAAACAACACTGCATTTCTGAAGCACCTACTGGAAGTCTGAGCCAGCTGCTCAGGTCAGCAAAGACTGCCTTCCAATTTGCAACAGCTTACATTGCTGCAGCCAAAATCCCCACTGAGACTGCACCATGAAGATTCCTGCTAAAATTGTGGCTGTAGTGTGTGTTCAGCCCACTTACACAACAAATCTAGCTGCAGGGTGGAAAATGCCAGTGGCTGTGACATTTGTTTTAATATTTAGCCTACTCTGCCACCAAGCTATTTTCTGTTATACTTTCTAGAATCTGCAACTTTCTAGGGAGAACCTACAGCTAGGGTTTAGCAGCTCCTTATTTCATAAATACTTTGAAAGCTACTGGAGATCTAGCAACTGGCCATATTCTGTGGAAATCTGAGCAATGGGCATATCAACAGAGGTGCAGGCTTGGATATTGTTGCTCTGTGCAACTTGTACAAATTGGCTCATCCTCCTCTGTTATGGATTTTTAGTTCACTTTGAATCATTGCAACCCACTGGTCTCTCACTTTTTATTTTACTGAGGAGCTGCTTTTGTTCCACATCTTCATCACATGATGGAAAGGAAGGACACACTCATTAAAGACTGAAATTTCCCAGTGCAGCCAGCAACTCTAGTGATGCACTTTATACACATGCATGATCTCCCTGACATACCTGACACTGCTGGCAAGAAATCTGAGCCTTTCCATCCTTATGCTGAAATAACTTTCCATTTTGTAACCTTTTTTACATGATAATGAGCTCACTATTGCTGGTTCCCTGAATACACAAAGTAAATGCACTACTTGTATAAATTTTAAAAATGCAGCTGCATCTCTGGACATTACTTGTGCTGCAAGCAGTCTGGCCAGAATTACCACTGCATCGCTTCCTTACAAGTGCCATGGGAAGTTCCTGTGCCTCATCTTCACAAGAACAGGAGAAACACTCCATCTAGGCAGTGTAGTTTCTCCCAGCCATTGTTGGATACTACTTCCCAAGTAGGGCTTGGACTTGAAGCTCCCTGCTCTAGCCTTAAGACAGCAATCCTTTAGGGAGTCATGTTGCAAAACCAAGGATTTAAAACAATCATCTAACAAAATTTCCCAAGTGATCTATTAAACCATTAAGCTACCAAGGTAGCTTATAAAGTCAGATAAAAGGCAGAAAAAAAATAAGTCTGTTAAGATTTAACCAGGAGTTGACAGGCATCACGTGTCCCACTGGTCTCCCCTGCAGCCTTGCCAGCTATTTCTGAGCAGCAAGCTGCCATCTCAGGCCACTGCAGTGGCAGCTGCACGTGGAGACAGGACTGACTTGACATGTGAGAGCGAGCCCTGGTGAGCTGGCTTTCTGAGCTGAGCGGTCACTCAGTCCCTCACCCAATGTGCTGTTGATGAGGGTTGGCTGTACTGATGTTCCCCTGCAACGACAGATGTATGTTTGGAAATGTCTAACATGGAGGGTGACACAATAACTTGCTTTTGTAAGCATGGTGGATATCATATCCAGGAAGCAAACACTTCCCTTACAAGACTCCTGCAAGCAGTGCAGGTTTGTTGTCAAACATCCCCATGACTGTTGTTTCCCAGTTCTTGAACCAAGTCAACAGAGGCAGCGGGATGGGCTTGCATCTCATCTTGAGAAAAAGACAGACCTCTTTTGTGTTTTATGCACTTTAATCCCATCTCCTACATGGTGGGAAGAAATATGCAGGAGTGCTGAGGGATGTCCAGCTCCACCGAGCACATTCTCTATACCTAGTCTTCTATCATGAGAGTTACACTTTAGACAGCATAACCATTCCATTTGCCATCACCACTGCATGATATAAAAGAGAACAAATGGTACATTTTAAAGGGGAAAATGTTGTCCTTTCTACAAAACAAAGGAACCAACCAGGTAAATCACAAAAAAATTAGTTTCTACCCTTATGTGAAACCAAAATGAAATCCCACCCCTAACAGCTGACAGCTTAAGAGCAGGGAAATAAACCCTGATGAGGTTCAGCATCAGTTGACTGTTTTTCTTCCACAACAAGCTTTACCTTTGGAAAGAGATGAAGGACAAGCGTTGTAAATTTTTCCTGATGAGAGGGGAGAGGGGGAGGAAAAAATAAAGAAAGTTTGCAATCCAGACGGGAATGTGGGAGGTGGTTGAGATAGCAGAAACTGTCTCAAAGCTGCACCTGCTTCAAATCAATGTGCTGCTATGTGATCTCAGGTCTCTCTCCCCCCTTGCAAAGCACAATAACCTTGGGGAGGGCACTGCTGCCAGATAAGCAAGACCTTGGGAACACTCAGGAAAAATGTGGGAAAAAACCTGAATAATAAAAAACCCCAAATATCTGACTTTCCCAAAGTGCCTGGTAGATCCCAGGAATCATGTTGCCTCTTAAGAATGTTTCTTTTTAGCAGAAAATCTTGGTTCTTCCCTCTGAGTTGTGAAGAGAAGCTGGCAGCCCATGGCTTGGAGAGGTGCATTCTATCTGGGTTAAAAAATGGCTGAATGGCTGGGCCCAGAGTGGTGGTGAATGGAGTTACATCCAGATGGTGGCCGATCACTAGTGGTGTCAGCCAGGGCTCAGTACTGGGGCCAGCCCTGTTAAATGTCTTTATCAATGATCTAGTTGAGGGGATTGAGTGCACCCTCAGTCAGTTCACAGATGACACCAGATGGATGGGAGTAGGAAGGCTCTGCAGAGTGATGTGGACAGGCTGGATAGATGGGTCAAGGCCTATTGTATGAGGTGCAGTAAAGCAAAGTGCCAAGTCATGCACTTCAGTCACAACAGCCCCATGCAGTGTTACAGACTTGGGAAAGCGTGGCTGGAAAACACCTGTGGGTGCTGGTCAACAGCCAGCTGTGTGCCCAGGGGGCCAAGAAGGCCAATGGCATCCTGGCCTGTATCAGAAACAGTGTGGTCAGCAGGAGCAGGACAGTGATCGTCCCTTTGCACTTGGCACTGGTGAGGTCACATCTCAAGTCCTGTGTCAGTTTTGAGCCCCTCACTACAACAAAGACATTGAGGTGCTGGAGTGTGTCCAGAGAAGGGCAATGAAACTGGGGAAGGGTAGAGAGAGTAAGTCACATGAGAAGGGGCTGAGCAAGGTGGGGTTGTTTAACCTGGAGAAAAGGAGGTTCGGGGGAGACCCTATCACCCTCTATAACTACCTGAAATGAGGTTGTAGCAAGATGTGGATTGGCCTCTTCTCCCAGGCAACCAATGATAAAACAAGAGAAAACAGCCTCAACCTGTACCAAGGGATGTTCATATTGGACATCAGGAAGAATTTTTTCACTGAAATGGCAGTTAAGCATTGGAACAGGCTACTCAGGGAGATGGTAGAGTTACTATCCCTGGAAGTGTTCAAGAAATGAATGGACATGGCACTTAGTGCTATGATTTACTTGTCATGGTGGTTACCAGTCAAAGGTTGGACTTGATGACCTTGGAGGTATTTTCCAACTTTAATGATTCTATGATTCTATTCTATTTTAGCTCTTTCTGGGGAGTCTACACTAAGGTTAGATAGCTGTTGAGATTCACTTGAGCTCCAAGGGCCCACTTTGCCCTTTGAAAACTGGTCATAAACCTTCTTGCTGTAGCTATCCCACTAACATATTTTGGATTGTTTTGGAGCACTCCTTCACCCCATCATCAACAACTGGTATTAATTAGTAAGAGCTGATTTGGAGACTCCTTTGTATTGCAAGCATGCAGGCACCAGGAGCCGCCCCTCTGGCCAACTGCAAGGGAGATTTGCAGCATGTCAGACAAATCCATTAGAAGAAAAGCCCACAAGCAATGTAAAGCAGTAGATTAAACAACTAAATAAATAACAGCATACTGCAATGAATGTTAATGTTTGTTCTACCTGGATGCTGGGCACTGGGGAGGAATTTACTGCATGAGAGACTGGTACCTGAGTGAAGGCCTTGTGTTCTTTGCTGGAAGGATTGCAACAGACGCCAGCTGAGAACCTGGCTGGGTTGACTTTTGGAAGAGCAGTCTCTACAGCACAAAGAGGATGTGGGGAAGGAGAAAACAAGGAGATGCTTTTCTGAGCACACAGTGTGTGACTGCTGCACCTTCCAATTAGACTGGGCAACAGCCTAGTGCCTATCTGTTGGCACCTCCACTCTGCACAGACATCTGTGGCAGAGGAGCAGAGGTTAACCCGTGCCAGCACATGTGTACACTGCAGTCAGCAACACCTACTATGCAAGGGTTGTTGGAGACATGTCCTGTTCATTCTGTTGTATCGTTCCTAGTTCCTCCTCAGGAGTCTTGTCTGACCAGCAGAACCCCCTGTCACACCACCACCAGGATCTTCCAAAAAGCCAAAGGAAAAGAAACCTCCTCCTCTTTAGCAGTTACTTGTGCCACAACTGAATGCAACACTTTTTAGGAGGAATTATGATCAACTGCATTTAGCCTAACTGATGGTGCTAAAATGTACTTTAGAGAAAGCAGGAAAAATTGCTGCACCAGCTCTGGAAGCCAAAGTAGTTGATCGTAGGCACAACTGAGATGAGGCAAGCAGTGAAGAAGTGCAAGAAGAGACCTTCATATTTGCCCTGACTGAACTTGATGGGAAAATACCAGGGGTGGGGGCAGGAGGGAGGGAAACACATTTGTTTTATTCCAATTCCTTTTAATGTCTCCAAATCTCCACTAAGAATGCTTATTCTGGTTCCTGCATTTAGGATTTCACTCTTCTTAAAAATACCGTACTCCCTGTTTTGAGCTGCCTGTCTGCATTAACCAGGACAAGCTTCTGTCCTGGAGCCTCTCTGGTACCCAACAGTGCTGCCATCTAGCAGGGCCAGGGGTGACTGGGCACTCTGACTGCTGTGACAGTGCAAGGCTTTCCTTAATTTACAGTTTAGAAAAGAAATGCTTCAGATTGGTAAAAGGCACATAAGGGTCCTGGCCTAAGCATGAATTGCTCTGGAAAATCTGAGCAATATCTTTTTTTCCACTCCCAAGTATTTAAGGGACATGGTAATGTACACCCAGTAAATGCACCAGTTTTAGCTGGTGCATTTTCTTCATACTCAACCAAGTTGCTTTTGCTACTAAAGAAAAAAAAAGATGAATAATTATACTGCAATATAGACTAACCTCCCTGCTAAACTAAAAAGCATAAAACCACTTTCAGGCCACAAATGAAATTACACTGGGCTGAAGGCACAGGAACATAGTAAAAAGAACCTGAGCAAGCGGGATAACTGTAAGCAATAAGAGCTCATTTTGAGTAATACACAGAAATCCTTTGTTTAGCCCTGTAGATACATAGTTGGAAACGCAGTGTAAATCTTTCATGGAAAAGCGCATTGATAAAATAACACATAAATTTAGCTATGGCTCCTCTGTAAATTGATGAGACAACTGGTTTGCTTCACATCTTCGAACACACAAATGGGAGGGCAGAGCTGCAGGGAGTCCATGGCAGATGCAATGCAGAGGACTGGAAGCAAAGGGTGTTGAGAGCCATGCAGTTAAGGGGTCAGCTTGGTACTGCATGAGGATTTAGTCCTAAATATAGCAAGGGCTATCCTGGGACACAAGAGTGGGCTGCTGGGAGTCTAACACCATATGAGCAGCTTTAGGTTTTGAGAACAATGATCGTGGCTAAGAGGCTGATTCTCTCAATATGGGCCAAATCCTGGCTACTGGCAAAAAGCCCAAGTGAAAAGGTTTTGACTGGGGGGAGGGGACAACCTCCTGTAGCATTTGGGAGACTGGTATTTCTTTTCCAAACAATACAATATATAGGAGTTGCAGCAACAAAGATGGTGTTTTTCACTACTATGTATGCTGTGGTACAGCTATGAGATGCTGTGGTACAGCTATGAGATGTAACTACTTAACCTTTTGGTCAACACCCCGACACTTGCAGGTTGTCTGCAGCTTCCTCTTTGTTTTCTCTGTAGAAAATCCTGCCAAAAAGATAAATTGAGCCATAGAGAGGAACAGAATCCCTCACACAGCAGAAGGAAATTCTGTTGCAGTTGGGCAGTCTATGTCCCATAGGAGAGGGTGACAGAGCAGGATACAACTCTACAGAAATAAGCAGGATACAGCTTCTGAGTAAAGGTGACTATGCTGAGATAGGGAACACCAGCCCTGCTTGGATGGCTACCTAGAGAACACGAGTTGGATATGTAAACAGTTTTCCATGCCTCATCAACATCTGGACTGTAAGATATCTGCTGCTGTATCATCTTGGACTGCCTTTAAACGATTGAGCCTGACAGCCCACATTCATACCTGCTGTGGGCTGAGAAGGGAAGATGTGAAATGCATTGCTGATAAATCTGCCCAGGGATTTTTGTTTTAATTTTTAATTAGAAGTGTGAACACTTAAAGAGGTAACAACCTCTTAATAAAATTAAAGACCACAGTGTTCCTGCAGCACATGGGTTTGGCAGGAAGGGACCATACCCCCATCATCCATTAGAATTGGACTCCTGGAGTCCTGGCTTCTTGATTAGAAAAGGACGCACTTGCAAGCACTTTTACTTCCTATCTGGGAGAAACAGAACAGCATCAGCAGGTTCCTGACCTTCACATGAAGAAGAAATATTCTTGCTCTGGATCTGACATGCAGTTGTTTCTTGCGTTCAAGAAGCACAATGCACACTACTGGCACAAAAGTCCCAGAGTCTGAGTGCTGAATTCAATTTTTAAGCAAGCTAGAGACTCTCCCATGTAATCCATTTGCAGGTTTTTTTTGGAGTCACACTGAGGCACTGTTAATACTCATGCATATAGTTCTAGATAGCTTGGCAGGATCAGCACCCTGAATAACAGGCAGACTATTGTCCTGTGGGAATATGCTGACTGTTCTTGTCACCCCATTCCCATGATCTTTCATTTGGAGAGGTCTGCTGCCTTCTGTCACTGTGTGTGCAAGGAGAGAACTCAGTCATGACTTTTTCCTGGCCCTTTTTCTGCTTGTGTGTGACAGAAGGGCATAGCATAGACAGTAGTTTGACCCCTGATGCCTTCAGAGACAGAAAGGTTGGATGTTAGATGTTTTTTGTATAACATGACTACTAAACCACAAACTAAAATGGAAGGCAAAAGATAAAAAAAGTACTTTCTGATGTGTAGTGCATAGGTACATTCAAAAAAACCCCAAAAACCCCCAAACAAAACAGGAAAGTAATAACACACAGTCTCTGCTCCTATATAAACCTCTACTTCAAGTCTTTTGTTTCCTGCTTTGTGTAGAATCGGACACACCACATAAGCCTCCACCACCACCTTCCTGGTTTTGCTCCAGGCACCTTCTTGTTCTTCTGGCTGTATTTGTGGGGGTCTTGAGTTTAGATTCTGTTTGGTTGTAGATTGTTTTGCAAAATCCACAAAGGAGAGTGCATTTTTGCTTCTAAGTGCAACAAATATATAACTGTGAGACTTTGCGTGTTTTCTAGAGTCATCATAAACCAAAGACAACTGAAGTGCAGTGTAAGGATTGTTTTTCTCCTCCAGTCCCACAGAATCAGAGCAAAGGAGGAGAAGAGAATAAAGGTCAAGTCCTTGTGCACTCCCTAACCTACACAAGAAGGTCCAAGATGTCAAAAGCTTCCAGGAACCCTGGGCACACCATCCATGTATAAATACTGATGCAGTGAAGCAGTGCTTTCAATTCTCCATAGCTCACATGCCAGCAGTACTGAGCAGCACTGGCTCAGGTGGACTTGAGCCCTTCTCTGAGGAAGAGCACCTGGGTCTTCCCCACACCCCCTTGGTGGCTGCCTGCACTGCCAACCAGAGCTGCTTTGCTGTTACCCTGATTCTCCATCCTTAGTCACCATCCTTTACAGGCATGCATGTAACTGGGGTGACTGGGTGAAACTTTAAGAAAATGGGAATAAGGTTTCTTCAAGTTCTTACATGAAAGATGATACAGACATACAATGAATGATTACTTTCACATTTTCCTTCCATGCTGTGATTTTGCTCAAGACCTACAAAAGGAGTTCTGTATGCCCACTGAATAGGCACCAGGCACACACTCTATATGCTTGCTTTCACATCCTGTGCATCCTTGAAAAGACAAAGTCAGGAGAAGGAAAGTCACCCCTCATTTTCTCTTCTTGGTAGAAAATGACATTCCACTTTCAAGAGATCTTTGCTTAAACCTGGAGTTTGGTTTTGAATTCAACAGGATCCTGTCAAGTTCGGTCAACACTCCCAGTTTTGTGTCAAAACCAGAATACAAGATAATGACTGCTCACTGATGAATCCTGCAAGGACTCGTACCTCTATCATAGTCCAGAACAAACTGAACCAACACCTGGGACAGCTGAGAGCATGAACTGGGCCCAAATCTCAAACTACCTTAAAGAAAGACATTTTTTACAATGAAGGTAGTGAAACACTGGAACAAGTTGTCCAGAGAGGTGGTGGATGCCCCATCCCTGGAAACATTCAAAGTCAGTTTGGACTGAGCAACTCCGAGCAACTTGATCTAGTTGAAGATATCTCTGCTCATTGCAGGGAGTTGGACTAGATGAACTTTAAAGGTGCATTCCAACCCAAATTATTCTCTGATTAATATGTGGGACAGGTACATTTCTGGTTTAAGCTGCCTGGAGTTTGGTATTATGGTCTAAATTTGCTCTGAGATTAGCCAAAGATCTGCGAAGTACAGTTAAAATCCCTAACTGAGCCTTGATTAGAACAGAATTTCCCTGCATCATCTTCACAGATACATTAGCTGATTAGTTCAGGTAAAGGAATGTCAATCTAAAACTATTTTATTTATTTAAGAATAAAAATAAACAAAGAAAACAGGAAAGCAATTCCAAAGACAACTTACCTTACTCTAGCATAGCTAGCTCTGAAGCCTACCAATAAACATAGACTAAATGTCCCAAAAAACCACTACTATGAGGAGATATAATGCATTCTTGTGATACTAGCTCCCAACGCCAAGGGACTGAGGAAAGGATTAAAGGATTCCTGAAGGTAGCAAGACATTTCTGGGGAGGCATGGAGATGCTTGACAGGGGTACAAGGAGAATGGTTAAAAAACTAATAATGTGTTGTACAGATAAGCCATAATTGTCACACTCCCAGCTCTACGTTCTCATGTTAAAGATGAATTACTTTGACTGCCAGCAGCTTCATTAGCCAAAAGAGGCTATTCAGATGGACCCAAACCTATTTACTTTCCAGAGCTGGCGTGCCTGCTTCATATTGCAGGGCCCCACATTGGTTGTTCAATGATGCTGATAACTCCTGTGGGAGCTTACATCTTGCTAAGTACTTCACTGTTTAATTGAACTGACCTTTTCTGACGGTGCCCCTTGTATTAAAAGCTGCTTTACTCCCTAGTGAAAATGGTTTGATAATCATAATATTTTACTCAGAGGACAGTTGTTTAAGAGCAGAAAATAATCAGCTAAATTGGTAGGCTCCCCTCTGGAGGGGCCCTGCACTAAAATGACAAAAGGTGCTGTGGATCAAGAGAGCTGGCAGAGCTGATGATCAGGACAGAGCTAGGAGCAGTGCTGTGCTGCTCCAGGATAGGGGGATGCCAACAAACTGGAGAGCTGGGGGAGGTGAGCGCAGGCTGGGTCAGTAGAGCTCTGCTCAGTGCCCAGGCGTGCTGGCATGGCTTGAGTGGGGCACGGGATGAGCAATACCACGTGTGGGAGACACAGCAAGAGAGATAGTTCTGGGCAAGCACAGACCTGGTGCAGGACTGCAGAGCGCAGCAGCAGTGAGGGACACACAGCAGGGCAAATATCTTAAGCTGAGATGGGGAAATGGCAAAACAAGCACTTGCTTCTGTGGTACAGGAATCCATTTTAGGGGGTTGCCTGGAATAATAAAATTCATATCAAATTCAGGTTTGGATTAGGAACCCTTTGAGGACTGAGATTTGGAGATGAGATTTTTTTAAACAGGAGCCATTTGCTTTCAGACCATTAGTGACCTGGGGACCAAGAGGTTTGAAGTGAGAGGAATGTTTGCCTGGAGCCCCCTCTTCTCCCTGTTTTCTTCTAGGCTACTTGTCTTACCAGATGGTCGAGCAGCATCTGGGAGAGCTCTTTGGGGCTTGTAGCCAAGGTTGTGCAAAGAAGCACATCCACGTAGCCATAGCTGGAAACACAATGTAAATCTTTCATGGAAAGGCACAATGATAAAGCACCTGATAACAGGCAATTCTTTGCTTTCAACTTACTGTGATAATGCATTTGCTCACCTCAGTGTGCTCTGCTACACCTTCCCAAGTACTGCAGTGTGTTCATTTCCAGAGCTTTTTATACAGAATTGACATTTTCTGAGTCTCTCAAATCAGGATTAGAGTGCTACATCACCTTCTCCTATTTTTTCACTGCAGGAATAACAATTTCATTTTTTTAGTTCAACTAATATTTTTCTTTTCTCTTAGTGTCTCAGAGTTGCAGGCATTCAAAGAATGTGCTGTTGAGTAAACTAAATTTTTTCTTGTTCTGTATTTACAAGGACATTTCAGTTGTTTTCTTCTTAGTGCTAAAGCTACACAGGACAGGACAACACTCATATTTTCCCTCCAACTGTGGGTGTTTTGACTGGTTGTGTCTGATTGAGTCCCTAGGAATGTGGGATGTGTGGGAGCTCCCATGGGCTCCTGGCGCCAGGGTGCCAAGATAAGGCAGCTGCTGCAGATTTGTAAAGAGCCTCCAAAGTGGCAGGGGTGACCTGGGGGACACACCAGAACAGTACCTGGGAGATTTAGAGTGCACGGTAGTGATCTACACTGCGTCCTGTGAAAACAAAAATGTCCCCTCTCCAAGATGAGCCAGTAAAAGTCAATATTGCTCCAGCTCTGTCAGGGCACTACATCCTTCAGCAGTGTCCTGCTTCTTCCTGCTCTCGTTAGACAGATTTTTCAGCTATCTGATCAAGCACTCGCAAACAGCTTGCTTGGCTTTTGGAGAGCTACCAGAAGTCCACTGCACATGAAGGTAACTGGGCTCACTTTGCATTGTGCTATCCTCTCTTGGCATAGATTCAATCTCCAAGACTACCATAGCTGGGTCTGGAGGTCTACCTTTGCCTCATACTTCTGTGTCCGTGAACGACAACAGATGAACTGAGGACATCTGTCAGCATAAAACTCCCCTGAAATAAAATTTACCCAAGGATCTAAAATTGCAGTTTAACTGCAAGGGCTCCAGATTGATTTTATCGACTTCCCTTTGAATGGCAATTACATTGTGAACTGATCAGTTCAAGCCTAAGTCCTATGTGTCTTCCTCTAACTAAATATTCATCGTCTAAATATCCTTCTTACACTTAGTACTTTGACTTACCAATTAAATCAAGTCGCCCATTATTTACCTATCTGCTCTACCCTGCATTTTGCCATCATAATTTTTTTCAGGTGATGTAAGAAGTTTTTGCTCATTATACTCCCAAGCAAAGAATACATCTTAGCCAGAATGTTTTCATACTCCTGTATTTCTCAGTTTTAAAAAGGACATTTAAGTTGCCTGATATTCACAGGGGATCTCCTTGAAACTTTGCGTACATTCCTTCTATTCTGGCCCCAAGGAGCAAGACTGCATTCAGGAAAATACAGTAAATGATGCTGGTTTGAAAAATTCATTGCCTAACCTTGTATAAGTGGTCCACAACATCTCCCCTGAGATGGAAATATTTTGTTAGTGGAGTATTTTGAAGAACTGTTTTTGAATGCCAATTAAAAAATCCTCAAAAACCAGAACAGGAATTATTTTCATTTGCTGTTAGTACTACATGCTTTTGAAAAAAATTATTATGAGGAGGATATCTTCTATATCTGTCCCCAGTAATATTTGCCAAATGGTCCTTTCTTCCTTTTTAACAATTACAAAATTATATTTTCACTTTCTCAGAAGGTTATGCAGCTTTATCCTTGCTAGTAACAGTTTTTCTCAAATTATCTATTTTCCTAAAGGCTTTTTCCCTGTACAGTTTATGTGTAAAATTTCCCTGAAAAACTGGGGCCCTTAGGAGGGAAGGATTAAGCTCACTATGTTGCCTACTGTCCTATCATTACTCTAAGGCATTGTCTGGTGGACAAATTTCTTGCTGTGTTGGAGGGAGCTGCTGCATTTGGGATTTGATGGGGGAATATAATTATCTATAAGTAAATAAATGATAGAAAAAGAGTATTAGCCAGGATTTTGATATATCAGCCATTCTGTAAATATACCAGAATTTGGTGACAGGGAGTACAGAGAGACAAACTGAACTTTATAGCACTCTTTCATCTTTGGTTTTTCTGAGACATAGCTCAAGCTTGTAGCATCTTGCAGACTTGTAGATTTTGGAACATTTGTTCCCAGAGGAGCATTAGCCTGTTGTAACAGATAGATTCAACAAAAATATCATTTACCCAGCTTGAATAGATATCCTCAAAGTCACTTCAAACTGTGCATCTCCTTTATTTACAAGTGAGCAGTGACAATGTGATAGTGGAATATCACAGTAAAAATGAGAGTAGTTCCATAAAACCAAAATCAAACCTGTGCATCTTCATATGTATATCTCCCTGGGTCTTTGACATTCTGGCTTGTTTTCTCATAGCTGTGGGAATCCAGGTTGATAGCACTTTGGGCCCCGGGAGCTAGAAACTCTTGCCAGATTTCTTCCACTCTGGTGGTTACATCCTGTAGAGGTTGTTTCTTGAGATCTTGGACAGCCAACCAAAACCTGTACTAGGCAAAAATTAAAAGGGCAGAAAAATATAGAAAGCTAGGTAAGACTGTGTGAATAAGCCTGGGCAGAGTCCCAAAATACAGACACAGAACCTAATCTTGCATCTATCAGAATTCACAGAAGACTCACCATTTAGCACGATTTCAGGGGGAAAGTGTGATGTACTTACTGATGTACTTTACACCAGCCCCTCACACCCTCGCTAAGATCAGAACACTGACTTTAAGAAGTGATATGTTCTTATTCAAAGTGCTCCTTCAGAAGTGTCAGATTAGGTATGCAAACAGGAAACCTCCAGAGCCCTGCAGCTGGAGGAAGGGAGCAGGCTCTGCCTCCCACAGCCCCACTGCAATGTGCCAATGTGCTGGTCATTCCTGCCTGCAGGATCGGTCATCCAGAGGGGATGCAAAATGCAGAACAAACTTAATATTCATATCATGTCCAACGTGAAGTTGCAGCAATGGCACTTAGAGAATTATTTTTTTTTTTAATATTACTTGTAAACTGACCAGCATTCAGATGGATGCCATGGGAAGAGATCATAGAATCATAGAATATGTTAAGTTGGAAGGGACCCATAGATGAATCTTGTCATGGTCATATTCCAATTTTCTTGGCTAGACCATGCTTACAGACTAAAATGAGTTCATAAACATTGAGAAGATAATATCTTTGATGGGTAAGGGCATAATCCACATCTTAGTCTGTGAAACCAAAGGCCAGAGAATATTTTTGCAAGAGTGACATGCATGTCTTTTACCCCAGAAAAAAAAAAAAAAGGGCATTTTGTTGGTGGTGCTGATTTTATTTATTGTTGACAGAAATATGCTCTCTCAGATGATTAATTCAGAAGATGCATGGCACCCAGCAGCATTTTGTTTTGGTCAACTATCTCTTCCAGCAAGAAGGCATCCCTGGGGGTTATCTGCTGTGGGTACCCAGGTCCTTCAACCTGGCTGAACAGGTACAATAGTGTTCTGGAGAGAGTGCTGAGGGCTACAGGGCAAATAGTTACAGAAGGGACCTTTGCAGCCACCTGCACTAACCAGCTCTTTCCTAGTCCCTGGCAAAGGAGCCCATTGTCCAGGGATGACAAGAAGAACAGGGTTCACCTTGGCTGTCACTGCCCTGCACTGCTCTTATGCACTCACCTCTGCTCGGCAGACTGTGCGGCAGGGACACAGTTTGTCTTGGTCACTGCTTGTTCAGGGCATCTGCAAGAGCTGCACAACTTAGAAAATCCTATGTCTCCCTTATAAACCAGTTGAACTTTAAGTGACATCCTGATTTCTCACCCTGAATGATTCAATGGTGCCACTAAGGCAAATGTTCTACCACTAAGGCAAATGTTCCTCCATGGTGGAAGGAGGAAGATATAGTCGGTCCCAAACAAAAACCCCGATGGCAGTGAGGGTAGGTGGAGAGGCCACCAGCCTGGTGACTCCTGTGCTGTTTTTGACATTCAGAAACTCACTCACTTCCTTACTGACTGAGGCAGTACCTAACCACCCTGGAAACAGTGGGGTTATTCACAATCAAATGAGGCCATGAACCCGTTGAGTCTGGTCCCCTACATGCAATAGAGGGAAACGGTTAATTGGGAAAAAAAAACCATCCACACTGCATGCAAGGCCAGGCTAAATCCTCCTTACCTGTCCACTGCTTCTGCCCTACCATGAAAGGGCCTAATGCCACAGCCCTGACCCACCCAAGCCACTTGACTGTATTTCTTCATATGATTTTCCCATCTCCCTGGCAGGCTGTCAGTAAAACTGACCGGGATACACTCAGATGCAGTATCAGTACCTGTGGAGTCACGTACTTGTGGTTCTCACATAGTGACATTTGGCTTTATAAACTGAAACAGAGTATTTGGGGTTGGCTGAGGGGTGTGCATGGTTGGTCCTTTTCCATCTATGAGATGTTAAGTGCACCTACTGTCCTGCCTTCTTATTTGAACCATGACACCCCGTTTACCACATGCATGCAGAAAGTAAAGAGTAGCACTCACAGTGCAATAATCTGATGCCATATGTGGCTTCCATTACCTGAAAATATTTTATCATTCAATTTCAGATGCAATGGGAACATGTGAATGTAGAAAAGGCATAGGAGAAAAGATGCTAATCATTGCAGAGTAGCTGGGACACTTCAGACAAAAATCTGGCTAGAGAGAATGTTTTCTGCTGGCTTATCTTCTGCCCCCGGATCCGGGAAGGCAGGCTGGGAAAGAACACACGTGAGAGAACTGGGAACGCTGTGAAGTGACAGCTTGCCAGAACAGGAGCACCATCCATTTTAATAACCATTTGGCTCAATCTGAAAACCAACCAACCAGACCAACCTGACAGTAACAAGAACAAGCTCTTTTTACTGCAAGCAATTGTGAGTTTGTGCCCAAGGCTCGATGTCCTCTTCAAGGCAAAGGGGAGTTTTGTCTTGGTAAAAATTTCAAAGCTATTCACTATAGCTGGCATCTGAAAATCAAGGAACATCAAAGAGGGGTACCCAGCCCCACAGCTTCAACTCCAAGGCAAATTCTTTGCCATAAGGAACTATGCTGAAGCCAATGCATAAGCAGGGCTTCCTATGGGATTTACACATTTAAAAGAGAGAAGCAGGTGTTTCTGTCCAGGAAATGAGCAGACACACAATAACTGCGCTGGAATTTCTGCTCAATTATAAAGTGCAAACGCACTCCCTGAATCACTCCTGCAACTTCTGAAGTGCAAACCCAACCCCAAGTTCACAAGGAGTCAGAAGGTCCTGTGTTGCCTCCTCCCCTTCTGTAGGAGACAGATTTCCAGTAGACACCTCTTGCACAGGGTAGGGGAGGATTGAGATGTCCTTGTGTGTCCTCTCCACAGATGCTCTATAAGCAGAGCAGAACTGGCACAGGGACTGTGCATAGAGGAAACAGCAGCATTGATCACACGTTCTTTGTCCTTTATAAAACAGCATGTAAGGTCTGGCGAAGGCTGATAATATGATGTCCTAGTGTTGTCAGTGGCATAAACCATTCCAGCCCCATCCAGCTTGTAAGTAAACTGCTGTCACTTGCAGAAGATATCCCATAGTGGCACTTTATCCTCCACAGCTCCCTTAAGGCACAGAGAGCTCCTGAACCTCAGTAAGCCTGCTCTGCCTCCCATCAGGGCACTGTAGAGTACTTGGTCACTGCTGTTCACAGATGTCCCTCAGTGAAAAGACTGCAGGGGCAAGACAGGGAAGGTATGTTTTAAAACAATTAATTTTAAAACCTGATCAAGAGGCAAAATATGGATGACTCCAGAGACTGAGCAACAACTGACAAGATAAGGGCAGTGTTGTATCCCCTTCTTGGGAGAGGACATGGTCCCCTGGCTTCACAGTGAAATCACCAAGTCTCCAATCTGAGGCTGGAATCTGAGCTCACTCCTCTCCTTGCCTCCTACATGAGCCATTCCTCAGCAGCTCCATGTCAGTATCTGGTGAGTATCTGGTCAGTATCTTCTTCATCTTCTCTTGTCTCTCTCTAAATGGAGCCTGGATAATTCCTCTCTTGCACCTCTAGCCATTCACAAATCTTGTTCTCACTTCATTCACCAAGTGAAGTATCTTTTGAACACCTCAGTTGTGATGGGAAATGAATGAAAATAATAGGTATAAATCTACATGCAACTCGGACAGGGGCAATATTCACATCTTTGTGTTATTTTATAGCCAGAGCCTTGGTACGGTGATCCTGACATGGCCAAGACCAGCAGAAACCTGCCCTCGGTGAGCAAGCTGGGGGCACAGGGCTGCAGCGAAGATGTGTGCTGGGGCACAGAAGACTTTGCGAGGAGGCCGCAGTGTCGGTGGGGGCGGCGGCAAGCGTCCCGTCCCGCAGGCCTCCCACCGTCCCCTGCTCTCCTCCGCTCTCCCAAGCCGTGCACCCGGCACGCACGGTGCAAGTCCCTCTCCCTGCCGCCTGTCCGTTCTCTGGGGCGGGAGAGCCCTTCACGCTCTGCCCCCGGGCAGCGCGCGCCCGCCGCCCCGCGAACCCGCCCCGCTGTGCCCGCGCCCGGCGCGAGGCCGCNGCCCGGCCCCGCGGAGCCGCGGCCGGAGCTTGGGCAGTGCCCGGAAACCGCTCGGGAAACGCTGTTTCTTCGCTAAACTAGGGGCTTGGGCGAGCGGGGGAAGGGGGTGTGTTTACTTAATGCACCAGCTCTTTTCGCTGTCTGAACCTCTCCTTTCCTGATGAAACCTGGAAAAATAGAAATTGGCAACAAGTTGTAGCCATTAGGAGTCATGTAAGATATAAACACTTTCTTGCAGGTAAAATTCCATTCTGGCTAACTCTATTTTCAACATATGCTCACAATCAACAAGGCCCAGACTGCCTACATCCATGCACCACCAGCTCCACAGCGCATTCCCACAAAGCATCATGTGTTCCCTATTTAGGTCTATAAACAGGTGTGCAGCCTCCTTTTCCTTTGGGTGAAATCCCCATGTCCGATATTCCCACTTTGCTGTTTCTCTTTCCAGCTGACATTCTTTGAAGTTGGGGAGGGGATGAAATCAATCCATCAGTTAGATGAACATCTCAGAAATCTCAGGATGTCCCAGGAGATTGCATAATAACTCTCTGATGCCATTTCTCCTTTCCTTTCCCTTTTTCCCTTCCCTCCTTTCCTTTCCTATCCTCTCCTTTCTTCTCTCCTCTCCTCCCCTTTCCTTTCCTCTTTAACTGAAGCTTAGAATTTTGTCTGCTACAGTTTGGGTACTTCAAAAATCAACAGAGTCAAAACAAATTGTAGATTTAAGATAGCAACTGAGAGGAGATATAAAAGAGAGAAAGGAAAAGAGTTGAAATAAAAACAGAGAGAAAAATATCCAACTGACTGGCTTTCATGCTTTCACATAAATAATGGACATCTAGTAAATAAGTAAGTTGCAGGGCTCAGTGAAGCCCAGGAGACTGGTGGACATGATCCTGCAAGTTTATTAGAACACAGAAACACAGCTGGAAGGAGATCTGGGAGGTCATTGAGTCTACTCTGCTGCTATAGCTGGCAGTGTCTCACCCGAGACCCCCACTGGGACCAATTTTTCTCAGTTAGGTAAATATGGAAATACCCCACCACAATCAGCCCTGTGATTTGGGACTTGCACCACTGGATATTAGAGCAGAATTTGGTCCTCTTGCTATACTACTGAGTTACATTCATTTCAAGGCATTCTCAAGCACACACTTCATGAAGTTTTTTCTAGTGCTACCAGGAATTTCTAGGTTTTCTCATGTGCCTTAAGTTCAACACAGGGACCTGCAGGGCTCTGACCAGCGCTAATGAAGATCCCACTGACACTCCCAAGAGATAATACATCCCGGCTGCAAAAGTTCCCAGATTTCTGGGTAGTTACTGGGGCAAAATTCCTTAAAAGATTAACTACAAATGTAATTTTTCTAGCAAGGTGGTAGATGTTGTGCCCTCAGAAAGTTCCTTACAGCTTCCCAGAGTTGGGCGGGACATATCTCATTTCACTGTAGATGTCTACAATGCAGACACTGTCATTGAATTGATCTCCCCAGGCATGTGGTAAAAAGAGACTAGCACTTCACAGTGTAATTTAGGTCCTTTTAGTTTTGTTTCTACTTAAAACTGAAACAAATCCTTCCCAGGTGATTCACTGATTCTTCTTTGTTTTCTCTTGTCTCTCTCTAAATGGAGCCTGGATAATACAGAATAAAGTGTGTGCTTCCAAGCTGTAAACTTAGGTGAGACAGATACCAACCTTGCTGTTGAGCATAACTTAGATTTTGCTTGTGTGTTTAAACATCCAGCAGTTGCTTTCCTTTATGCCACATGCTCCTAATGAGAATTCAGGAGCTTTCTCTGCTTCACCTGAACCCTGCAGAGCCACCTTCTTCTCTCTAGCACCTCTGTTAACAATCCACCTTATTCCAGTTTTCTTCGTTAATATTTCTGCCTTTGCATTTTGTTATTTAAAGCTTTATGCAGGTTTGCTAATGCTTATCCAGTATTAGATAATAATGATATGCCATGATACCATGATAAAGCTACCCTGAGAATGATAGCAAAGTTCCCATATTAACTAAGAATGATACCAGTGTCTTCCACAAAGGATGCAGGATTTAACCTCTCTATGCTAGCCCGCTGACTAGCCACCTCCCTTCGCTACAAGCCATCTCAAAACCAAAGAGAATGAACATCAGTAGGAGGAACAGCTCCGACTGACCGAGGAAGGTATGTTTGCCTTCTCATAATGAAACTCTCTCCATTTGTTTGAGTAGGATGAATGTGGAGAACACCCGCTAGTCATGAAACCTGCTGGATTTCATTGGCACGACCCCAAATATATTTCAGAACACCCATCTGAGGAGTACTTTAATACAGTATATTAATTTTGCACTTCACTACAATTTAATTGCAAATGAGCACCACTGTACCTAAGTGCAGTCAGCATATGCAAGTTCAGAACCTTTTCAGCAATAAACTTTCAAGCTCATTTATGTAATTAGTAACACTCCCTTGTTCATCTTACAGGTTAACTTTCAGGTTTTTAAAAACAATAAACATAAAAGTGCATTGAGTTTTCACTGTTTTGCTGCTGGCATGTTTTTTGTACTTCTCCTTGGACAAGCAAATCTGATAAATACAATGGTCAGTTGACCATGACTGGCATGAAGTCTCATGCTCAGTTGACAGCAGATTTCTGCATCCCAAGAGCAGGCACAGTTCTGCCAGTGAACCTGCAAAGCTCTCTGGCCATCCCTGCCAATGCTCACTCAGCCTTCTGGAACAGGACTGCCCCAAAGGAAGCACAAGAACTGGTCCCTATACCATATACTGAGACAGAACCACAGCACCACAACAAAGCCTCTGCACCGTAATTCAGACTCGAAAAAAAAGGTGAGTTTTACTGGATACCACCATATCTAGGGCAGTCAAATTCCATTACCTCTGTTACCTCAGTTAAGAAGCAGGTTAAGGATCCCACACAGGAGTACAAAAGCAGAGATTGGCACGCTGACACCAACTCAAGCTTTCCCTCGCTTACTCTGCTGTTGCTGCTCATCAGCTTCCTGCTACTGCCCAAATAGATCACCCCTACAGTAAACTGGGCTGTTTGTCACATGCAGGCAAGAGTCTGATTCGTAACCTCAGCCACTGAGTATCATCAACCTCTACCTGTTAAGAATCCCCACACAGACCAAATGCTATTAAGGTGAGTCAAGCTCTTAAATAGTTAGGAGGTGCTGGAATTAAAAGTAGTTGTTGCAAACCTGATTTAGTTAGTGCCAGTACTGCAACAGTGTTTAGCCACATGATCACTGTACTGTTTCCCTCACACAACCGTTGCAACAAATACACATGTAAATCCTATATATTGTTATGAGGCTTAATAGCTATATGCTGTGTCTCATCACATTATTTCAACTTCGCAAGCCTTTGCATATGATAATACTGGCTCTGCTAAAAACAGTTTCTGAGATTACTTACATAGGTCTGGTATAGGCATCTGTAGGAGTGCTATAGGCCAAATCCTACCATTCTCAACTTTATTCAAATGGGTGTTTTTAGCAGTTCAAGATAGACCAAACACTGCAATTCACCTATGCAAGACAGACACATTCATTTAGTTCAAGTCAAAAAAGGTTTCACCTCAGGTTTTCTGAGCTGAATTCTGATTCCAGGAAACGAAGGAACTGATCTCGTCCTACTGGATCCTTCAGCACCTCATCCATGGAGAAACCCCATCTTTTCACGCGCTGCTGACTAGGTTCTTTGCTGTTTGGAGAGAGAAGGAAAAAACCAGATGGAATGTGCATCTCTGCCTGCTGTCCAAGCAGCTGCTGTTGTTTCTGCTAAGCAGCAAAGGGAGGAAGATTATCAGAAGAGATGTTGTTTTTTTCTCAAGATTTTGCAGAAATACAAGTTAGCAAATAACATAACCAAGTTATAAAGACCAGGGTCATCATTAAAGTACTATGTGGGTGCTACATACATAGCTATACACATAAGAGAGATAGTGAATTATTTGATTTTCAGAGTAATTTCTGGTAGATTTCATGTAAAGAACAGCATATCATACTCAAATGATTATTCATTATGCACTTTTTGCATATGTCCTCAACTGTACCTTAGGATTTCTTATATGCCAAGGTAGAAATTTTCCAGCAGTATTTTCTCCCTGGGCCACTGGTGAGCTCCAATGCATCTCCTCGTGTCCCACACAGTCCTGGCTGGTCACTTGGAACTGGCTTCAGATTTTCAGATCCCCATTTGCATTAAAAAAGCAGTTTCACTAAGAAGCAGCACAGACAAGATTTCTAAAAATGATTACTGCTTTGTGGTCTTTTATTTTTCAGTGCCTCTGATTTTTGCATGCTTAAGTCTTGGAAGACTATAAATCATCTTTCTCCTACTCTCCACAATAATCAGACTTCTATTTTGTGTGTCAGCTGGGACACTGAGATGCAGAGGCACCCAAAATCACTAACAACCTTTCTCCTAAATTATTTATTAACATAACCCAACTTACATAAGCTGTTGTTTGAATTGCCAGACACGTTGCAGAGATGCCTATGGGGAGAGGTGGTGCATGGGAATCACAACGAGGATCCTAAAGGACAGTCCGCATCAGAGCGTACTCTGGGCTCACAAAGTGTTTGAAAGCTTCTGGTGTGATGGCGTCATACTATGAGACAACCATTAAAATACAGCTCAGTTGCTCACGTTTGTGACAGGAGAGCCACTGTTAACAGTACATATCTATTAAACTACGTGTCTTGTCATGTCCACAGTGATTCCTAATCCTGGAGTCTTAAGGGACAGTGGCGATCTGTGCTGAAGACAAATAAGCCAAAGGGGTAAATAAAATGCCTGCTTTGATTTCCTCTTAATGTAAAGGCTAAGCAGAATTGATAGGCATGTCCTCACTCAAAGTGCAGCACACTCTGGATGGCTCCTCCTGCACTCACCCAGGAGCCAGCAGCACTGCAGAAAAGGGTGCAGATGCCTTAGCCTACCTGTTAAGTGAGCCAGCTCAAGAACTGGCCATGTTTGTGCAGAGCCATGCGTAAGCTAAGCTCAGGGAATTTCTTGCTGAATCCAGAGATCTGTAGCTGTTCTTCTTGCTGCTGCACAACATTCTAGCACAAAATAAAATGCCAAACTGCTGTCTAAAATTGAATGCTTTCCATGCCATTTCCCAAGTTCCGACTGTCATGAAGGATGAACTGTAGTGGCACAGGGCTGCCCATACTCAGCAGCCAGCCTTACCATCAGAAATGAGAGGCTCTTTGTTTTCCTGTGCAAGGGCTCTGCTCTCCTAACTGAGGAAACAGCTTCGCAGGCAACACAAGAGGATCTCGGGGATCATTTAATTATTCATGCAAGTTGCAACTAGATGCAGATGCAGTGAGTTCTCTTACAATAGAGAATAAAATGGAAATACAGAGCTGTTTTTCCTTCCATCTCCTAATAATACAACTTTCTCTTTTTCACTGGCAGAAGAATCACCTTCCTTAACTCTGAAATCACAGCAGAAGCCAAGCATTTATTTTAAATTCCTATAAAGGCTGTGACATCAGGTTAATTGTATTCTTCAGGGACACAGACATCTTTTCTGGGATTTGCAGCTACCTCAACAGATGCAGAAATAATGGATGCCTGGATTACTTTGTGGGTGAGGGTTTCTGCAGAACAGTATTTTGCAAGGGCTGTATCTGGTACTAGCTCTGCTAGGGAGGATGGAGAAGAGGAGAGAAACTAACTAAAAGAGAAATCCTAAATATTAAAATTATGTGAAGAGGGGAAGAGGTTAGGGAACTAATGGATTTCTGTGACTACCAGAGAAGCAAGTGAAAACATCTTTCACATCTCAGACCACATGGTTTTTAAATAGGGAAAAACTTCCCCTTTTCTTTCACTATGAATCAGCTTTCTTGGACCAATAGTATCTCTCACTTTAAATTATTATTCAAGAACAGTCAGGATTAGATTTAGCATTCTTTTCTCAAAGATTAGCTAAAGTGAACTCCCTGTTCAGATTTGGTGCCAAATGGCAGCAGCTAAACACTAGGAGAAGATGCTGAGCCCTTGCAGTAGTTGTCTACAGGGTGTGATTGAGTACTAAAGGTGATATGGGGCATGGTGATTCTATTCAAACCTGCTGTGGGACTTGCAGTGGCAGGCAGGACAATTTTAGCCCCTCTGTGAGGGCTGTGGATAGCATATGATAGCAGGAAATGTAGACACAGGCCAGACTTCCCTTGCACCAGCATTACATATATGAAATATGATTTCCATTGCAGTGCTATGCTTGGGGTTTTTTTGTAGAAACTCTCTGAGGTGCAAGGCATTAAACGTCCTACAGTCATTCCTCCTCCTTTCCACCTATTAGACACCATACCAGAGACAATTGAGCTTATTCACCAACAGGAGAACAACAGAGTCACTTTATCAATCTACTGTAATTCTGACCTGCCAAGTCTCACACATGACATGTAAGCTACATCCCTCTGGCTCCTATGCCAAATCCACTTCAGCACAGCAGGAATGGCCATTGCCCTATAACCCATCCTATTCTGCCAGCAGCATCTTTCATGGAATTCCAAGACATGAGCAGGGCTGGAGTATTGCAGCTGGTGAGGAGCAGAGAGCAGGCTCTCAAGCGTCAGAGGAGATGTGCTGGAACAAGTATATCTTAGTAGTATCCTATAGCTGTAGGCTCCTAGACCTGAAACTGTGTTTGTTCTTGAGAGGTAGGAGAATATCCGTTTCTTGACTTACACAGTGCCATACACCAAGCCATATGGAAGTGGAAGGGCTGAATAATTCACAAACACAAGTGACAAACTTTAGCTATGTACTTGAATCTTTTAAAGTTACAGACATACAACTACCTTTCCAAACAGGGCAATGTGAAGAGCTTACAAACAAAATGGCAAGAAAACTCTAACATTAGTTAAGACTACCAATTGTTTTTTACCTCATTTCAATGTCCCACAATGCTACATCATCACTTATCCAGGGATTGGAAGGCTCAGCAGGAGTTATAAAAGGGTCATATTCCACATACTGCTCTGTGTAGGCTATTAAACTGACAGGTAAAATAAAAAAAAAAAAAAAGAAAAAGAAAGGAAGAAAGAAAGAGAATCAGGGTTTGAATGCTCAGTCACATGTCAGAGAGGTACAGCTTTTATTTTTACCCCCTTTTTTTTTTGGTGCGCTTATTTTTATTTTGTAGGGATTAGTCAGCTTCTCAACAACAACAGGAGACCCTTTTCCCAGGGATGATGCATGCAGGGATATCTCTGCCACCAGCTCACTGCAGTATTTTTCTCAATAGCAGTATTTTCCCCAAGCTTTTCTCTATTAAGATGCCCACAAAAACCCCAATGAGGCAACAACTGGATTGCTATGGTAGGACTTTCCCCAGAGAACCATGTGTCATACTGTTCATTTGTTGCATTTGTTACTATTGCCGCTCATCCTTTTCGTTTTTGTAGACTTTTGCACCCATGTCACTTTATGCATTATGGGAAACTCACCTAACTAGGTCATGGGCTGTAGCTAGGAATACACTTAAATCTTTGGAGGATCACAGTCCTGAGCATCAAAGCTTTGCTATAGATAATTTTTTGGTTACGTTGGTATATTAATTAGTCTAATGGCACTATTGTAAAATACTTTAACGGTACTTTATAATTAACTTAGATTACAGTAAATTATATGCATGTTGGAAAATCACCTGGTCTTTATACTGGTTTGCTTCATGGCGAGTCAGTTAAGGCACATAGCCTCTAATCCTCACTAGGATGAGTTTCAAAGAGCTTTCTCAGAAAAGGACCGTGTCTGCTCACATAAGTGATTCTGGAATTCCACTGGGATTGGGGCTAGGGGCACATTTTTACAAAAGAAAGACAGCATATATGAAATAAATCAAAGGAAATTTGTCCTAGTCCATACTGGAAATACTCTAAGGCTTTTTTTTTTTTCTTTTTTTTTTTTGCCTACATCTGCCAAGTAATTAACTAAGTTAATTGTGTCTCATCATACTGAACAACTAATCTGCTTGCACTGTGATTGTCCATGCTAAATTTTACCTCTGGTCTTCCCCATCTCAAAAAGGCAGGAGAATGAAAAGACCCTGTGAAACAAAGGGTCATAGAAGGCAGAAAGTTTCCCTGACCTGCTCTATAGTAATTATTTCTTTTTGTTTGTCCTAGCTCTTATCATGAGGCATTAAAATCATACACTTTTGTAACCACAGCAGGTTCCCATTGCCCCTTAGGGCACTCAGGGCTGTCTCATCTCATTTCATTAATTACATTTCATGACTGCTGTGGGTCAAGGGTTGGAGGAGGGAGCAGCGTCCAATTTCACAGAGCAGCAGCAATCCCTTAGACATCAATGAGAGAGAGGGTTGGTTAAAAGAGAAAAGAAAGCCAAAAAGGATCAATCAGGAGATATCTGCTGTGAAACCTGAATTGCTCCTAATAAAATAATAAGGCATTAGATGTGCTAGTACAAGTACTAGCAGAAATAAAAGGGGAAAAAATTAAAATGAAACAAGGGGGAATTGCTAAGCACATTTTGCTGATTCAGTATAATGACAGCAGTGGAATCATTGCCTCATTGTCTAAAGAGGCTAAAGGCAGGGGAACTCCTAAGGGAAAGCATTTCTGTCAAAATGAAAACCCCGGACTTTTGGCCTTTTGGGTGATAAACTGTATATCTGTAGAAGAGGTGGTGGGAAGAGTTGAATGAAGAGTGCAGAGCTTGCCCTGAGAACCCAACTGTCTCTCAATCAAGGGGACCTGCTGAGCCTTCACAGTAACTTTGAGAAGCTGAAAAGAGAGCACAGATTTTTTATCTAGGGAGCTGAGATTGCTTCTGGTACAAAGATACTCATTTATTCCCCAGCTATTTCTGTGATGCCAGGTCTAATGAAATTGTACTAACACTGCACAGTGCAGTCAGGGAAAACAGTAGGTAGAATCTACTGATAGTTTTGCTCAACAGTACTCAAATCTCAATGCCTAAACCTGACAGTGTGCAGGTCCCAAGTGGAAGGAAAGGATGTGGAAGAAAGACTATTTCCAAGGTGTGTGCAGCAGCTGAGGGATGCCTGTTCCCACAGCTGGTGCAGATCTACTCCTGGAAGGGGAACAGGGAGAAGGGGGAAGAAAATCTTTAGTAGTGGGCATTTATTTCATGAAAGCTTGGGATATCCTTTGGAGAGCCTTTCTGTTCCTCTTCTGATGGACAAGGGCTATCTCAAGAATAGTGTGCATTAATGGAAAACAAATACATTTGGTCTGTTACTATTGAAACAATTCATATTTTATTGCTATAACTTGTTTCCTCTAGCACTTCCTGCCTCAGTTGCTCCTTGTTACTTCCCTCATCCTTCCTGAAGGGGAGCTATACTGAAAAAATGGCAGGTGGTGCCACTGTCACCTCCTGC
This sequence comes from Pachyramphus minor, assembly GCA_013397135.1. Classification (NCBI taxonomy): domain Eukaryota; kingdom Metazoa; phylum Chordata; class Aves; order Passeriformes; family Tyrannidae; genus Pachyramphus; species Pachyramphus minor. The sequence continues at coordinate 292,565 of VYXB01001197.1, read as the reverse complement.
ACTCTGATCTGCCACACTGTCACTTAAACTGTCCCAAGAGCAGGGTCCAGCCTGAAAAGTGACTTGATAATAAGAGCATGTTCTTACATAGTAAATTTGTTTCTAGTGCTTTTATCCAATGTTTTAATGAGGCTTTCAGGTAGCACAGATTTTTTTCAGGCAATTGTTCAGCTCAGGTCATCCACATTCATTCTTTCTCACTGGTTCCTCCCCACCCCACCAAGCCCTGGACTCATTAGCATTAGCCCCTCTACTTCCCTCCCACCTGCTCTGTGATACCCCATGTCCAGACTGCACTTCCCACCACTCGCCACACCAAGTCCCAGGACCCTCCATCCACGCTGCCACTTAAAGTCATCACGTAACCAAACACCTCCTCACAAGATATAAATATCACAACCATGATTTTCATTCTTTATAATTATTAATAATTATTTATGAATATAAATATTCATTTAGGCTAGATATTAGGAAAAGGTTCTTCACCCAGAGGGTGGTTGGGCACTGGAACAGACTCATTGGGGAAGTAGCCATGGCACCAATCCTTCCAGAGTTCAAGAACTGGACAATGCTCTCTGACACATGGTGTGACTTCTGGGGTGTCCTGTGCAGGGCCAGTAGTTGGACTTGATGATCCTTGTGGGTCCCTTCCAACTCAGGATATATAAGATTCTATAATTTGATTGTTCTCATTTTATTTACTTTTCTCCTGGTTATCAGTTTGCACAGGTTTTGATAGCAACATTTTCTCCTGCTCATTGGGAGCAATTAAAAAAAAAGCGCCCTTTCAAATCAGGAAATTTTTTTGTCCAGTTTTACTGAAAACTAATAGGATTTTTTTTTTACATTGACAACATTACATTTATAATATCAGTAGCTCCTTACAAATGTGAAGAAAAGATGTCTTATGCAGACAGGATTCAATTTTCACAAGTGACTGAGTTTTATTGAGTCCATCTTATTGAAAGGATCTACCTAGGAAAAAATCAGGCAAAACAGATCTGCTTGCTTGTAAATTACCAGCCTGGAAATTATTACTGTCTCAGTATATTAAGGCTATTGTAAGTCAATTTAGAACTTCGGGGAGTGGATTGGCTCAGTTGGTTAGAGCACGGTGCTAATAATGCCAAGGGTGTGAATTCTATTCCCATATGGGCCATTCACTTAAGAGCTGGACTTGATAATCTTTGTGGGTCCCTTCAAATCCAGAATACTCTGTGAATATCTGAAACTTTTTTTTGTTAAAGCACAAATGTATGTTCTTAATTAAAAACATCCAACCCCCCAAAACATAAATACAAGTGTGCTCATTTCAATCATACAATATAACATATGAAGGATTTCAGGGAGCCTCTGAATATTTTCTATTTAATTGGATAAATTTTCATTATAATTGCTAAACTTTATGAGCCATTAGGAGCTTAGGTTGGGCTTCCACTGTTTAATTTACTTATTTTAGTACACACATGCTAACTACAGGTGCAGGCACTGCGAAGCACATTTCATAAAGTAATCTCTTTTTAATTTGCTTAAATAAAAATTCGTCTGTTATTCCTCTAGAAGGAACCAGCTCTTATCACGTCCCTCATGTTCAACATAATTTTGCTTTAAAAGCGATGCAAATGAAGAGCATGCCTACCCCTACCTTCATCTCAGTGATTCCCCTGCAAATATGCATAACTTATAAGTACCTAAGTAAAAAAGCTGCCTTTCTCAATTAAATTTGAGCTTGTCTTTCACATATTTATACTTTTCTACCAAAATTAAATATCCTGCAAGTCAAACTGTGCCTTGATTTGCCTCTATGAGAAATCCACCTCTTAAAACACTGTCTTAAGTAGTCCAGGTACAATCCCCAGTACTTCTCATAGGGTTTCATACATGTGAAAGTGGGAGGAGGAACTGGCCCTACAACCCCAGTATGAACACAGACATGAACGACCACGTGCAACAGATGCAAACACAGCTCCTTCTCCAGAGCTGTGCCACATTAAGAAGAGATAAGCACTGAGGGTTCCCCCACAAAATAAAGGGTATTTTCATATTGAAATAGTAATGACTTTTCTAAAAATAAACTCTAGATTTGCAAAGGGGTGGGAAACAAAAGTCCTAGAAAGGTTCTTTCTTTTTTGAATGCTTCTTTTGTTTTTTGCAATATGACATCATCCTCATTTTCCATCTAGTTCTCCTCAGAAGTAGAGGAGCACGTGCAGACATTTCAGTGGCCAGCAGACAGACAGTACAGCAGGTCAAGGAGGGGAGAGGATAGATGCACAGAAAGAGCATCAGCCTTTGCACTTTCCTGCCCGCTCTCTGTCTCTAGAAATGCCACACTGGAGATGCAGAAAGAAAGGGAAATCATGCAAATGGGGACACTCACCTTTCTGCTACTTTGGACATCTTTAAACAATGTCTCTCTATCTGCATGTTCAGAAAAGTTATCTGAGGAGAGAGATGACAAGGACATTAACAATCCATGAGTTCTACAGCATGCACTGACAATACACCAACATGTTATTGATTTCTCTTTCCAAACAGCTTGAAAGTAACTCAGAAGGAAATGGGACCCTTCCCTAGGTATCAGAAGAAGCTTATTAACTGCTTCCTATAGGAGTCTCTATTTCCAAAGGCAAAGCTCCAGAGGAAGCTTCAGAAGACATAATTAAAAGTAGGAAATACACATTTGGGGCTGAGGTTCCTAGACTACTCAGGGTGCAATAAGATCCCCTTGTTACAATCACTCTCCTCTCCCATTTCTCTAACTGACCAGCACCACACAAACAATCAGTTTTACAGCACACTTGCACTCTGTTATGAACTAGTCCTGCAGCCTGTGATAGAAAAAAGCTCAATAAATTTAGTGTTCTGGTTTTGGAAGACCAGTTCAGAAGACCACCCGAAAACTGTCTGCCTAATAAACATGTTTAAAGCTGGCTTTACTAAAATGTTGACCCAGCAATTCCTGTTTATGAGGGAGAGCTCTCTGTGCCAGGGCAAGTATGTGTGAGCTGGCTGGCCATTCTTTGGCATGATTGTGCAAATAACTTTTTTTCCCAGTTCCCTAAAAGCTCTGACTGTACAGTCTAACAGTCATTCACTGAATGATGCCTTTCCTCACCACCAGTTCCCAGGCTGTGCCTAAGCATGCTGGCTTCTTCCCTAGCCTTTGTAACTGTTCACTTTTCAGACATCTTCAGTGAACTGGAAAGATCTGTCTAGTGGTCCACAGACAAAGTAACAGTGGATTCCAAGGTAAGTATTAATCATAATACAAATCATCATATAACTGCACTGCTCAATGGATACTTACTAATTTACGTGAGTGAAAATCAAGGACAGGTAAAGCACACAGTTGGTTTGGCTGATATCTCCATAACTTCATATGCTTTTTTTTCAGGTAACAGTTCTCAGAAGAGTTCCCATACAGCCACCTACTTACTTGCTTCCGGAAGTCCTCCTTCGTAGTTTTGCGTACCGGTTGGGAGGGCATGTGTACAGGGCTTTGGGGCTGAGACTCCTCTGTGACCCCATATACTGACTGTGAGGAACCAATAAACATACAGAAGGGATTACAGCATTTTTCTCTGTTATGCAATGAGGAACAGTGCGGTATGCAAAGTAGTAAGGTAATAAGCCAGCAATCTCCTACTGTTTATACCCACACAGGTCAATAATCACTGAGCCTGGAGCAAAATTTACAGATCAGACCACACTTGCAGATGCCTGCAGTTGGAAGGTCTGTAGACACATTGAGAAAAGAGTTTGTTTTAAATGTTAAAATGCTGATAATTTTTAGGAGCTCTGAAGGCTGTGTGTGTCAACACTTGCCAGATGAACACTGGGAGTGTGTTCATTCTGATGAACCAAGTGACAAAAGAAAATAATAGGAAACAGGCTCAAGTTGCACCAGGGGAGGTTTAAATTTGATATCTGGAAAAATTTCTTCATTGAAAGGGTTATCAAGCACTGGAACAGGCTGCCTTGTTGAGTCAATATCCCTGGCGGTATTTCAAAGATGTAGATGTGGTGCTTAGGGACATGGTTTAGTGGTGGACTTGGCAGAGCTGGGTTAAGGTTTTGAGTCACTGATTATTAAAGGTCTTCTTCAACCTAAATGATTCTATGACTTTACATACACAGAAGAACTTAGACTTGCTGGAAGTCAAAGATGCCCAAGTTGCTAATGATCCAGCCTTTGAAATGCTTAAGGCAGGTAAACAGCTGTGCCGAGATAATTTCAGAAAATGGGACTTAGGTACTTTTGCCAATTGCTTTTAATTTTATGGAAGTGCAGAGTCATCAGACATTGGGGAAACAGAGTTCCTTAATGCCCTTTTCAGTTCTACCCATCGCCCAGTCTGTACCACTCTGCTGGTAAAATTGGAATAATATATTCATCAAGCAAAACAAATAGAACTGTATTATCAAAACACTTTTTTTTTTTCCTGTTGGAAAAATCTGATATACTGCAGGTGTCAAGTATGACTGACATTAAAAAATAACCAAAACCAATGAATAAAAAAACCCCCAAACAAGCAAAAACCAAAACCAAAAACTCAAACTGACCTTTTTCACTTTCTGTGGATTTTTCATACGGCGACACTTTCTAATGTCCATTTCTGTGGTGTTCACACAACCTGGCTGAAAAGAAAGGGTAATTGTGTTACTCCTCTGTTTACAACCTTCATGCTACCTTATCTTTCTGAAATATACAATTAGATCTTGTCCAAAACTCTTTTCTGAGGTTTGTGTCCCATAAGTGATTCCTGCTGAACAAGAGACTGCATATACCCAAGGCTGCCATCTCAGCATCCAATCCCTTTACTCCTAATCTTGATACCAAAACGAAATAGCTAAGAGTAGAGCTTTTTCTAGGAAGTCTGACCCAAAATGGGTAAGCTGCTTTTCTTTCATAAGCACAGTAAATAATTTTCCAAACTTCACATATTTCCAAATCAATAGTTCCATACATGCATGAGCCCAGAATGTCTCAAATAATCTAGCATACATTTGTTGTGTTTTGAACTGCAAGGAAAATCCACATAGTGACTTTAAAAGTAAAGTCTTTGTGCATAGCACAGTGTTTACCACTATTAAAACTTTCCTGTCAAAACCTGAAAAGTGTCATCATTTAAAAGAGCTTTACCACAGGCCTGTGCACATCCCAGAATGCTCTTTCCTGGCTGTCCAAAATCTTTCTTTCTGTTTTATCCTTTTTCCTGTCGATTCTGAAGAAAAAGCATAAACGTATGAGTCAATGTAGTAGTCACGCTTTCTTCTTTGATACAGTTCCTAGGTGGAGTTCTTAACTCCATGACAAAAAAATTCAGGGATCTGCTCTGTTTTTTTGTACAGCAATGTCATACTCGCACTTGCAAGGCCACATGCCATGAACAAAATAACACTGATGTTTACTTCAATATGGGTCAAAAGAGATTATCCTATTAATGTGAAAAATTTAACACCTGTTTTTACACCTGTTGAGGAAAGCAACCTTTCCTGATACTCTGTTCCCAGACCTTGATTTGACAGGCTGGGGAAGCCTATGTCTTTGTCTGTGTCAGGAGACCCACCAAAACCTGTTTGCTCCAGTTGAGGCTCTTGGCTGGTGCTGGAGTGAGGTCCTCATCAGGAGATTGAACCATTGAACCCCGGTGCCCCAGCATCACCACTGGTATGACTACAAACTGCAAGGGATGCTGCAGCAGTGGAATGCCCAGCAGCAACAACATGGGCAGCACTCATGGCCACTCCTCCTTACAACTTTCAACACAAAGACTGGCTCTGCCTATTGCCCCAGTGTTGGCAGAGCAAGGGGTGACAAGAACAGGTTACCAGAGCCAAGCTTGCTGCATGGCCCTGTGCAAGCCAGCACCCACCCAAGAGAGACACGCCTGGGCTGGCACAACAGTAACTCAGTAGTTTCAGTCCTGATGCAGCCAGCGAATCAACTCACTCAAAGGCCACCAGAGGTTGTTCAAAGCAACTGTTCCCCTCTCTCTTGGCAGCAGTGAGCAAGTCACGTCTGGCACCTCACTCCTGTATGCAGCTCTACACATGAACACAGCAAAGTCACCACCAGCTTGCAATATCTACCTGCATTGAGACTTGGAGGAGGCACATGCAAGCAGGAACAGCCTCCACTTCCAGAGCAGGATTGAAAAAAGCTCACAGCGTCCCTGTCCTGGGCTGCCAGATTGCTGCCACCCAGGAAAATCAAAGCAATGAGGAAAAAAACCCACGCCAGCTGGGATTTCTGACCACCAGGTTCTCCTCCCACCTGCTTTTCTTTTGGAGGGGCAGTGACCCTTAGCTAAGTCTGTGCTAGAAATGTACTCAGAGGATAGGAAGCAGGGGACTAAAACTCAAGTTTCTGAATACTACTCCCCACAAAAAGCCCAAGTCCTACACAGTTTGGCATCACTTGCTGAATTTCCTCTTTGCAAGGCTGAGGTGAGAAAAAAGTTCTGCACAAGCTCTGTCCCTGAACAAAGACAGAGCAGCCACCAGACAGCAGTCCTTGTACTGCACTGAGGATACCCAGCCCAAAACTACTTCTGAGTGACTCCTTCACACCTGGCCAAAGGAGAAGGTGAAGTCTTCTGTCAGCCTTGTATCACACAGCACATACAAACTGGAAGCCTCTTTGGAGGCATCATGAATTCTCTTTACTGGTACTTTGTGCTCAACCCAGACTGTCAACTCTTATCTCCAAACTTACTGATAACTCAGCATTTCACATTTTAAACTCTGAAGACCCAAAACAGCTAGATGCTCCGTGGCTGTGGTTTTTGAGCAATCTGCATATAGCAATGGGAATACTGTGTGCAAATAAAGAGATTGAAGGCAATGCAAAAGTTGGTAAGCAGGAGGAATGTTTTCAGTTTTGGTTTGTATTTTTTGTTGTTGTTGTTTTGGTTTGGTTTGGGGTTTTTTTGGTCTGTTTTTGTTTGTTTGTTTGGGGGTTTCCCCTTTTTTTTTTCTTTTTCCTTTTTTAGTTAACTTAGGGCTGTGAATTCACTGTGAATTCCATCCCTTTGTTTGTGGAAACCTGAAGACTGAACAATCACATGAACTGGAAACCAAGAAGCTGAAACTAGCCAGCAGAAAAAGTTGATAGTTGCCAGTTCACGCTTATGTTTCAAAGAAAACATGACAGAGAAAAGATAAATAAGCAACGGTGCTCACAAAGAATCTGATATTTACTTTTGTTTCTTAGGTAATAATTATATGTTTTAGACAGAATGCAGAATTTTCTCTTAAGACTTTTTTCATCTTGGCAATAGCCTTTAAGTAACTGAAAGTACAATTGCTATCATAACTTCTAATTTTCTCTTCCAAACAGAACACTGGCATTCTGGTTGGAAAAAATCCCTTAACTACCTTGTAATTTAAAAGATAACTATCATGTATTTAAATGGTACACAATTACAGTGTTACTAAGCAAAGAATTAATCAAAATGCCAGAGGTTTAATCAAAGATAGAGATGTATACCTCAAGCCACACCCTCAAGAAATTATATTCCTTAACTTTGTAGCATCAAATGCTGAAAGTGCAAATTCCTTCCAATGATACAGAGTGTCAGTACTGGTGTTCTCATGCGCCATCTCCACCAGCCCTTCCACTTTATAGGTGACAACTACATGTACAAAATGGACACTTAGGAGTTTTAGATACTAGTTTGTTAACTCTAGTAGAGAAACCCTGGACCATACCCATTTTCCAGCAATAATGAAAATATGTTCAAAATATTAACAGGCTTCAAACTGCTTCCATAAGGGAAGATAAGATGAAAAAGAAAATAGCTTTCAATTATGAACAGAGGATAGGAAAAACCCAATACTAAATATCAGTAAGTTTCATATAAGTGGTACCCAATTCTCTATGCTAATTTAGTAGCATGAGTACTACAGAGTAAAGATACAACAGAGTCAACTAGGGATTACTATAAATGAGAAAATCAAATTCAGTCTGCTGTAAATATCACCCTTATAATCAAACTGAAGTGACAGTAATTTTTGATTCAGAAATACTCTACAAGCATAGAGTAACACAGACAAATGGCAAAATTCTGTTCTTTCTATGTATACAAAACAAAAATACTACACAAATGTAGAAGGAGAATGGGCACGTGAATAGCCCAAGCTCCCATGATGAATCCAGGCTCGGGAGCTCCTGACCAACATTTCCATGTACAGATAATTAAACCACATTTCAGATTCTGGCACAGACCTTCAGAATTGGCTCTCTACTCTTTCTAGTCTGCCAGTGATTAAAATTCACCAACACCTTCTGAGCTTAGTCACAGGAAAGATTTTGACAAAGAAGTTTTATTTGTACAGAATCTCCTTCCCTTCACAGCTCTAAATACTGGTGCAGTTCGGTGCTCTGGGATTACTCACTTCACTTGGGCCTCTGCTTGCGTGAAGATGAATTCCCATTTTCTTGCAAACGCTCTCTGAAGTCTTGCTAAGTTTTCCTGACAAAAGATGAAAATAATAAGAACAATAAATCTCTGTAATTACAACAATTACTTGAGAGCACAGTTAGCATGGTGGGTATTTATTTTATTATTTTTCTTTTTAAGCTGTAACACTCAAGACATAGAAGTCAGTGTTGGTTACAGGTGAGCTATCTTGCAGGGAAAGCAAGGCTGTAACACATCTTTTTGGGCTGCAGCCCAAAGGACCCTGTCAGGGATAAGTAATGGACTGTGATGAAGACAGTTTGAGCTCTGCTATGAAAAAAATGGACTTGTTCCCAAAAGGTAACACGGAGCAGCTTCGTGAAGCTGACAACTTTTCATTTCTGATAGCAGATGGCTGCCACCTGCACATTTCCCTCTCATCCTCACTTTCCCTTCCTCACCCCACTGCTCTCTTCAGGCTTTTGCTAAGGTGCAAAGCCTGAGTGTCCCTTGCTTTGCTCAGTCGTGGTCACTGCTGAGAGCATTACACAGCTGCACAGCACTGAAGGCTGGGAACTGCCAGCATGATTCACAAAAGGAAACAGCTTGTTTGTCTGAACAGTGAACACAGTTACTGCAAAGACTGGGTCCACATGCAGTCTTGCTTTACATCTGAGGTAAGAACTCTGGTCCAGACCCATTACAGAGAGAAAGTAACCATCTGAGCATTTGGATGTGGATGTGACTTCATACAGTTCAAGGTTAAACTCAGGGCATGGTCAGAATTTCAGGCTTAAATGGCACCCTGAGTTCACATATCCACACCCACCCCAACAAGGAGGCCTCTGAAACTATTAACCTGACACTCTTCTCCATTACAGCTGGTTCAACTACTGCAAATTTACACTGAAATTGAACACTTGCAGTTCTACTGCTGTTCTTTTTATACTTATCACCTTTATTTCAAGAAACTGCATAGGCCCATGCATTTCAATACAAAAAGAAATCTTCCTATTATTTACTTTAAACTCTTGTATAACACAAGGCATAAAGCTTGGCCCTGTTACCACAAAGGCCATGTAACAGTTCCAGTCTCTATGCATGGAGGAAAAGAGTTCAGTAAATGATTTACAGCTGTGCTAAACGATGATTATTTCCTTAACTGTGGCTACAAGGAAGAACTACTTGTAATTATCTGTAACATCAATTTTTGTGGGTGGGTTTTTTTAATTTTGTTTTAAATTTTGTTCACATGAGGTCCCTGGAGTAAATATGCTGAAGCCAGTGAAACATCACCAATTGAAGCAATATTTGAATTATGCTTATGTTTGACCAATTATAAACAAAACTGAATGCAATTATACAAGCTCAATCGTATCATCAAGACCTCTGCTCTACCCAGTATAAATGGGGGTGGGAGCTTGCCTACAAATGCTGCAAGCAGAACCTAAAAATGAGATGTCCCCTGAGAAGCTTTGTAGAGATTCTCTTTCAAAGCTCCAGGTCATTGCTGATACCTACGGAGAAGCATCTTCATGCTGCATCTCCAAAAATGTGTACTAAATGTACAGGGCTCCTTCTCACTCCTGCAAGCTTGTTTCTCTCACTTGTGCTTAGCTTACATCTCCATTGCTGGATGTGCTTCAGCTCCCATAATGAATAGGAAGAGTCCGTGCCATTCTTATCTGAATGTCTCTAATTAAGAGAACAAAGTTTGAATACAGAAGTAATCTCTAATTGTGCAATGCAATATTCACAAGAAAAATGAGAGACTGCCAAGATCTAATTATTTACCATCACTGTAGCACTGCTACTCTCAGTAGGCAACAATGTGCAAAAGTACTTAGCCATAGCCTCGCTGCATGTGTGTGGGAGTATGTGCACCACTGAACAGCCTTTTGTTGCCTTATGATAGATCTTTAGAGCACTTACAGTTAATTGGTTGGATGTGAGCAATTTTAATGATTTTAATAATGAAATCAGTAATATGCAGAAGACAAAACTCAGCAAAAGGACATGTAAGTGCATGCAGATTATTATATTCTTTCCTTTATGCCTGTTCAAGATTAGAACTCTTGGGAACTCTGGATGCACTTCCAGGGTGGACTAGATAAGTGGCAATTTTTGCATGCTCTGCACTGAAAGAACCAAATGGAATGTGTGTATCTCTCCACATGCACAAAAGTCCCAAATGAAATGTTAGAAGAAATGAAATGTAGAAGGGAGAAATGTAGAAGGCAAAGAATAAGAAAAACCTCCATTCCTTGGGAACAGTCCACCCTTAAAATATATGCTATACGTTTTCACTGTAAGAAATATGACCATAGAAGTCCACTAGAACCAGCTGTGTAAACAAACCCTCCAATGAAAAACTCCAAATATGATTTTCAGCTGTTACACTAGTTGAGCTAGTAAACAGGAAAAAAGTAAATATGATAGAAAGAAAAGTTTAGCTGCTCAGAGTGTTACACTACTGGTATTCAAAAAATACACAGCCCTGTCCCTCCTGTCTCCATCTTCCCACTTCTCTCTGCTCAACCTCTGCACAGTCTGACACTGAGGTTTGGGATATTTTTATTGATAATAATTTCATATCAGAGAACATGTTCTGAATAAGCTTGAGTAATATTTTTTACACAGCAAGTCTAATATCTGAAAACTTTTGTAACTAGATGGGTCATGAACAATTTAATTGGCCAATGGTGTGACTGAAAATCCACCATTTTCATGTGTTAAAATCTGCTATATAAACCAGGATTTCTTAACCAGAAACAGGACACCAAGCCAAACTTCAGTGTAATTTGCCCCAATATTGGAGGGCTGGCTATACAGCAGATGCTTTAATTTGAGACACTGCAAAACCAGGGACGTTCATCAATCACGTTCCTGATGTTGTCTCCGTATCAACCTTCACACAATTCTGTCAACTAAGGACAAGACACAGAAAAGGCTGACCCCAAAGCACAAAATGGCAGCATTCAACTGGCAAGCAAAGCCATTCCTGCAACCCCCAGCTTTAAACTCTAGCAGCTGTGTACCTACGGCTTCATAATCCGCCAGCTCCAGCCTAGCTTTGTTCTGCATGGTCCGTTTGCAAAGATAGATGGCTAAAGGGAGAAACAGAATGGAAAACAATTACAGACAGATTAGTAGTACTAGATCTTATAAAAAAAAAGAAGGAAAAAAGTGGTCCATAGATTGTTCATTTTCATCAGGAAGCAACATGAGTCAAGGAATGAGAGGGCTGACCACCCAGCTGACATCACCCTCTAGTAATCTCAGAGGCCCTAAACATCTTGGACATCTCATTTAAAAGTGCTGAGGGCAGATGCCAGGACCTAACAAGATGTCCAAAAAAGGCACAGTTGCTTCTGGGGCTGGTAAAAGATACAGAATTAGCAACCTGTTCCTCTCAGGACTTTGGGAATATGCCTGCACTTCTTTTCCGCTCTTGTAAGAAAAAACAAAATAAGAAAGGATATTGAAATGAAAACAGAAATATGGGCCAGACCTTGAAGGTGTATCCTGACATTTTTTGATATGCTCCATCCACTTATTCTACACATTTCAAATGGTTAAGAGAACCCTTGTCACATTTCTCCATAGGCAGATGCTGCTGAAATTCATGTGGTTTGGGATTTTGAGGGTCAACATGAGTCCAGTGCACAAGACCAAACCAGTTCCAGGCTGCCTTCTGGGAAAGCCTCACCTGGATCTGCTAAATTCACTCCATTTCCATTACAGGCTGAAACACAAGATCCACAACACACCCTGGTTTTATAGTTAGGTCTGAACTATACGACAGAAGACTAGTGCTGCTCATGTAATTCTATTCTATGCTATTTCTATAATTTTAACATTCATACAGTGAGCCAATATTATGCATGATAACCAGAGACAACCAGTTCATTTATATTTATACATCTCAAGGGCAGTTTTCACTGTGAGCCCTTTATGACACCAAATAAAGTGAGAGTCAGTCGTCTCACAGCACCATTTAATGGGAGGCAGTGACCTGCCATTAGCAGGCTAGTTCCTGTCCTGTAAGTGGACACATGCAAATAAAAAAAGTATGAAGTGCTGCTGGGATTTCAGTTTTATTTGGGTCCGCTGCTAGTTTGGGATTAACTCCTGTGAAGACTCCATCTGTACAGACCTCTGATATGCAAAGTCTGATTATAAGCATATGTTAGAGGTTTTTGGGACAGATGCAAATCTGTTACTACAAGGCTCAGAGCTAACACAGTTGAAGCTTGTCCAGCTGTGGGTCAGCTCATATACGGCTTTATTTTGGGGTGTACTGCTCCACTCAATACCACTGCAGCACAACAATCTGACTGCAAAAACAATTATTTATCTGATATTGCAGGGGAAAAAAAGAAACTTCCCTTTTCACATTGTCATTTTGGTATTTACAGAATACATATTTGGCACAGTTCACGAGCAATATATGATGAATGTAAAGTCTGGAAATTATTTTCCATATACTGAACAGCATCATGTTTTCTATCCCTCACTGGGAGAAACACGTAAGTCTGTGCTAGCTTCCCTGCAGATGAGGACAGCAAATGAACTATCATACAACACACACCATAGCAGGCTACTTCTTCACCCCAGCAAATGATTTCCAGAATCCATAATGATTATTAATTATAGCCCGTGAAAGAAAAAAAACCAAAATGATTATTCAGGGAGGCATTCTAAACCAATCTTAGGTAATGAGATAAAAGAAGGACTTCCAGAAACTCCTGTTTTATGAGTGCACACATGGATACACTTCCTCTTCCAAAGCCACACCAGGATACAATAATTAATTTTATCATTTAACTGTGAAAGAAGTGCAGTTCTGGAAGAGACAGCAATATTGCACGCAGACAGCGAAAGATAACAACACTGACATATTTTCTTTATGTATTATCACTGTCTGCAGGCACTCACATGCTTAACACACCATGTTGCAGTTTATTAGCTCATAAACCATGCTCAGTCTTTTCTTTTACCCTATCATCTGCAAATCTTAAAAAATTTGGAAAAATAAGTCCGATGTTATGTATGAGAGAACTTTTAACTATTTTAACTATAGGTTACCAATAGTTATATATTGGTTTATTGAGCAGTGAGATGAGTGCCCAGATGAAGCAAATGTTATTGATGAACACATCAGAGTCACCTGTAGATCAGAGTATGTTCTCCCACAAAAGCAATATTGGTATTATTTAAGATTCCCAAGAACCAGTATTCTGCTTGCCAAAAATCCTGCTTGAAATGAACAGAGCTATGGGAGAATGAAGGTAATGATAGGTAAAACTCTGGCCCCACGGAGCTCAATGGCTACAGCTCCATGGGCTTGAGACACTCCAGGATTTGAATTCATGTATTTCAGATGTGCACATATCTGCCTCTAATGCTGCCATCTGACTACTGGATGAAGGGTTTAGACAGCAAACAGTAATTATTTTAAGGACGTTTTTTCCCATCACAAACTTTCTGTACTAACTTTCTACAATGAAATAATTATACTCACCATAATCTGTGTTTTCTGGTTCCCAGCAATTTGAGGGCCAAAAGTATGGTGCCTAAGAAAAAACAAAAACATTTTTGTAATTTAAGAGATGAAAAGCAATTCAAATGCAGAAAAACATTACAAGCACAAAAAGAAGAATCACAAAGTCTTCCACTCAGTTTCTGCCCTCAGGGGAAAACACTGCTACAGATCTCAGTATTAGTGAGGATGCTTTTCCAGAAAGGTATGACCTTTAACGTTCCTCACTGCAGGTAAATAGAGATGCTGTAATACAAGCATCTCCTGAGGAGAATGTCCAGTATCCTGACGAAATTTTAGACACTGTTGCCAGCTCATCTGAATGTGGACTTCTTATCGTCTATCCTTAAGAACCTTCTCTTTCCTCAGAAATTCACATCCTCAATTTTTATTTTTATTTTAAAGCATGACAGACCTCATGGCCTTATCTATATGCTACATAGCACTTGGTTTTTTGGAGCAGCTACCAGTGTGGTTGGCAGACTACAAAACAATTTACTTTTTAATTATAGCAGATGGCAGAGGTCGAAACTTAGCTGTTTAGATTCATTCCAAAAGCAGAAGTCCTGCTAAGCTTACTGCTTTTGTTTTCTATCCAGGTCTGCATACTGCCATTGCTACAATTAATTACAAGATATTACTGTATGTGGCTGTATTTCAAATTTAACATAAACGAAAAATAATGTCCTGGTGATCACACAAATTACAGAACACTGCTTTGCATTACTGATGTAATGCCACAAATGGGCATAGGACAGTAACACACAGACAATTCCTTGCACCAAAGTCCAGTGAGAAAACATGGAGTATTCAAACAATACAGGGTTTAATGCTCCTTAATTATGTGTATCATCTTATGAACTTCAGAATATGAAGAGCTACTGTTAAAGGAGGGACTGATGTTGAGGTAAAGAGTAGCAAGACGAGAGTAATGGAAAGGAAAAATGATTCTATCAGATTATTTTTGCAAAAAACATGTGAGGAGGTCTGTTGCAGGAAATGACAACAAACAAGGAATACGCAAAAGTTGTAAAAAAGATAAGGAAAAAAGTCAACAAGCAGTCAGTTTGATGATGTGGTTTACACAGACTTAAAACAAGAAAAGGAAATTAAATTATATTGAAATGTAACTCCTAAGAGCTGCACAAGAAAACTTCTTACTGTGTCATCCTTTTAAAAAAGAGAAAAATACAGCTAAATGGGCAATCAGTATTGCCCCTGCTTCTGTCACATCTTACATGACAGAAAAGCAGGACTTTCAGAACAGGAAAGGAATTGTAATGAAAAATGTGTGTCTGAATGATGTGTGGTAACCAGAAGGTGGGGTGAGATAAGAGGAGGTCTGTGATCTCCTGGGTTTCTTTGTTCACTGTGATATTGGTCACATCTGATAATACAATACCACATTAGCAGGACAGTGAGAACAAGCAGCAACAACATCAGATGCAAAGTGCAGAACCAGCTTTTCAAATAAAAGCTAAAAAAGAGGAAAAAAATGCAAAGGAGGAACAGCAGGGTGAACAGAAAAGAGGTCACAGGAAAAATAAGGGATCTGGCTGAGATCATGTAACAGGAAAACACAAATTCAGACAGCAGGATTAGGCAATAGGACTCCAGGTTTGGACCTACCGCTTCTTCTAAAGTTATACAATCTGTCCAAAAGGAGTTGTTGCAGCAAAGTACTCAGTTATCTAAGAAGCTAACAGTTGCAGATTTTGGACAGGGCATAGAACTCAAGTACAGGATGATTAAAAAATTCAGCACATCTGGAGGCACAGGGACACTGAGGGATACAGATGTCGCAATTTAGGTGACTGCCAAGGTTACACGTACTTTGTAAAAGAGCCAAAGCCTGAAGCTTGCCCCCTCCCACACCAACGTGCAAGCAAAATTGGGTGAAACTTAGAATTTTCTGCTGTGCCAAAGCTTGAATGTCCAAATCCTAAGTTTGCCCTAGTCCATTTTGCACAGAAGAATGGCTACTCAATTCTCTGCCCGAGTTAGAGCCTGAAAGCCATTTTCTTTCTCCTGGCTTAGCTCAAATCTGAGCACAACAGCCCTGAAATAACATATCAAAAATAATCACAGGAGGTACCCATTAATGTATGTAAAAACTGTAGATAAGAAAGCAGAAGAGTGTAATTTGGAATTCTAAAGCAGATCTTTTTGAAAAGACTTTATAACTTCCTAAGGCCTCTACCAAGACAGCTTCAATC
Organism: Pachyramphus minor; assembly: GCA_013397135.1. Classification (NCBI taxonomy): domain Eukaryota; kingdom Metazoa; phylum Chordata; class Aves; order Passeriformes; family Tyrannidae; genus Pachyramphus; species Pachyramphus minor. The sequence continues at coordinate 276,399 of VYXB01001197.1, read as the reverse complement.
CCTGGCTTCATAGACCTAGTGGTTGCTCAGGAATAAAGGGTGGGCAATTTCAGCTGTTTTAGCACAAGGACAGTGGAAGGGGCCACAAGAGAGTCAGAAGGCTCACCAACCTGAAAACGATAGAACGTCCCATCATCTTTCAGGGTAAGGACATGGTCTGAGATTGGAAAGACATAACCTTGTGCAGCGATGAGACTTCCCAAGTGTATTGCTTCCACTGTGAAAGAGAGAAAACCACAGGGATGTGTCAGGAAGGCATGCACTGCACATTTCTCTGCTTTCAACAGCAGCTCTGGTGATGACTCGTGAAATCTGGTGCCCACATACCTCTCTGCACCCACGCCCCATCCTTACTTCCAACCAAACCATGCAAAGCAGGAGTGCAGAATTCAGCTTTACAATACAGCTGAAGCACCACTCAGAAGTTTAACCTGCTAGGTTTTGTGTTCACAAAGTGTCACACACTAGTTCAGCTCCAGAACACAAAATTAATTTCAAAGCACATTATCCACCACAGGTGACAGCTGACAAGAAGCTTGTTCAATCAGTGAACCTCACTTGCCTCTACCAAATCCAACAAACACCTGCAACATCAGGTCATTAGCAGGGTATTTATTCACAATGACATATCCTGACACCATAGCATTGCCACTTGTTAGAGAAAAAATGGTGCAGAGGCAAAGCAGAGTACGTTTTCTGGTGCTGCCAGGGCAACCTTCACCAGCACAGAGGCACAGCTGCACAGATTTTCAACCAATGCCAGCTGTCAAAAGCTGCATCAACTTTCTCAGAACTGAAAAATACACATCAGCTGCTCATGTACCCCCAGGTAGATAATAAAGCTATTGTTTGCAGCTAAAATTCATATTTGGGACCTGACAGGACTCATGTGTTTATAGGGATGCCCTGCTGGATGATACAACACTATCTCTGCTTTTACATGGTGACAGTAAGGCAGCCAAAAAACTGGTAGGTGACATTCTGGATTTTTTCCCTTTCCTGAAAAGAAAAAGAAACTTCTGGATCTGCAGATCTTTTTTCCCCTCTTTTCTCAATAGATCATAACTGTGCCAAAATTATTTTGGTTTCTCTGAAGAGTGAACTATTTGGACTGTGCCCATGCACTGATCCCTCTTTATGGATGATTATTCATTCATCTATCTGTTGATTTACCTATCTGCTGCAATAAATTGGAGGCTGTCAGCTGATCCCATGATGGTGTCTGTGTCATCCTTGGCTAGTATGTCCTGCCAGTCATGGTTCCCTTTCTTCTCACCATGAAAACCTGCTACTGCTTAAACACACACATACACCAACTTCCTTTCTAAGTCTGGGAACAAATTTAAAATCAATCAGTCTTCCTTAGGCAGCAACAGTTTTGCAGACAAGCTAAAACTCCTACAATGGGATTTCTCTGTGCTGCAATGTAGACTTAATTAAGATGTTGAGTCTTAACTCTTTCCCTCTTCCTTCCCTCCAATGCTTAAATCAATTGTGTTGTTTTACTGGTATTGTACACTGCAGCAAAATAGTAATTATTGTCTAATAGCACACACAATATAGATTGAGTACCTGCTCCTCCTCAACTGTGGTCACCTTACCTGTGTCCTCAATGCTGAGGTTCTTCATAAGCCACTGCACAATATCAGAACCTTAATAAACAAACAAACAAATAAGAAAGCATTAAACACAAAGACAGGGTTTGAGAGCCCTAAGAAAGATAAGACTGAGATAGATACAATAGAACTGATATGAACTTTACTCCATTTTCTTTTTTATCTCCACTGCACTGAGGTTGCGGAATGTTTTTCCTTCTTGTGCTACACTGCAATTACACAGTTACTGTAATATGTCCCAAGAAGTTTTCTATGTGATAGAAAACTTAATATACTTTAAGTCAGATATTACTCTATTCTCTCTCACCTCAGCATACAGAGTTACATTAATGCAAGCACTAGCCAGCAAGGAGATGAAGAAGCATTTACTGGTACCTCACACATGTAATATACAAAACTGAAACATCAGTCAAAAAAAGACAGAGGAGGGTCTTGCTTATGTCAAACACAAGCAATATTCACAGTGCCTGTAACCAAGGCACTGTCACCTGCTGGGGATCACACAAGCTGACTGATGGCCAGGAGCAGAGAAGTGAGTCCTTAAGGTCCATCAGATAATTCATTAGGTTTTCAGGGCCCACCAAGTGTTATGAAAGTTGTTGCTATCTTATAAAGAGCATCAAGTTCTCTAGGATTGATCCTCTGCATTTATGCAGCCTCTATGTTGCTTGCATGAAAATTATACAAGTGGAAAACTTGCCACTGTTCAGTAGAAGCAATGTGACAGGGCAGCAAAATTTAGTTAAATCATATACTCAGAAAAGCTTAAAATGAAAAATAATGGTGTGTACAAGCCAGTTGACTTGAGTTGTCCAAAATCAAAGGCAATCGGCGAAGACACTTAGAGACAATTTATCAAGTCCATACGAAGTCACAACAGTGTGCAGCACAACCTAATGATGCCATGTCTGGGTGCAGACATAACACCAAGCCCTTCTCAGCATGCAGTTACCTTATGGAGAAATACTTGCATTTGCATACAGTGGGCTAATAGCTTCAGTAATATTCTATAGAGTCATAGACTTGCTTGGGCTGGAAGCACCCTAAAAATATCCAGATCACACTCCCCTGCCATGGACAGGGATGCCACCCAGTAGACCACGTGGCTCAATGCCCTGTCTAACCTGGCGTGAGCACTTCCAGAGATGGGGAATTCACAACTTCTCTGGGCAACCTGTTCCACTGCCTCACCACCTTCATTGTAAAAAAATTCTTTACACCTAGTCCTAATTGACCTTCTTTCAGTTTAAAACCATTACTCCTTGTCCTATCACTATCTGTCCATGTAAAAAGTTGCTCCACCTCTCTTTTATAAGCCCCCTTTAAGTACCGGAAAGCTGCAATAAGATCTCCTTGGAACCTTCTCTTCTCCAGGCTTAACAATTCCATGTCTCCCAGCCTGTTGTCACAAGAGAAGTGCTCCAGCCCTCTGATCATCTTTGTGGCCCTTCTCTAGACTCGCTCCAGCAGGTCCAAGTCCTTATTGTGCTGACAACCCCATACCTGGATGCACTGTTCCAAGTGGGGGCTCCCAAGAAAAAAGCAGAGGGGCAGAATCCTGTTGCTCAACCTGCTGGCCACACACCTTTTGATGCGGCCCAGGATGTGGTTGGTTTTCTGGGCTGCAAGCACATGTTGCTGGATCATGTCCAGCTTTTCATCCACAGAAAACCCCCAGTCCTTCTCTGCAGGGCTGCTCCCAATGAATTCTTCTCCCAGTCCGTACTCAGGTCTGGGATTGCCCCAACCCAGGTGCAAGACCTTACATTTGGACCTGATGAACTTGATGACGTTCCCATGGGCCTACTTCTCAAGCCTGTCCAGGCCCCTCTGGATGGCATCCCATCCTTCTGTTGTGTCAGCTGCACTGCTCAGCTCTGTGTCACCTGCAAACTTGCTGAGGGTGCACTCGATCTCACTGTCTATGCCATTGATAAAGATACTTAAGAGCACCAGTCTCAAGACAGAGCTTTGAGGACGCCACTTGCCACCAGCCTTCACCTGGATATACAGCTGCAACAAGTCTCTGGCTGCATCCATCCAGCTAACACAGCCCAATCCACTGAACAGTCCACTCTTTAAATCCATCTCTCTTCAATTTAGAGATTAGGATGTCATANGTGCTTTTGATGCAGCCCAGGGTGAGGCTGCCTTTCTGGGCTGCAAACCCACACTGCTGGCTCATGTCCAGCCCTTCATCCATGAGAACCCCCAAGTCCTTCACCACAGGGCTGCTCATGATGAGCTCATCTCCCAGTCTGTACTCAGGTACAAGACCTTACACAACCCAGGTGCAAGACCTTACACTTGGACCTCATGAACTTGATGATGTTCCCATGGGCCCACTTCTCAAGCCTGTCCAGGCCCCTCTGGATGGCATCCCATCCTTCTGTTGTGTCAGCTGCACTGCTCAGCTTTGTGTCACCTGCAAACTTGCTGAGGGTGCACTCGATCTCACTGTATATGCCATTGATAAAGATACTTAAGAGCACCAGTCCCAAGACACTTGTCACCAGCCTTCACCTGGACATAGAGCTGCAACAAGTCTCTGGCTGCATCCATCCAGCTAACACAGCCCAATCCACTGAACAGTCCACTCTTTAAATCCATCTCTCTTCAATTTAGAGATTAGGATGTCATATGGGACCATGTCAAAGGTCTTAAAGAAATTTAGGTAGATGACATCAGTCCATCTTCCATGTCAACTGCTGCAGTCACTTCCTCACAGACGGGCACCAGATTGGGCAGGCATGATTTGTCCATAGTGAGGCCATGCTGGCCTGTCTTTGGATCACCTCCTTGTCTTGTATGCATCTTAACGTTGCTTCCATGAGGATCTGCTCCGTGATCTTACCAGGCACAGAGGGGAGGCTCACTGGTGTGTACTTCCCTGGATCTTCCTTTCTCCCCTTCTTAAAAATAGAAGTGATGTTTCCCTTGGCAACCACATCACCCAGTTCCCTCAGGACCATGGATGCATCTCATCAGGCCCTATAGACTTGTACCTATTCAGTTTCATCAGATGGTCTTGAACCTGCTCTTCATTTACAGTGGAAGGGGCTCACTGAGTACCTTGGCCTTCTCCATATCTATTGTTACCAGTTCTCCTTTCTCTTTTATCAGGGTAGACTGTCCTTGGCCTTTCTTTTTTGACCCAGGTACTTATAGAATCCCTTTTTGTTATTTTTCACATCTCTTGCCAAATCCCATTCCATCTGTGCCTTAGTTTTCCCAATCGCATGTGTAGGGACACATCTGAACTGTATCCCTGTACTCTTCCCAGGCCACATGTCCCTGCCTTCCACAGACTGTGCATTTCTTTCTTGCTCCTCAGTTTGAGCAGCAGATCCATGCTCTGCAATGCCTGCCTGGCTTGATTTCCTGCACAGTGAGATGGAGAAATCTTGCACTCTAAGTATAGTGTCTGTAAAGAGTTGCCAGCTCTGGTCAGCTCCTCTGCCCCTAAGGACAGTTTCCCAGTGGATCTCATCCACTAATATTTTAAACAGCTGGAATTTTGTTCTTGTGAAGTTCAAGGTCCTGATGCTGCTCTTTGCCATTTTTCCTTGAGATCACAAACTCAACCCCGGTATGGACAGTACAGCCCAGGTAGCCTCCAATCTTACCCTCTTTAATGAGTTGTGCTATGTTTTGTGATGTATCAGTTGAAGACAGCATACAAAAAGGGACTGACCAACCATATGAATCACAGAATCACATAATACGCTGAGTTGGAAGGGACCCATAAGGATCATCAAGTCCAATCCCTAGTCCTGCACAGGACCATCCCCAAGAGTCACACCAAGTGCCCGAGAACATTGTCCAAACACTTCTTCAACTGTGGCTTGGTGCCATGACCACTTCCCTGGGGAACCTGCTCCAATGCCCAAACACCCTTTGGATAAAGAAACTTCTTCTAATATCCAACGTAAACCCCTCCCAACACAACTTCAGGCCCTTCCCTCGGGTCCTGTCACTGGTCACCACAGAGAGGAGATCTGTGCCTGCCCCTCCTCTTCCCCTCATGAGGAAGTTGTAACTGCAGTGAGGTCTCCCTTCAGTCTCCTCTTCTCCAGGCTGAGCAGACTAAGTGACCTCAGCTGCTCCTCATACCGTTTCCCATCAAGGCCTTTCAGCACCTTTGTTGCCCCCCTATGGATGCTCTCTAAGAGAGAGATATGTATCCTTCTTACATTGTGGTGCCCAAAACTGCACACAATATTCAAAGGTGAGGCTGCACCAGTGCAGAGCAGAGCAGGACAATCCCTCCCTCACTCAACCTGATGCCTCCCAGGACAGGGTTGGCCCTCCTGGCTGCCAGGGCACTGCTGACTCATTTTCAACTTGCCATTGACCCGGACCCCAAGTCCCTTTCCATGGCACTGCTTTCCAGTACCTCATTCCCCCGTCTATATGTGCATCCAGGGCTGCCCCATCCGAGGTGCAGAATCCAGCACTTTCCCTTGTTTGAACTTCATATGGTTGGTGATTGCCCAGCCCTCTAACTTGTTGAGGTCTCTCTGCAGGTCCTCCCTGCCTTTGAGGGAATCAACAGCTCCTCCCAGTTTTGTGTTGTCTGGAAACTTGCTATTGTTCAGGCTTACTAAATAAATCCCAGAGGAGCTTATTTGCATGGAGCACTTCTGAGCTCAGATGTGGACAGGACTATCCTATGCCGCAGCAAACCTTAAATACAAGGAAGGGTAGGAGTCACAATTACAATGTGCCACAGAGAGACACAACAGGCACTGCTAGCATCCCAGGTCTCTGCAATTATTTGCAGGTCTGACTGACACCCCCGTACAGGTGAAATTTCCCCCCAAATATGGGCTCTACCACAAACAGAAGGGGATAGCAGCTCCCACTCCCCTGACAATATAAGTAGACCCCCAACACTACAAGCAGCACCAGTAAACCCTCTTCAGTCAGGCTTCAGCAGTAAGCAGGATATGGATCTGACCTCCTCCAACCCCTACGCAAGGCAGTGAAACAACTTACCTGTTCCCTGCAGACAATCAGCAGAGCTCCTCATTACAAGGGAAGCATCTGATTTCATTTAAGTACTGGACAAACAGATGTGAGCAAGAAGCAGCAGCTGGGCATTGCCTCAATCTGTCTTGAAGGTATCAGTGAACCAGATACTAAAGAACCAACCTCACAAGCTTGTATTCTCAGCAATATGGTCATTCTCCACACCTCCCAACTCCACCTAAGAGCAATTTCAGTTGCCATTATACTATTTGGAAAGTTATTCCAGAAGATTTTTTTAATTAATTTTTTTTAATAGATTGAACTGTTCTTGTAATTTCAGAGTCTAAGTTTGTTAATGTGCAATTTATATGCATTTTATGTCATACCTGCATTATCATTGAAGGAAAAGAATTAATTTTCTTCTTTTACAGTTTCTCCTGAATGTTTCTACAGGGGGCTGATACTTTTGTCTCCCTACCTCCATTTCACTAAACCAAACTCTTCTAAATGTCCTCTCAGGATGGTGTCCCATCTACTTTACCATTCAGCAACTTTTCAAATTTAAATCCATTTCTTTGCGCTGGGGTCACCAGAACTGCAGAACATCTAACCAATGCCTCTGGCAATGGCGCCAGCACTTCCTTGTCTCTGCTGAAACCACCTTGCCAGATGCATCCTGAGGTCACATAATTTTTTCTTGAACAATAAATATATCAGAAAAATACATATCAGGAGTCCAAAACTATCTGCTAAATGAGAACAAATCTAGTGAACACTGCTAGCTGAATAACATATGGGGAATATGTTCAGACCCAGTAAATACTTTTTTTGACAAGCTTGTTAATAAAGTATTCTATTTAATAAACATGAATGTTCCCTTTCACCTTTTACAAAACAAAACTATTTAAAGACAGAATACAGCAGTTGTGGTTAGAAAACTAACTCAAGAAGACTGAAACTGAAGTGCTTCTGTATTGTTAGAAACAAAACAAAACCTCACAAAATACTGTCTTGGTTCAAGTGAAACCAGAATCTTTCCTGGATTTTCAGTTCATCCCCCAAAATAAAAAGGCCACTGTTTCTCCTGATTTTGGTCTCAGGTTATAGGCTTGTAGTGATCTCTTAGGCATTGTATTGCCAAGTGACGTGACAGCTGATACCTGAAAAAGATTTGGAGTGTTACGCTGATTTGCTCAAGGGAGGTGAAGTACATTTTCCATGATCCCTTTCCAGATAAATAGGAATACTTAATGCAGGATTAAGTCCCACTCCCTTTTTACACAGAACGATCATGTCTCCAGCCCTAGGCTGCTTTTCAGGAACCTATTCAATTCCCATCACACTACAATATAAAATTCAAGTAACACTGAAAGCTGGTTCCCCAGTCTTTTTTGCCCATTAAGAGGGTTTTAAAGGGGCAAGTAGGCTGAAGGTACGAACTCAAACAGAACTCCTGTGATCAGCCACTCCAGAATATAAGCAGCACTTAAGATCAGGAATTTTAATTTGCCTCTGTTAAAAACATGAAGTCATTCCTGAATGTTGCCAAGAGCCTGGAAGATGTTATAGCTGTTCTCCAGTTGTCCTGAGGCAGACAGATTATCTTTCTGCTGAGTTTGCTGAACCATTATTTATCACCTGCCAAGACTGATTACTCACCCTTGGGACAATGACAAGTCTTTCCTTCCTCTGTTAATTACTGTCATCATTAATAGCCATGTCACTAATTAATATTCAATCATAATGAAAACTCTTTACTGTCATCTCCCATAACACCTCCAATTTTTAGGGTTACCCTTACACACTGGCTCTGCCTCTGCTTGTGGAAGTTTATACCACTGAAACCTACTTTTGCCCACTTAGGAATACTACTTATGCTCTTCATCAAATGAGAAAATTCAGATTTATCCTTATAAGACATGGTGAAGACTTGAGTGATTCCTTTACAAGACTCCTCTGACAGACCAAGATACAAATACCTTAATCTGTAAGTTTTCCAGAAAACATAATTAAAAGCCCAGTGGACAGTCCTCACATTACTCACCTTCCCCCCCTCAAAATTTTCTGTTTCTTGGATTTCACATTTCTCAAGCTCTTTCAGAGGATACCCAAGGGAAACCTTTGACATGTTTCCACTATACACTAACAGGGCATTTGAAATCTTCTGAAAACAAATAATTGGGTGTTTTTTCATAATAGGAAGTATTGCTGGATCTAGGTAGAGGAATGGCTTCCATCATCTCTGTGCTCCTCTCTATACACATCTACATTTCCTCTGAGTCTGAATGCTCAATTCAAGGATAGTCAGCAGCCTATGAATACCTATTTCCTTCTCACATATAATGAAACATATCTTTTTGTCTTAGGCTCTTCTTTGAAGCTGAAGTAGATCAAGTTGCTTAATACCAACAGAATAGCTGCATTTTCATACACAAACAGATTCACAATGACCATTTATCCAGCTATGTGTTTAGGGACAGACTAGCAGTTTTATATTTCGTGCTGTTTTCTCCATTTTCTCTTCAGTCTCAGTGACTCCATAACAGTAGCTAGTGTTCTCAGGTGGCCATTGCCTGTCAACATGACAAATGAGTGGTCAGCCATTGAAAGATAAAGTTCACAAGGTGTGAGGCCATTGACTAGATGCAGTTAGTGAGGTGAGTCACCACCACTGTATTTGGTATCTTGTCTGTTCAAGCCTTGTTGTTCTACCTCTTCCAGAAAATGCATCTTCCACGTGCTATGGAAAATGGCAAAGGCAGACAGAACAACATACCCTCCTCCAGCAATTTCTAAAGATATGCTGCCCAGAGTGGAGACTGTACCTCTGGCTCTGAGCAAAGGAGCCAGAACAATGGGATCTGCTTGTCATCCAATGGACTAAGCACATCCCTGACAAGGCATACACCTGTACATACACATGCATATGTATACAAACCAAAAATTACAAGAATATTTCTAAAACTTCAGCAAATGTGGCCATTTTTACATTTCTTTTTAGGTCTGATAAGACAATTGCTTTTTTTTTCTTTTTTCCTGTGTCCTGACAGAGGTGACAAGCACTGACATGTGGAGCTCCACAGGGATTTGACATGGGACGTCTCGTGTGGCCAGCTGTGGCATCAGAGACCAAGGACTAAAGTTTGTCTTTCGCACGGGAGTTGATAAGTGAAGGTCTGATCACTGGATGCCATCCAGTCATTACAGTTGATGGGGTGGGATACTCTGGATCTCCGATTGCTCTGAGCCTCACCTTGCAGTGACAAATACTAAACCAGAAGTAAGCAAGGTCTTAAAAAATTTAAAATACCATCCAATCATAACATGAAAGAATTCCTCATATATGCATGTCTACAGAAGGAGACATAAGATTGCTTGATTATTTCCTGTCTTTTTTCCAGTGCTACTGTAACTCTAATGTTTTCTGAACATATTTTAATGATTTTAAAGAAAGTAGTAAATACTTTTTCATGGCAGGTGAGGTTTTTTTTGTGGTCTGACTGAGGTTGGTTTTTTTTTTGTTTTCTTGTTGGTTTTTTTCCCAAAACAAAACCTGGAAAGTTTGAACTGTTCAGCTCCCGTTTAGACCTTTTCTATACAAGCCATGACACATTCCATGGGCAAACAAACTATGTGCCTGGTCTCTGTTGTCAATCATCTCCAAACTCAGGGTCCAGACAGTCTTTCAATGAAGAGGTGAAAATATGTCCTGTCACTTCATTCTCGAAAATAGATGAACCCATTTTGGCACCAAATTTTCCAAATAATTTGCTCCTGAACTCAGAGCAATATTTAAATATTTCTAACATTGGTGCAAGATAGGACAAAAAAACCCACAAGCAGTTGAAATTACATAAGAATACATAAGGTGTATAAGCAGACACTTAAGCTGCTTTTTATGCTGCCAACCATGGCAATCACACTATATAATGAAATAACGTGTTTGGGTCCTTTCCCAAACAGCTCTGAGTCCTTGGTAAATCCAGGGCAAAAAGGTTAATTATCCCCACTTTTACCACTGTGCTTGCGAAAAGAAACAAATGAACATCACCTGTGATAAAGGGCAAAACGATTTCATACAAAATTTCTCAAGGCCTCCAGCACTCCATGCTACAATTTTTCTTACACAGAGCTCCCCACTGACTTCTACGGTGATTTCAGCTAGGTTGGAAGTACAGGCTACTGCTCACAGTAGGGATTTAATGCAAAGCAACGATTTTTATGGTAGGGGAAAAAAAGAGAAAGAAATATCTATGTCTCTCTCTGGTATTCTGTTACAAGTATTGGGGAAGCACTTTTTAAGATTTACCTACAATGAGCACATAAATAAATACCACTGCCAACTAAAAAATATCTCAGCAGTTGACTCAGAAAATGTGGTAATTGCAGCTCTCCTCCATCAGCATGTGGTAATTGCACCACTCAGTGTCAGCAAGGAGCATCATCAAAGCTACAACAGCTTAAGGAGCATCATCAAAGCTACAACAGCTCAGAGCTTCTAGCAATAGCAGTTTTCCTTTATGTTATGCTCACTTTAAATCTTGTTTGTGAATTATTAACAACCATTAGCAGCAGGAGTGTTACCCCTTTTTGATCAAAGAAGCCAAACTTTCTAAGGAGTCTTTTGTTCATTGTAACTTTTGAGAGCTTGAATTTACAATTTACTTTTAATGTAAAAAAATAATTGAAAACTTATTATTTTGTATGAAGTAAGAATGATGCTTGGTGGGAAGGTGGAAAAGAGCATATTGCCCGTGGACATTCCAGGATGATAAAACAACAAAAAGGATCGAATATTTGTAAATTTAATAGTTTCAAAATCTCTGATCCTCTGCCTTTTCCAGACAACAATGTCAGTTATTTATAAATGAGTGTCCATATCTGTGTAAACAAACCCATATGATAATCTGATTACAGATTTATCCAAAGTCTATTAAAATTAACTACTCTGATACTTGCCTTGTGCATGTTCTAGTTCAAGAAGCAAAATTAACACCAAGTCTACTAATAAATTCTCTCACAATAGAAGTCATGACCCAGACTTGTGGCTGCCCTGCAAGGTGTTGATAGACATTTGAGGTATTGGGAGAGTGACAGAAGACAATCTTCCAAGGAGACAGAAAATGCCAAAGGCTCCTGTAATCATGGTGGGGAGAGAAGGTAAGCAGCTGAGGGAGTCAGCTCAGGGAACGGGACCAGGCAAAGGGCAACAAACCACTGTCACAGAGCTGCTTGTGTGCTCTAAGAACTGAATCAGAATTTTTAGCAACCAAGTGCTAATACACTTTGAAATCACCTACAAAGTAATGGCCGGCAAATTCGTAGTTTAACCACCAGCACTGCAGTGTAAATTTGATCTTTGTCTCCAATACGCATTTTACATGTAACACACACACATACAATCTCTCGTCTGGATTTTAAATATAAACGGATAAGAAATTTGAAAGATGGAGATTTAGAATTGCAAAATCAAAATTCCTATGTACTTCTACCCTGTTAATACCTCCTTTTTCCGAACTGCTATTTGGAGGGACTTTTGCCATCATATTGGCCAGGCTACCAAAGCCCATGTACCCTCTATAGTGCAGACCTGTAGAGGGAGATTTTCACTAGGCAGAAATCAATAAATGACATGACAGCACAGAGCTCTGTGTGGGCTAATTTACCCAGGTAACAAAAGATAAATTGGATCTTAAGATCTCAGAGATAACACAGCCAGACTCATTTCCTTACAACGCTGCCCATCTGAAAATAGTTCAGGCAACTTTACAAGGAATGAAAGAAAGTAACAGCAGACATGCCCAAAGATAGGTTTCTATATTGCAATACCCTCCCATCACCAACACCTAAAAGCAAGCAGCCAATGCTGAGGAGCAGAAAGATGCCACTATCCGAAAGCCCTGGATCTAAACTGATTGCTCTACACAGTGGTATTAGTAAGGCTGAGTTAGCAAACCTCTTAATGGAAGCACAGTTAATCCTAGTGAAAGAGGTCTGCCAGGACAGCTTAAACCAGGTCCTCAACTGGAAAAAAAGCGATACCAGCAAAAGGTCTTTTTCCAGTTGACCTGCACTGCTATAAAGTGTTTGGTGCTACGCCAGCCTCAGTGTGGTTCTCGCTACACTTTGACAGAGCTGTGTCAGATTGTTCCAGCCCTCACACCTGACACTTAGTGCCTTTGCTTACACACTGGCTTTTGCTCACACCGAGAGATACCAAGCAGCAGCTGGGTCACAGGGGCAGTCACACTGATTTACTTGTGCTAAATATTCCTCACCCAACTTGGAAAACCTGACCTGCCATCAAGTCTGTGCTATCTAGAGACAGACCTGGCATCAACAAACATGCTGATAAACCCAAACGCACATGTCCTCCAGAACCGAGAATATACTATAACCCCAGTGCAATCCCCCTGCTGGTGCTTTGCTTGGTTAGAATTTGGCCTACTCTAAATTAGAGACATGTGTGACCTGTGCCCAAATCTTATTCACTCCTCAAATAAAACTCACATCAAACTGCTGTTACTACAAGTATGGGAGAAAACTGCAAAAAAAAAAAATTGGCAGTTCCACACTTTTGTGTCATTCAAACCCATTCCTCCTATAACACCCACAGAAGATAAGCACATTGCCTTGCAAGACCTTATAGAGGTATACAAGAGGCAGGAAAATGGTACCTTGCAGTACCCAGCAGCACTGGTAACAGCTTTTTGTAGTAGCATCACAAATTACCACCTTTTACAAATCGCTAAGAACTCAGGATGTCTCGAGATGCACCTTTACACCAACTATTGATCATAAAATTACAGTTGCTTTTCAGGGTGCTCTGCCTTTGCATTACTCAGACTACTGAAGTGGCTGATATAGCTCAGCAGTTTGGCTCGCTGCCATATAGTAGTGTTTAGGCACTGTTCCTCACATTGTCAAAATGATTTGGCAACAAAACAGCAAAGGAAGCAACTCTGAGCACTGCTGGAATTGGGGCTTTTGAAGATTCCTGTGTCAGATCTTGTTAGGGCTGAAACATTTTTACTGCTATTCAATTCATGTGCACAGTCTTTAAATCAAAGGCAGTATTTCTGTCATTTCAATCACATATTAATAGTTTTAATAGCAAATTTTCTTCTCCAGGAAACAAGAAAATTGATAAAATGTAGAAGGTGACTTGTGTATTTCAGCATGTGACTATCAGGTCACTTCACACCACGTCCTCATTCACAAACTGAGTTTCAAAGGCTGTCACTTCAAGATCCTCTTTTCCCTCACCAGTGTTACAACAGTTTCCCTGCAAAGGTGCAAATGTCACTGAGTTGTGCAAGACAGCAAAGTGCTTTGAAAGCTGCAACATTTTAATGATTTTGGCACGATGCGTATTTACTAGGAGATCTGGCATTGTAGTCCTCACCTACACTGGATTCCTATGATTTTCCACAGTAATTCTGTTAGCAGAAGTCAATTTTTAAACCTTTTAAGGAGCTCTGGCCATAACAGATCTCTCTTTCACAAGATCACACACTTCCATGTTAATTGCAGCAACATTATCATCTGTGATCTCTAACGCAGACGAGGATAGTTAACATCACCAAATTCTCTAAGAAATCAACTTCACTCTGACACATAGCTACTTTTTTTCCCTTATTCTTCATGAAAGGTTGAGAACCACACAAAGTTTTTGCAGTGATGCGGTAACAGTCACATTACCTGGAAAATTAAATGACTCAACATCTGTAGCTTTTTTTTCCTCCCTCGTTGTCCTTAAAATGAAAAACTCAAACTGTACAGCTTTCACATCCCTTCTCCTGCTAGGTCTTTCAATCATCTATAATGCCAGTTTGCCCTGGAGTGCAGCTGGCTCCACATGAGCTCTGTACTGGTGCAGCAGTCAATCAGGGACAATTCTCCAGCAGGATTAAGGTTGCACATGTAATTTCTTTTAGTGAAGGGTAATGCCACATGATTTACAACCGTATAGCAATTGTTGACAATTTACGTAGCGCCATGCAAAACACAGAGACAGTATTGGCACTAACACTAGAGGCCGTGTGTTAAACACGGCTCCTTAAGCCATATGCTAAAGGTACTTGTACTGGCAAGGAGCAACTGATTTTGCTGGCAACAGCTTGTTCTATGTAATAGTGGGAATTTTAAAGATGTAGAACAATTTAATGACAACACTGAAACAATCAACAAGCACAAATCTGTTAGTCATAATTAACAAGTTCCAAATAGGTAAATTATTTGTTCTTTCTTACATTTGATTAGTTTCATAGAGATGCGTATAATAATAGAAGTAGTAAAAATAACAATCATCATCTCTTAAATACCTATATTATACCAAATAACCTATGAAAACAAGAAGCATTTTGCAAAGCTGAAAGCTGCATTGAATTAGTACCATTCAGTTTAAATAATTTAATGTCAAAACACCAAGCAGCTTAGAACTGAAACATATCTGCCTATGAATTTTAGAAAGGATTTCTGTTTTCAAAATAAGATAGAGGGAACGGAATAAAATGTTTTCCTTTCTTTCTTTCTTTCTTTCTCTGTTTTTTTTTCCTCCAAGATTTTGAAAACCAACATTTTATTTAACTCCTTTTGATTTAAGTATAGGTTTGGACCTGGAAAAGTTGATGGGTTGCTCCAAAGCAGCAATGATTTCTGATAGCAACAGGTACTGAAAATGGGATGTGTCTAGAGCAGGTAAGGCTGTGTATTTGGTTGCTACCCAAGCAGAAGCACAAAGCACAGTCTTTATAAAGCTGAGCACAGCCTTCATGAAGCCACTCACTCTGCAGTGGGGATCAGCCTTGTTCAAAGCAGCTCTTTTGTTTCAGAGAGCTTCGTAGTGCAACACCTGACAGCAATGAGACAAAGCACACAGTGCTGCTGTTTGCCTACTTCCATCCAACAACCTTGGTCTGAGACTCAGCAGTTTCACTCACTTCTTTCTGGAAATCTCACAAGTCACAACAGTAAGTTGTCTACTGTCTCTGCTGACTCTTGACAAACCCAGTCTGGTTTTGCTCTCTAGAATTATATCACTGAGCACATCAGATGCTTTGTGCACTCTGAATTCAGCCATGTCCTGGCGAGTGTGGCAGGAATAACCTCGGACCTTACAGCATTTCTCAGCAGACACACTTTGCCTGAACAGATTTGCAAAAAAACAGCCTTGTAATGCAGTAAAACGCATTCTACTGCCTTGAGTTTCCAAATAGGTAAAATTCAAAATCCTCTCTATGCAAAGCAAAAGGTTTTTTTCAAGCCAGCAACACTGTGTCCTGTAAGGTCTTGGTAAGCATTTTAATTCATCAGAAGTTCTGGGAGAGGGGTCTTAAAATATCTTCAGAGAATAGTTTCACAAGTGACTGTAGAAACTAGAACAACGTAACTACTCGTAAAAAACCCCTTCCCGTAAATATTAAAATGAAAAATAAAAGAAAAGCAAATACATCTTACTAATGCTCTCACAGGACTCGTGTGTTTTCCTCGAACAGCCGTTCAGGTTTACTTTGCAATGTCCTCGGGGCCCCGCCAGCGGGCGCTGGGCGAGCATAGACGGCACTGGCGGTGCAGCGAGCTGGCTGACACGGGTGACACAGAGACAGCTCCGCCTCAAGGAGCATCGACTGAAAGCAAAGGCTGCCGTGCAGGTGTGAGCGCATCTGCTGGAAACCTAATTTAGAAAGTTTCCGGCACTGACTACAGAACCTGGACCACACCACTTGGATTTTATGGCAAAACCAACGCAATGAAAACAAATCTTTCCTGGGATTACAAACATTATTCCAATACTTTCAGATCACATTCTCATTTAAAATGCATGTCGCTCTTTCCCTCGTTTCGCCTTCTGTCCATCCTCCCTCCTTCTTGCCCCAAACCTCCGGGAGGCAGCCGGGAGGCTGAGCTCTCCCCACATCGCTCTCTGATGCAGCCCGCGGGGCCGGGCAGCGGCAGGGGCCGGGCGGGCAGGCGGCCGGGAGGTGGTGGTGTTGCCCACGGAATGGGAGGCAGCGCCAGGGTCGGGGCCGCAGACGGGCGTCTGCCCCGCGCTCAAGTACCTGCCCCGAAACCCGCCCGCCGCCGGGCGCACCGGGGACTGCAGTGGGAGGTGAGGCCGCTGGAAAACCAGATGGGGCGCGCAACCCTCGATTAGGTGCCGCTCATCATCTTAAGATGTAACTGATTCTGCAGGTCAGAACAGAGAGCACAGACCACAGGCGGAAAAGGGCAGAGACTGTCCTGTCCTCTCCACGCCCCGGGAGACACAGGGGAGACGGAGGGATGCCGTCTCCACTGAAGTCACTCATAGGGTACCAAAAGAAGCAAGAAGAAAAGGTGCCAGGCAATCAAGACACAGAATTACAATATAACAGTAAAATACAACAGGTTACATCTGAGATCATCGCGAGGTTATATCTGAGAACAGGCATGCAAAGGCTGAGCAGGGAAATGCCTTATTTATTTCTGCTTATTTTGCACATTCACCCCAGGACCACACGTTTATGAGAAACACACTCATATGTTTTGTTTTTCCCATTAAGATCTCTACAATTTTATCATCTGGTTATTACATGTGCATTTTTGTCTTAAACCTATTTTGAAGTAATTACATGTTTATGCTGGTTTAGAACACTCCCTTTTATGAAACTAAATTATTGGGTATTTGTATGTCATCTGTAATTTTGTATTCTAACATAGTAATTCTGAGAGCAAGACAAATACACCTCCTTGCCTGCTTCGCCGTTTCCTCTGTCTAGTTGTTTGCATCCCTTTGCCTCCTTGAATACACAAAGACATGGATATTTCCCTTCTATTAAAACTTGGCCATGGCAGGCTAATAACCATGGGTTTTGAGAATTACCCCTAGACAGATTTGTTACATCTTTTGACTGGAAAGGAAGTCAACTCCAGACAAAAATACCAACAGAACAAAAAGCTGTCCTACAGACAACCTTTCTGTATTTTTAAAAAAAAAAAAAAAAAAAAAAAGCTGGCCACAAGTTTCAAAAATTACTTAAGAGTCCTTTGTTCTGTTTTCAAAACTAAAAAGCCCTCGGGAGCCTACATCCAACCAGCTTTCAACAAGATGTACTGACATGATACTTTGAGCCACTTTTTGATGCCAGGTTTGCTTTTTCAAAGGTGCTTCAAGTGTTTCACCTAGCCACACAGATACTGGAAGACCCTGCACTTGGTTTCAAACTTTCATCTCTTCCCTGAGCTGGCATATAGGCCCAGAATAAATTCCATAACTCATCAGGTTATTTCTTTTTGCTGTACAATTCAGCAGTCAGAATTTCATAAATCAGATTAAGATTTCTGGGAAAATCTGGACATTTTTTTTCTTTAGTTGTGGTTTCATATGTACAATTATACATTTTAAAAAAACCATCTACAAGGTGCAAACATTTTAATTCATACACAGTAAAATAAAGAGCTATGTAATTCACATCAGTGAATTCCAGTACTGCAAAGATTTCTTCTAAAATGACCGATGATACATATTAAAACTGTCCTTTAAGGGTAACTGGATATTCTCTTTCATGCAACACTAAATAGACAAATTTCTCTGTAGGATTTGATTAACTGTAAACCACACACTTGGTGGAGTTTTGATTTTTTTTTTTTTTTTTTTTTACATTCCAGCTGTATCTATAAATCCAAAATCTAAAAACCGAACACACAAGTTTTGCATCAAAATGCCACCATTCAGCGTGATGCTAAACAAGCAGAAAATGCTAAAGCCATTTGCGTGACTTAAGCACAGCCTGGAGAAAATAAGAGAAAACAGGAATGATGTCAAAAGGCAATCGAGGATAGTAACGGGTTGAGCATGTTCATGTGGGATGTGATGGGATAAGGAAGGTGAATCACTTCCTTGAATTGCAGAGAAAGATGAAAACTTCAAGCATGCTTAGACAGTAGGGGTGAGATATCCTGCATGTTAAAGGTAATCAGTGCTGGACAAAGCAGTTGGCTCTTCCTGGCACTAGCAGTACAAAAGCATGTTCTTAGCCAGCCTTTTCAACTAACTACCTGGGATAGTTACTTGACTAGAATACAATGGAATATTTCATTTGAAAGTGACCTACACTGTTCATCTAGTCCCACTATCACTTGCTGCATTAGTCAGGAGCAAAGGACTGCTTGAAATAGCTACATGTTAACCTGAAAGTTCTTCCAGTCAAACACCAAAACCCATGTCTATGGTAGTACACCTTTGTGTCTGTCACCCACAACCTAAAAAGCATATGTGTACATTTGCAGGATTTTATGTATGCCAATGTAAAATGCTGGAAATATTATAACCATATTCCAAACTATTTCCTAGAAGGCTTTTTAATCTTTACTGTGAGGTAAAAAACATTTGTTCCACATTTCTGAAGAATGCAAACACAATCAAATCAAAATGGAATAGCAAAACATGTGACTATGTCCCCCACCCTGTCCCTCTTAGCAGACAGATGGAGACTGAGGAATTTACCTCCACAGTATTGCTAAACATTGGTTTAGTTCCTATATACTATACTTGGTATCCACTACAGGATCCATGGCCAGAGGGTTGCTGGTGGCCATCGGTTTGACACAAAGTGGGCACTCTCACTGCACCCCTTAGAGCCTGCCTTTTGCAATTCACACCTGTAACTTCCTCCATGTTAGCTAAGAGTGTTACTTCAGAGAAATATTCTGTATACTCATGTCTCTGTAGGTGAGACCAATGCCTTCAGCAGCTGCAGGTTATGAGGAAAAAGGCAGAAGGAGGAGTGAAGGCACACACCTGAAAAGCACATGCCCTAACTTCTGTCCCTCCCAGCACCAACAGGGAGCTTGCAAAAATATCGTCTTCACCACAGTGGATCCAAGGGCAGCTGCGTGCATGGGTACCCACACTAACCTGTCTTCACTGGAAATTACCCTTTCGGAAAACTTGTATCCCAACATCAGCAGAGATCCTGCAGTCTCTCTCACAACCGCTCTGTAGAAACCTACCTCAGAACAGAGCATCTGCAGCAAACCCCTTAAACCCACACAGCACAGCCCCTCTAGATTCCAAAGGCCCTTCAGCAAGTTCTCCCTCAAAACAATGGCATTGCAAATTATCATCACTTCTACAGCCCTCTCTGGCACCTCAGATTATTTATAGAGAATAGGTTGCATAGTATCCTGTGCCACCAGGATACCTTGAAATTGCAATTTTTAGCACCAAAACCTTGACCTAAAAAGATCAAGAACAAAAAGAAGGGGGGGGGGAAGAAAAAAAGAGATATGCAACAAAATGTAACAACACAAAAAACAGCTTAATTCATGTTAATGTGTGAGTCTATGTAGGTTTTCATTAGAAGTGGAATTCCACAGTACCTCTCCAGAAATCAAGTTTGCTATGCAATAGGACAGGATGAACTGTGAATGACTGCCTCCTTCCCTCAGCAAAGAGAGGCAGAAACAAGTTCAGAGGCGCAGTCAAGCTGATCAGGTACTGTCAAGTGACACAGCTGAAGAGCAGATGCTACTTTCCTTTAATTTAGCAAAGCCAGGAAGGTGGCTCTACAGACTCATGCAGACATGACGCAAAGTATGTGCAGGTTTTATCTCTCACTGTGGCAGCATATTAATCAAGCTCTCTAGGTATCATCTGCAAAGGATACCCCTCCTGTTTTGCAGGGCAAACCTCCAGGTCCACATTAACAATCACTGTTAGCCAACAGTGAAAATATGCAATTGCAGTTGACCATCACAATCACAACAGCTTTTCAGCCTCTCCTCACATAACCCCAAGCCCTCATTCCTATGTGCTGTCTTGCCACACATTAGAGCACATCTGCTCTAATCCCTGAGAAATGTGGACTATTTTCATTGAATCATAGAATGTCTTGGGTTGAGGGGACCTTGAAGACCCTCTAGTTCCAGTTTCCCTACCATGGGCAGGGACACCCTTCACTAGACCAGGTTGCTCAGAGCTCCATCCAGCCTGGCCTTTAACACCTCCAAGGGATTGGGCATCCACAGCTTCTCTGGACAACCTGTTCCAGTGCCTCACCATGCTCACAGTGAAGAATTTTTCCCAAATATCTAAACCTACTCTCAGTTTGAAGCCATTCCCTCTTGTCCTGCTACCCCATGTTCTTGTAAATAGTCTATCTCCACCTTTCTTGTACGCTCCCTTCAGGTAGCAGAAGGCCACAATTAGGTCACCTCAAAGCTTTCTCTTTTCCAGGCTGAACAATTCCATTCTCTCAGCCTTTCCTCATAGGAGAGGTGCTCCAAACCTCTAATCAACTCTGTGGCCCTCCTCTGGACTCACTCCAACAGGTCAATGTCCTTTCTGTACTGGGGACCCCAGAGCTGGATGCAGAACTCCAGGTGGGGCCTCACCAGAGTGAAGGGGGAGAATCCCCTCCCTCGACTCTGGCCACGCTGCTTTTGATGTAGCCCAGGACACGACTGACTTTCTGGACTGCAAGTGCACATTGCCAGCTCATGTCCAGCCTCTCATCCACCAGCACTCCCAAGTCTTCCTCAGCAGGATTGCTTTTGATCTGTTCATCATCTGGGCTGTATTGATACTGTGGCTTCTGTCAGCATCCTGCTTGCCATGACTCCACCTGTGATAGCGGTGAAAGGGATGGTCTTTTATCTAGGTCTCTACAGTCACCTAAGCTACATCCTTCATGTCTAACATCAGGCAAGTCACTTGTGGGAATGGTTATATTAAAACCTCCGAAGGGTGCTGTCAGACTGCACAGTTTAGCAATATAAGACACAAAGCACATAAGAAACCACAGGCAAGGAGCTCAGCTGCTTGTGTTTAACCTGTCTTAACTTCTTCATTACTGTGTAAGGGTGGTTAATAGGAGCTTTCATTCCCGAAAAATGAAAAGCACTTGAAATGTGCGAAAGCTTTCTGAAAGCACCCCTTTAATAATCATTAATGTACCTGGTATGCAAGCTGTGAGAGACTGCTCCAAGCATAAGTGGTAGAAAGGAAAGTGTGAAGCTGGGAGGAGGAGAACATCAGAAGGTGCTGATGGTTAGTGGTACCAAGCACAGAGTGAAATGACTGTGGGCTTGAAGCAAACCACAGTGGGTGAGGTTGTGTAGAATCTGCCAACCGTGAGAGGGACTAAAGGGTAAACTAGGAGAAGGAGCATTAGGATTTCTTAATTTTAAAAGATAAGCCTTTTAAAAAATGTGCTTTAGATACTGCAATACACAGATGCAAATCTCAAATAAACTGTCCCTAAAATGGGCACTGCCTTTTCTATCCCAGGAATCCCAGGAAAGAGGAGTGGGTGGTGACATCTTTTTTTTAAGATCTTTATTTCAACAGCATGGACCCTAATGGAATGAACCCTTCTTTAACAACAGTAGTCTCAGACTGACAAACCTCCAGCCTGATTCTGCACATGCAAAGTTTTTTCCCTACACCCCAGAGAGAAGTTTCCAGTGCTCTCACAATCTGCTCCTATAGTGCTGCTACTATTTCAGCTTGCATAATGTGACCCCTGGTTTCAGCAAATGCTTCACAGCCTGAGACTATTTTGAAGAAAACTCATGCAGCTCATCCCTGAATCCATTCAAACTGGTAAGAAATCCTTTGACCACTGAAGAGAAGTAATGAAAGAGAATTTAATCTTGACATTTCTGGATTAAACAGTTGACAGGCAAGGACTAGAGGACTCAGTGTCACAGAGAACAGCTGTTTCCAGAGCTGTGCCTAAATTGACAGAGTCTGGATGTTATGCATGAGAGCTCTGCAGACCTGAAGAAGCTTGTCAGAGCAGAGGTTAGAATCCAAATTTTAATGATTCAATTAAGTAATGCCAAGGCTGGTGTAAAACACTGAGCTATTTCTACCTCTGTGTCCCCATGACTGCCCTCACTACTGTGGGTGTAATTACATAAGATGCACAATCCTTTAGTGGAAAGTAGAATTATTTAAGGAAAACAGCTGGCAAATTTAGAGCTAAGTAGGAGCACAGAAACGTCAATGCTGAACCAAGAGCGTGTCAAACATGACCCAGATACCTAATTAGAAGTTATGCTCAAATCTAACTTGCACAGGGCTCCAGAAACACACTGACTGAATACAGTAGAGAGGCTGCAAGAGGTACGCTCTTGAGCTTTATTCCCCTCATTGCATTAGATACTGATCTGATTTCCCCATTCTTCCTGAACTTTATTGTCACAACCCTGACAAACTTGCCGGGAATGGGGAGGGGAGAGCAGCATTACAGAATGATGAAGCAGAATCTCATCTGAAGAGGTTGTCAAGGCTGCCAGAGGGCTTCCCCCTGTGCCGAAAGGTGTGAGCTCAAGGCTTCATGTCTGTTCCCAGACAATCTGCTCTACACCAGCACCCAGCCATGGGGATTGAGGAGCTGTGAGGAGGATGCTCTCCCTCTGCAATGCTGGCTACAATAACCCTTCTGTCTCAAGCACCTCAGCCTAACAGACTGAACAGGGAACAAAGGAGCAGGAAGTCATTGACAGAGATGGTGCTGATATACGCTAACATACTACAGGAATGAATACCCCATAGCTGGTACAAGCAGGTCCAAAAGACTCCTAAAAAACCTGGATGATACCTTATGGTACTAAGGAGCTGACTAGGAAAGATGCACTCCTTGATCTTTGCTTGTGAACAGCGATGATTTACTTTTATGACAAGGTAAACCCCCTAGAATCTATGATACTACTTAAAAAGGATAAAAGCAAAAACTCCTTAATTTGCTTAAGTATCATGGGTAAGAACAAAGGTACCAGAGTGCTTACCATACTCTTTCTTGATAGGCATCTTCATGTTACCCCGATTAGGCAAATGGGTACCATGAGTGGTCAGGGTGGTGCTCCACCTCAGAGGCGTAAGGTGGTTGTGGAGCAGGATCAGAGAGGTGACATTACCCTCAGACTCGGCACTAGCGCAGCAGTTAATGACAGCTTCAGACAATTCTGGTTTTCACTGTTCAAAAAGGTTGTTAAAAACTTGGATAAGGGTCAAGGGGAGAAGCACAGGAGGAATTAAAGGCCTGGGAAAAGTGCTTTGAAGTCAGACATGCTTTCAGGGGCACAATTTATTAAAAACATAAAGTGAAGTGGCTATTTCACTGCAGTAACTAAGTATGTTTTTGGAGAGAAAAAAATATCTTCATTGTCAACCATAATACCAGAATGTTCTCTGGATGAAGTCAGACTGGAAACAAAAACCAACTTTTGAGCATATTACTACTTTTTGAAGGGTGACAGTAACTTTTTTAAGGTAACAGCCAATTTTAAGATCTACAGTTGTAAAGACAGTTTGAGATAGGAAAGATGTATGTACACAGATCTAATGAAAGGACCATCACAACCTCTTGCTGCACAGGTCAGCACAATGAATGAGGGTCTCCATCCCTCCTCTGCCCATCCAGTCAGTCCTCTCCTCCCAGGAACATGCTCTGCACTTACAACAGTTCAAGGACACAAAATAAGACTTGTGAGCCTTTACATCCTTGTTATTTATTGCTGGGCACATGGCTGCATTGCCTCAGCTGATCCCTGTCAGCTGCCACTGGGCACAACATAGACACACCAAACTTGGGGCAAAGCAAAATTCTGAAATCAGTAAGCACATGCATACCGAGAGGGATTTTGTTGAGTTTGGGGGTTTTTCTAATGGTTTGTGCGGGGTTCCCCCCCCATTTTTAAGTTGTGTGTTTTCAACTTCTTGGCACATGTCATTTCCAAGTACCCTTATAGCTCTCCAAGAAAGCAAGTCACTGTGTCAAGGATCCAAAATTCTTTGGGACTCTAAAGTCAACTCTTCCTACTTAAAAACCCCAAAGAAAACAAACTATAATGAACTACCCATGTAGCAGTGATGTAAATTATGATCATGAGATACTACAGCGCAAAAATATCAATCCTATTTCAAAAGATTTAGTCTTCAGATTCTCTTTTTTTCTGCTTAACAGAATAAGCTTTGATGAATATGGCACTGTCCAAACCATTGGCTCCAGCAATGACAGCCTTGAATATTCTTGTGGTTCAAAATATAAGTTGTTAAAAATTTTATCAGAACATAGTAACTTTTATTTCTTTTCTATGGCTACTACTGTTTCCTTAGAAAGCTCAGCTGTCACTCTCTCTCTGGTAGGAAAAAACCATAGAGAGCATTCAACAAAATCAGACTGGACAGTTGGAAAATATCTCATTTGCTAAAAAAGAGTGGTTTTCCATCAGTCTTCAGAAAATAAGTATGAAATTTATTGAATATTTAGCTCAAAAGTAAAATACCATAAAAGAAAAACCTATTAGAAATTATTCACTCAGATTAACTTGACAATCATTTCAGCGTCAATCAGCAAACAATCGCGTTTCCAAAAACAAAAATCTGAGGGGGAAAAAACAAGAGAGACAATCCTATCCACAATTAAATGGGTAAAAAATAACAGATTTTCTATCCAGTACAACACAAAACCTATAATAATTGGATGTAAAACCTTCCATTTCTAGAGACATACATCATTTTTCTTACCAGTCTGTTATTTTTTTGTCTATGAGTATAATTAGCATTTTACACTAACCAACTTCTCAAAGTTTCCTGCAAGTTTTATGACTCATTTCTAAGTAAGAGTTAATCTGGCCATAGTGAGGAGGTATCTGCATGGAGAAAATTGTTATAGTGCAAGTGACCTTGTAATGGAACAGAATCCTGAGACTCTCTTCTAGCGAAGCATGCAGCCATCAAATAGGAATTAACTGAAGGAAGACCTAATTGCTTAGTTTTATTTCTCTGCAGGACCAAAATATAATTTTCTTCTCTGCATGTGGTAGTGAATCATACATCAAAAATATCCAAGCTCATCAATCCACACCACACTCAAAACAAATCCATGGGAAACTAGCATGCAATTTTGAGAGATCTATCCGTGCAGGGAAAAAAAAAAAAAAACCTAGTTAAAGAAAACATGTAAATGTATATTATTCATAATAATGGATATGCATGGGAAGCCCAAAAGCTTTTTTCTTTTCCTGTTTGTCTTTTCTTATAGAAGGTTCTAAAGCCAAATCTATGCCACTTTCAGTAGTTATGTAGTGCAAATACTTAACACACCAAAGAGTTGCATATTTCTACTGGAACAGGGAGAATAAAACAAGTTATATATCAGCCATTCAGGGTATCCACACAAACCAGGCCATACAGTTTGCTCACTCTAGCACTATACCAACCCTCTTCAGCTACAGCATCTTCTGGAGATATTTTCTCACTGCTCAATGCAGTTTTCAGTAACAGTGATTTCTGAGTGGTGTGCTATTTATGGTTAGTAAAAATAAGCTGGTGCTCTGTGTAATTCTTTGTACTATTTAAAGCAGAAAACCAAACCAAACCCTTCCTTTTCACCAACAGTTACATTAATGGTGCCTTCAATGTTGTAAACTGAAATATATCAAAAATACAAGACTCATTCACCTATCAAACC
Source organism: Pachyramphus minor (assembly GCA_013397135.1). Lineage (NCBI taxonomy): Eukaryota > Metazoa > Chordata > Aves > Passeriformes > Tyrannidae > Pachyramphus > Pachyramphus minor. The sequence continues at coordinate 250,349 of VYXB01001197.1, read as the reverse complement.
TAATGTGTAAAAATTATTTATGAGACTGGATTTACAGTTACCAAAGTTAGCTTCTGCATTTCTTTACAATAACACACTGATTTTAGCCAGGAAAATTGAACCCCAGACCAAACTCTTGGGTTTTTTGCAATATAAACTCTTTAATTAAAATGCAAGTAGGAATCAGCTCAATAAATAATACCCCGAAAATTACTTTCACTAAAAAAAGCCAAAGAATGCTAGAAACCAATGAACAGAATGAGACAGATGTATTTACCCAATAATGAAAGGGAGGGGTTTGTTTTTCTAATGGTTGGAATGGCATTGAATTAAAGCAATAGATTCAAAGTAATAGTTGTCCAATCACACTCAGAGATTTGTGCCTTCACATTACTACTGATTACCATTGGGCACTTTGCAATACCTCAAAGTAAAACTGGTTTTTCTAAGGGTCAAATCTCCACTACTCCTCGGTGGGTATGTGGCTTCTTGGGCACAGCAGGAGCAAAGCTGCTCTGCTATGAATCTGATGCTTAGCAGCCCACAGAAATGCTGGAGATAGGGCAGAAACAAAGCAAGAGGTGTGAAAAAACCAAAACTGTGTTGGTAGATCCTTCACACACAACTCCCAGGTTGCTATGAAGTGAAGACAGAAGAGGTGAAGTATTGCAGCTTGAGGGTAGTTTGCTCAACACTCACATCCAAAAAACAAAGCCACACAGCTCTTATAATTAATCTCTGCTCTTTTGCTGTGTCATTCAGATCTGGAAAGAACCTTCTGTAATAATGCTGCGCTTTTGAAGACAGCAAGATGAATGCAGAAAAGCATTTATCATTCATGCCTATGTACTTCTACAGGCATTGAAATTTGTTGACTTTTCCTTTTAATGCTTTATTCATTAGCCACAATATTCCATCAGCTAAATGCTGTGTCTCAGAATAAAACTGCAGTCAGCAACAGAATGTTCTTAATATGTAATATTTTTTGTTATTGTGGTAAAATTACCAATTCATCTAAACACTGGAGCTCAGCAGGCAATTTATCATGAATCTGTCTCTATTCCACCTCTTAGTCTCAACTGAAAGCCTGAAAAGACCTAAAAGCAAATCTTGGGGGGGAAAAAAAATAAACCATTTTTAATAGATCTGCTTTGTTCCAGGTCCATAGCTTTCACTTGATGCTTTCCAGCCCAGCAATTTTTATGATCATGTTCAGCAATAAGAAAAATCATAATTTTCTGTTCTAATTTCTGCCCATGTCGTTGGAAGGTCTTCTTGGTTTCACTGTCCCTTTTGCCAGTATCCCTGGTGTTTAGAAAAAAACAACAGGTCAATACAGAAAGATAAAGCTGGACCATTTAGTGATTGTAGTTCCACTGGCTACAGGAATATCCACGCAGCATAATTATTTATGTTTCTGATTTGTCATAACTTCCCCTGGCAGATGCAGAGGTTGAAATACAGCAAGGACAAGTAGGACCAGGAAGGACCTTCACAATTCTAACGAAGTTAAGGAAGTTACCTTTCGTAATATTCTGGGCTTTAGGCACTTGAGAGACCATTTTATTGACTGAATACTAAAGCCTCAGGATGTGTTTCACAAGTGTTTCAGTGGCCTAAGCCAGATTTTAATGCACCCACTGGTGTGATGTGTATTTCCTCCAGCGTTTTCCATCTCAGATATGACTACTTTCAAGTGCTGTCATATGAAAGAACATGGGTACATAAAATGCCCAATTTTGGTAATTTTAAGTGATGGTTGAATTAATTGAATCATTTAGGATTTATCTCATAATGCATGCACACATTTTTAAGGGATGTGTAAGCTTTATGTGATGTAAAAACATGCTTTCGGAGATGAACAATCCTGAACAGGATGGAGAATTATGAAGGAGACACATAGAAGTGGCATCAGTGGCCAGCTATCCTTCCCCTCAAAGCTTAGAGTAGCTGTCGAGTCACACATACCCCAAGATTTGGGCTGGGTTTATGCCAGACAGCTAGGGAGAACCACTGCTGTGGTGTACAAAACACACCACACAAACTACACCTGAGCTGGGAATGCACAATACAGACACAGCACAGCTTGTGAAAAGCTGCACGAAGTGAACTTGGCTGCAGCAGAGGGCAGTGATGCACAAACACTAGCAGTCCTCACTCTGCATAGCACCTACAAATGCGGAAGCCTGTCTTTGGTTATTTCTTCAGTGCAACAGTTACCACTCTTAATCTTATTCTTGAGAAAAATTGCACCCTCTTACATGTATTTAGGTGTAAATATGTGCAGATATATTGAAGATTCACTGATTAAAATGTTAATTTTGGTTCTTTTCTCTTACTTCTTTGACAACCATATCCTATTCGATTAATCTGCTATTCCCCTTGTCCTCTGAAAATCAAATCCTTTAAACTTTTGCTTTATAAGGTGTTAATTTGCACATTAAAAACAGGCAAAGAATTGCTACACTTCAGGGATCTGATTTTCGTCTTTTCCTCTGTCATCCCTCTTACACTTTCAAAGGTAAGAAACTGGATGCAGATAAGGAGAAAAAGGGATGGAGAAGGGTGCTGTGGATGAAGACAGCATAAGTCTTCGGCTCCTTAACTGGGTTAATTTGCCTCCTGGCATGCGAATAGACAGCTTAGGAGAAAGCTACAGGATAAAAGATAATTGCAAGGCATGCGCTACTCGTGTAATTGCTGACACGTCTAATGCTGTGTGCTTCACAGCAGCTTTGAAATACTAGACTTATTATTGAGGAATGGATGGATTACATTTCCACTGGGTGCAATCTGAAGAAGAGATGCATAGAAGAAGGAAATACAAGTTGTTATAAAGAAGCCGTCTTCAATTAGTTTAAATGCATCTTGCTCAGAGCAATTGATTTTTTATGAGAAATAAATGGATTTGTATGCTCGACCAGTATTTGGCAAGCCACTTTCCACCAACCAATTGCTAAACTGTTGGATTTACTGTGCAGCATCTGCTGTATATCAATGTGAAAAACTATCAAACATTATACACTGCTATATATGCACATACAAACATATGTCAATTTTAACCCATGAGCATGTTCTTTATACCACTTACAAATCAATAAACACCCCAAAATTAGTTTGGATATTGATTTAAGTTTCGGTAATTTTTTTTGTTGTTGTTGTTTGTTTGTGGTTTTTGTTCGCGGTTTTTGTTTGCTTGTTTTAACTAAATAGGCTCATTCATGTTTAGTAAAAAACTGAAACTGGTTTAGATTTGGGACTATCTACACCTACTAACTTTGCCTGAAAAAGAGACAGTACCATATTTCAAGTGTCCTCTTTTTTCAAAGCAAAACTTTGAAGGAAAGACAAAATAAGATCTAGAACAAAATTATCTAGATGTTGAGGGAAATCTTTACCAGACTCAGTAGTCCTGCAGTTAAAGCCCTATGAGTAGGTGATGCAAGCAGCTGGACAGACAGCCTGGGGAAGCCAAATCCATTTGCAGTCTGCTCATGGAGGTTTTGGTCCCAATGGAAGTAGTTTCTGTAAGGCACCAAGGCAAGTTCTACCCCTGAAAAAACAGCATTAAGAAAGTGAACATTCTGGCAGAGCATTCAGCCTTGCAGCCTGCTCTCCAGGCCCTGCTAGGTGATGGGTACTGGCTCTGGCCAGCACTGCCAGTCCTGGTCCTGCTCCCCACACCACAACATCACTTTTTATACAGTTCCTCTGAACAAGGGCCTTTCAAATCCTGGACACAAGGAATTAATTTCTCCCTTGTGCCTCTGGCTGCCATATCTGGATGAGAGCTGTTTGAGCTCCTGTGAAGGGAAAAGGCAACACCATCAAGACTAGCTCCAAGGGATCTCATTTAGCAATGGGTATATGAAATCCTCCAGCAGAACTTGTCTGTCCTGCACTACATCACCAGGGAACACTATCAATAATAAAGTCTCTCTTTCACAACACTGTGGGATTTCTGTACTCCAGCCAAAAGCATTTTCTTTGAGTGAGTGACATTCTGATGTGTTCTGGGACAACTCCATAGGCATTTGCCAAGACACATGCTGGCTTCTTCAGACAAGAGACACACGGCAGTTTAAACTTGGTTTAGCTCTTGAGTCTCGAGTAGCGACAGGCCATCTGGCACATTTCAGGAATACTGGCACTTTCTGCTCAGAGAGGTCCAGGACTTACATAAGACAGACATGACAGGACAGGAGTGAAAGGCACTGGCAGGGCAGTGTGCACGAAGCTTGCATGGCAGCAGTTAATCCAAGCCAGTGCAGCCAGGACATAACCCATCAATCCACTCACAGCCACTCTGGCAGCTCTGGGAGCAGCGCAAGAAGAGAAGGGAATGTTGGTGTAAGAGTGAGGAGCAGCAAGCGAGCAAGGGACCAGCTAGGGAACTGCTGCTGGGAGAAGGAGGCATCACTTAAAATGGAGCTGAAGGCCTGCTTGAAGTCAAGGGGTATAGGTCAGAATGCAGTTGTATCAAAACCTCTTGGGAGGAGGGCAGAATAGTGCAAGGATTTTAGACTGGATGTCTCCCTTGGGTTATGGTAGCAAAGATGCTGGTACACAGAATCAATACTCAAAAAAACCATGAGAACCTGGAATGAGTTTGGGAATGTGGGGCAGACTGGGAAGCATGAAGGCGGCTTTTTGCACTGGAAAGCTCAACTGTTGCAGCAGTGACTTCTTTCTGACTTGTTCTGGCAACATTGTATAGGACCAAGTCTGAATCAGTGGGAGAAGAAAGTGTGGTTTTGGTCCTCCTAACAAAAATGAGGTTAGTTTTAGGATGCAATTATATGAAAATTGAAAAGAAGATGAGAAAACCAGTTCTGCTGCTAGTTAGTATAATGAGATGTTCTTACAAGAGTCTGATGACTGGGAAAATAGAGAATTGCCAATTCATTTACAGAAACAAAATCATTACCAAGGAAATTTTTTCTCACTAAAAGACAAATGTGCAACTCCATTTATTGCAGCAACTGCCATCATGTGCATTGGCTGACGATCCATTCTGGGCATGGATCACAACACTACTCAACACCTGCCCTCAGGCATTTTTTCACTCCATACTCCAAACTTAACGTTGGACAATGTCTGACACATGCACACAGATGCCACACAGATATCTTACTTTCATTCTCTCGGCTTGCCTGTAAAAGTGAAGATCTAACCAAGAATATAATGGTGTGATATGTCCTCCTTAGACTGACCTACTTTGAGCCAAAAGCTGGAGAAGAGGGTACACAAACCTACTACTAATGCAGATTAAAATGTGTCTTTGGCACAGTATACCCATGCAGACTAACTGTAAGTTCAAAAAAGTTTTTTCCACCCTTTTTCCCAGATTCCTATTGTCAAGAGAGGACCATTAATGATAACTCCCTGAGGCTCCTCCTCGTCATATTACCCAATGTCTCATTCGCACCCAAGGCATCAGGACAGATGAAAGCAAAACACAGACGAGCAGTTCTTTCCCTGGTATTCAAACTTTAAATCAAACACCCAGTTTGCTGTACTATAAACAGAGCTGCCTGTTTAGAGCACCAAGGCACTGCTGTAATATTTCTTTCCCTCTAAGATTTGACATTTCTCCTGTGAGAAGCAATTACAATAGAAGTGTCAAGCAAAAATAAATCCCTGTTAATCACAGTCACTGTGAGCCTGCCAAGTAAACCACATCTGAGCATTGCTGTTTTATTTTTCAGGTAGAAATAAAAAGTGTGTGAGAACGCCAGGCTCTAGAATTAAGCTCTTTCCAAGAGGGGGTACCATGTTTTTGAAAATACAAGCTCTTCCTCTTGTGTTCATGACCTTGTGCAGAATTAGACAAGCACTAAAACTGAGTATCCAATGATGGTAAGCATAATTCAGGTTGGAAAGATTCTCTGCAGGTTCAAAGGAAGGATTCTCTGCTAGTCCAGACTTCATCGCGGTCAAGGCCAAGTGCACATTTAGGTCAGACTGCTCAGTTCAGCTGGGCTCAGGGGTTCCTGAACAGCTGCAAACCACTGGTTCCACAGCTTCTCCAGGCCACTAGGCCTGTGCTCAGCTGCTCTGGCCATAAATAACTTTTTTCTTAAATCTAGTTGGGATTTCTTTCCCTGCAACTTGTGTACATTGGCGATTTCACCATGCACTCCTGAAAAAGGATCTAGCCCTGTCTTCTCTATAGCCTCTCTTTCCCTTCTGAACAAATGCAGTGTCCTCAGCTTCCATTCAAATGTAGATGCTTTTGCCTCTTCACCCATCACAAGTCCTGGTATTATATACATATCTTCTGGTTTTGGTCTACAAATAGGTAGGTCTATGCATCTGAAAGAAGAAATGAGAAATGGGGAAAACTTTAGGCTCTCAGCTGGGCTGTTATTTTCCCATACTTTTCAAACTCCGAGGCTTCACGCACTGTCCATATATCACAATGGAGCCATCTTCAAATCACCTGAAGGGAATGGTACTGAGCTTGTTCCCCTCCAAATCTGAGAATTTTCTGTGAGCTTTGGAGAGGGGTTTTGTTCTTATTTTATCTTCACCCTCTCACTATTCCCTGTGTTGTGAAAACCAACCATTTCAAGATAATGCAATTGCAGCTCCTGTTCCAGAACACAGTTGCAATCATGCCAGGGAGCTCCTAACCTTGGTTTAAAGACACTGTGAGGTCTCCTGTTTCCTTTTCAGTAATATGAGGTACCTTGATGATTAGATCAATTACTTTTTTAATGCTATGAGTATGAACAGGAATATCAGAAACCTGTTTTAGCTGAGTCAATCCTAAGACACCCAGTCTGCGTATTGCAGACTTGAGCTTATGCAATGAGTTTTCAAATCAGAAAACCAATTGTTTTCCCCATGAACCTTCAAGAATAGTTAGCTCATACCTGATCCAGCCATAACCTGCAATTTAGTAACATAATTTTCACATCTTATTCTGTATCCATGTTTCTTTTTCCCTGTAAAACCTTAACCCTGAAACTGCCAGTTATACTGAGTCACCACCCTGAAATCAATTTCAAACAGAAGAGCCTGTTGCTCAATAAAAAGAAAATAAGCAGACTGAGACACATTTAAGTAAAAACGTCATTCCAATTTTCATATTCCGTGATGTACCACCAGGAACCCTGTAGATTTGTATTCCATTCCTGTAGTTTAATTTGGACATTTTTTCTGATACAAGGGAATCCAATCACACTCCTGAAACAATCAAAACAACTTCAGACTCTGCTCAATCCAACAATTTTTACATTAAAAACATTTTTAAGTGCTTCAGCTCACATACGTTCCTCTGCAGGGAACCCTCTTTGCAATGGCTTGATACCAGCTGCATTGCCAGCATCCCTGTTGACAAGAGGAATTTTCCCATTACTTTACAATAGCATAAAAATCCCAAGAGCAAGAAAGGTCCCTTTGAAGTGTCAGTCTTCTCTCAGTTATAGGTGGTGTCTAAATGCAACAATGCAACTTTTGCATTTTTAATGACCATTTGAATTTTACTGCAGCAAAGTCACAGTCACACAGAATGATGCCCCTCACTTTTCAGAACAGGAGGGGAAACTTCCCTAAACAGACTCATCAGTGTGACTATCTGTTCTGATTTGGAAATACACTCAGCGAGATAGAAAAAACTGTATTTGCTTTACAAAGATACACAACATTATAAATTTGAAGTGTCAGGAGTAGTTGGGTATCTCACACTGGACAACTGTCTGCTGGTGAAGAGAGGGAAAACAGCAGTTTTATGCCTCTGTAGTCAATATTACTTTTGAAAATGGGCACCAGAAACCCAAGTACAAATCCTCCATACAATTCACCCTGAATAAACTCATCTATCAATGGCAAAGGTCTCCGTTGCACTGGAAGATATTCTGTCTGGAAATACATGGAAGAATGGTTTTGTACTCTGACTCCCAGTTTCTGCACCACCCACACTTTTGTACATAGAGCTTTAATAAAGCAGCACACATGCATGAGAAGTATTTCATATTCCTCTACCTGTAATCCAAGTTCAGTAGGACTATCTGCATGAGTGAGAAAACACTTTCAACTCTCTTTCCTGACCTCTTCCCTAAAATTGTCCTACTCCTGTCATAGGAAATGACTCTGACTGGTGATACGCTGATAGCCACAAAAGCTATATAACATTTTTAAATAACTCATTCCAAAGAAATATGAATACTTGCTTATTAAAATATAATTAAGATACCTTTGTTCAATGCTTCAGCCTGTAACAGAACAACATCCAGAAAAATTAAGCAGAGGGAGTGTATTTTCCTTATGTTCCTTCTTTTTTGTGGCTTTAGTATGTTTGCTTATAGTCAGCAAGTACAAGTTTATGTTCCCTTCTCTGTTAACCAGGGTTCTTACCGGTGACAACACTGGGGATTTTGGACAGAAAGCTCTTGACAGTGCGGATGGGAACTCCACCTGTTTTGTCATCCTGCATTCTTGTAACAATGTCTTCAATCTGTCAAAAGAAAGGAAAGACTTTGTGGTTTATGCAAAACAGCAATTGTAACATTTACATAGCTTAAGTGTTTTGAAGCCTTGCTGGTAGGATGGGTTTCAAATATACCACGTGTATTACTGCACAAACACAGACCTAGAGACACAGCTGTTGTTCAAATTTAATCCCTGAGATAGAAGTCTTGAGACAACAGACAAGCTTTGAAGACAGTGGTTGCATACTGACAAGCCAAGTGCAACTGTGCTTTTTTTTTTTGCTGACCAGGGGTGACAGAAAGGTGTTGTTTGCTCCACAGATGAACTGGGTTACACTTCAACCAGCATAAGGAGCTTCCCATCCAGTCCACTTTTGCCTCTGTCCCCACATTCATTTGAATCCTCAATACTGTAACATTGTGAGGGCTTTCATTTTCCAAATGGTCCCAGACAGTCACCAACTGCCTACGGCTTGAGAGGAATGTAAGACAACAACTGCTGGAGGACTTCCCCTGACTCATGCTGTAGACTAGGATGGTATACATCCTGGTCAGTCTACAAGGTAAATAACCAGAGTAAAATGATTGTAGAAAAAAACTCGTTGGAATTTCACAGCCAAGCTACATTTTAGTTCACAGGCACACGCATAATCCATTACATACAGGAAAATACACGACCATCTTCAAAAGCCATGGCAATCAGAAGATCCAATTACTGAGTGAAGGAGCTTAATTCTCCTCCTGTTTACTCTAAAACAGGAAGGAATTTTTGCTCCTTTTAAGGCTACTCCCCCTACATTTACTTGAAGGTAACACCAGGGAGAACAAAAAGCTGAACATAAGCACAGTGCAGAAATTCAGTAGCTCCAAAAACTCTCTTCAAGTTAATAAGGTCTCAGAGGCCCAACAAAAATAAACCCAAAGTTGTTGTCTTTATTAGCTCAAGCATCTAACAACACAGCCTTAGCTGCTGTTGGTGACAGGAGCCGAAGGCAGCCAGACAGGGAGTACAGCTCCGATTTTACTTAAAGATTTTCTCCTCACAAATGCTACAAAATGCAACCTCAGCAGAGAGGTTACATGGTGGGAGCACAGACCCTTTCTCTCCTACGGCAGCCTAAGAGCTCAGTGTGTTCTCTTCAGCTCTGGAAAGCCACTTCATTTAGATGCACTACTGAGTTTTTTTCACAGACTTAACACCTACATTTCAAAACAAGTTTAATTTCAAGTCTTCCCAAGGTGGTAAGACAATCTCCCTGCCAACTTCAGACACTGAATTTGATCACTGTGTTTTTAACCTCAGGTTACCACTTAACTGAACTGTTCACACCTTGTTTATATATTACTTGTAAGATAACACACGTCCTGAACAAATTCTCAGTGTGAATGAAGTCACAAAGATGAAAATATCCTGAGATACTTAATAGGTTACATGACAGTTGGGTACCTACAATTAATTTGTGATAGAACAATGCTACTTTTCCCACAACCCAACCTCTATGAAAATTAATACCACCTTTTCCCCTTTAGCTGAGCTTTATTCAAAGTTATTTGCTGATTAAAAACATAGGGATTTTTTCCAGTCTGAGGATATCTGGAGAAGGAACTGCTCATCTCTGATGCCTTGAGGGGTAACTGCTCTTCTCCAGAGCGGGCAAGAAGCATTTCACTGTGTTGAGAGGAGCCTGACAGCATCACTTGTCATCAGCTCCGACCTACAAGGCTACAGTGCTCCAATGCCAGACCTACCAGGGGGACATGGCATCTCAGTTGCCTGTGAAGGGTGAACATGAAATCACAGAATGGACCAAGTTGGAAGGGACCACAGTGGGTCATCTGGTTGAACCTCAAGCAGGGTCATACTAGAGCACATTGCATCCAGACAGTTCTTGAATATCTCCATTGAAGGAAACTCCATAGCCTCTCTGGGCAACCTGTTGCAGTGCACAGTCACCCATACAGTAAAGAAGTTCTTCCTCATATGCAGATGGAACTTCCTGTTCATCAGTTTCTGCTTGTTGCCTCTTGTCCTATTGCTTGGCACCACAGAGAAGAGCCTGACTCCACTCTGAGTTTTAAACCTCATCCAAAAGGTCAGTCAGACTAAGAACCACTTCTGCAAGGCAATGAAAAAGCCTCTCTGTTAGGTACCTTCATCTGTATGCACTTGTAGCTGACATCAGAGAAAGATTTTTTCCATGCATATTAGGAGGAAACTACTCTAGAAAGTGTTATGAGTCCTCTATGTCTCCATGAACACTTAAGAGCTTCAAAAATCACAAGCAGAATTTTTGGTAAAACTGCTATTTTCTCTTTTTCTACTTCAATGAAAAGTTCAGAATGAAAAAATAAGCAAAAAAAATTATTTCAATGCAGGAAAATAAACTTTTTACTCTTTCGCTCACTGTAACCTAAAGAAACATCAGCATGATTTATGCCATTAGCACCCTATGAAAAGTTCAATTTCAAGCAAAATAAAACCTTAATTATCTTAAAAGAGAAATACATTGTTTTTACTTAAACTATTTCCTGTCTCAAGCAATCAAGCAGGCACTGGTATCTCAAATGGGGACATTAATTTCAGTTTCAGTCACAATTACAAAAGCCTGTTGCAGTTTCAAATCAAAAATAAATAAAACTACCCTAGGGAACTCCTTCACAAACAGCTCCTTCTTCCTGACTGCTGGCACTTAATGCTCTCCTTATTTCTAAGTGTTGGATAATTTTTGTTTCCTTTCCTTTATACTCAAATGCCACATCTCCTTTTCTTCCCTGTCCTCTCATTTGGTCTAGACATGACTACACATGTCATCCTCCTTCGGCATGCCCTGCATTTTCAGTCTGCTGCCCAAGAGTCCCCATGGATACGAGGCCCTGGTTGTACATACTCTTTCCATTCCCAACATGCCTTCCTTGTGCTTTCCAGCAAATTTTTACACTGCTCAGAGGGGACAGCATGGCATACTCAAAGAAACATTTGATGATAGTTTTATCCTTTGTTAAACTTATACTCAAGTATTAATTAAAATATTAAAAACCTGTATCTAGCAACCTATGTCCAGTTTTTGTTCAGTTCACTACAAAGAGAAGATATGACCCTTTGTATCAGCCTTTGTTTTGCATCCACCCAATGCTTCCAGATATTACTAGCCTGGATCCAAATTCCTGCTGAGCTATGGAAATGTTTCATGAATTAAGTGATACAGCGACAAAGTGGAAAAAAGTGATTATTAGAGCTTCAAGCGTGGAGAAAAGCAAAGAGGGAACATCAAGCGTGAAGGTCACTTTCATCAAAGCTTTTAATCTTAGCTTGTAAGAGAGTTACCTAGACACTTGAGTGCTAATGATTCTCCCTTCAGCTTCTTCATGTTGTTTAATACCCCTTAGGTTTCCCTGTCTGCCAGAGTCCCTGGACAGTTCATATCATTACAGCGAGAACGAGTGCAAAAAAGCATTTGTGCTTTTATCACTCCTAAATGAGCAAGCTTCAGTGAACTAACTTCTGCCCAACAAAAGTCATAGTAAGAACAGGCAGTATTTTTTTTTCTATGACGGGGGTCACTGCTATTTCAACCTAGTCTAATTTTGCATCATTAAAGGGAATGGTTATTCTTCCCTCCAAGTGGCTTCTGGGTCAGTATCTCCCCAAGAAAGACAGAGCAATTCATGTATCTGCTGTCACTGTTAGCTACACACTGTAACATATGCCTAACAAACCAGATCTGCTTTTCCTTCTGAGTGGTTGCTGACAACTCGTCTCTCCACATTTGTCCAGAATAGTTTTATTTCACATTATTCCATTTGCAATGCATTGAAAGGGGCTTCTGGCTTCAGAAACACAGTGGAGATATAAACTACTGCAAGTAGTTAATGAGAGGCTACCAACACATTCTGCGACACAGAATGTGTTGGGTATTTAATGTATATGTAGGATTTGATAGTAATTATTAGACCTTCCTTTCCACTATCAGCAATTTTGCTGGCCTAAGGAGGCTGAAGGCACAAAGTAGAAGACCTTGAATTTCTATCAGAGCCAAGATGTCTATCACTGGAAGATGAGAATTCCTTTTTCTGAAGCAGAGGAAAACAAAAGATTACATTTGTTGATGTGTTAGAATAACTAAGTCATAATACAACAACAAATGTAAAAACCACAGCCTGGGAACCTGTGTCAGTGTCACACAACATTCCTGGTGTTACCATTACAAGAGGGAAAACAACTCTCAGCTTTGCAGTAGGTTTTCTTTCTCCTAGCACCAAAGTAAAGCAGGCAACCCTTCTGCTGCACATTAGCATGCACAGCCTTGCTGAGCCCTGCTCAAGGTCAACCTTGAAGGTGACACACTAAGGGGAAGGGCAAGCAATACATGAAAAAGAAAAGCGAACAGTTCCCACCCCACATAACCCCATGCCTGGACACCAACAGCAGCTACTGGAGCTACCTGGCTGAAGATGTTCAATTGCGACTGAGTGGTGACTACATAATGATGTCAGAGGCCCCCACAGCCCCATTTTATTTCTCTGAGCTAGTAAGGAAAATAGCACACTTCTCATATTCTAGCCTCTGAATTAGCTGCATAAACTCCCTTGGAACCTGCAGGAAAGGTCCTGCTGCTTATTTCTGAATATTTTGGTATGCACCAGGTTCCTGACCAATTACTCACAGCAGCTACTCTACTCTTGGGGATTCCTGTCACCAGCTAGCCCATAGCTGGAGAGTCTCCAAGCATCACTCATCATTGCCAACATTAAATGTATAGGGTTAGATAGACAGCTTTGTGCTATTGCAAACATCCTCTTTGACCTGGTTGACGACAGCTCTCATGCATACTGGTGGAGCTGGATGGTGCATGGAGGAAAGGGTCAATCTGTTGGCAGCTAGCATGATGGTAATAATTATAAACACATTTGATCTTCTACTCTTGACTGAAATGCAATTTTAAAATAGACTGTTTCTCACAGTGCCAACTCTTATGGGTCCCATAAGTGCCTCTGACTAGCCTTCTGACACTGACAGCGTGCCTGTACCTTTTGTACCTGCTGACTCCAGCCACGCAGCCCAGGCATGCACAGACAAGGAAAGTTAATTTGACAAGATGCCTGAAGCCAACTTGCTTCACTAGTCCAGACAATTTCACTCTGCTCAAAAACAGGACGAGGAGGCAAAAAGAAAAAGGGCTATAACCTTCAGCACCCTTGAGGGAGAAAGGACAACCTTGCCTCTGAGACAACGCTGGAAAGCAGCAAGGCAGCCCTGCCAGAGAATTGTGGTCTGACCTTCAGCAATCATCTTCATCTGCATCTGTCCAAGTCTCTTCTCTTGCATAACAGAGACAATACTGAAATACACAGGGGCAGTGAAACTTAATGCAAAGATGCCCAAGAAGGACTTGGAGTGCCTTGCACAGCAGACACCACACAACTCAGAAAGATACACTCCCCATCTCTGACAACCTTTCACAATCCCAACAAAACCAAATGGCAGTAGAACACCAACATGCCAGCCAGCAGGGCCATTTGGCTGCTTTCCACATGACCATCTTCCAATGATGGCTGAGGGCAGGGCCACTGATGGAACTTTTGCTCTTCCTGATGGAGTTCTCTCTGCTTATTTTAAATTTCAGAGCTTATTTCAGATAAAGACAAAGTATACTACATATCTCCCTCAAAAATCTGAGTGTGTGTCAGGCAACAAGGAAAACAACAACTGTGATCTTCAGATGTTTATTGGGATGGTGAAACAGAGCTAATAATGTCACCTTGAAACTGGTAACGTGCTTTAGCATTCATATATGTCTACTGTGAACAAGAGGGTATCAGTGAAGGAACAACCACCAAGACATTTGTCATGATTAATTGTATACTGTTGCTAATTTAGCTAGAGCTTCACAGAAGTGAGCATCTACTCATAAGTCATTACGTGGAGGGACAGGTTTCACCACAGCAATTGAATTAACCAAAACAACTCTTAGGTAAAAACTGTGACTTGTTTAGCTGCTGAGGTGCAACACCAGAGTCTGGGAAGCATCATTTTGATTGGACCATGTCTCCCCTAACACAGCCTGCAGTGCCAGCTCTGCATGGCAGCTCTAGTTCAGGCCTGGGCTGCATCACAAGAACATGTAGCCATGGAAAACAAGAGCTAGAGCTATTCCCCTCAGGCTGTACATGCACAGTTCAAAAACAGGGTTTAATATTCAGCAGAAAAACAAAGCTTAGCAAATTAATTCAGCAAAAAGAGATTCTCTAAATGAGCTGAACTAATGCAATTTTCTCCCTCCCCCCAAAAATCAAGCATTTCAGCCCATCAGTGTCAACAGTTAGAAGCAAAAGACATCAATGTGTCAGTGTTATGCAAACTCAATTCTTCATTAAAAACATTTTGACAGACAACTCCCAATGAGCTCAAATGCTACATGAGCTATAATTGCTTAAAAGAGGAAGCCATTTTGGCACATTAGAAAGCTGACTAAAATAGGAAAATTCTTGCTTATGGATTGTGCCATGTAATTACAGTAGCAAATGCTTGGGACTGTTGCATTATACAGCCCAACAGAAGCTTCTTGTGAACACTGGTGCATTTTCCCCCCATGCTTTCTACGGTTATGGTAAGGATGTCACATATATGAATGTAATCAGCTTGAGAAATCTTACACCATCTAAAGCACAACTGCTCTAATTAGAAACCTGCTCAAGCTAGCTACAAATTAGACCAAATATTTACTTTGTTCTATAAGCAGAAGTGTTAAGCTTCTTATGACTGTAGGAAAGTATCATAAATATCCAGTGAAGACAATATGAATTTTAAATAAAACACACCAATGCAAACCGAGTAGTCATAGAATTATGACTGAGATATAATAAGTCACATTTTGGTAAAAAAAGATATACCATCCCTGCCAAACAGTATTTATTGCATAGGAGTGGTTTTTGTGTGACTTATGAACTATGCAAATACATATGCAAACCTATGCAGAGATAAATGCATAAATGCAAAGATTATTTCACCCAGGAAACTTGTAGGATGGAATAAGCCATAAAGTGTTTCTCAGTATGTGATCTGAATTGAAGGAACCGCCATTATGGGGAAAAAAAAGAAGGTTCCATCCCCGTCTCCTTAACAGTCCTGCTAAAGGAGGCACCGGTGCTGACAGCATCTGGGCTGTTGGTGTGTGCCAACTAGTGACAGAATTGAGCTTCCCAGACCATTTTACACAGGTTAGTAGTCACCTAGTACTAACTTGCATCTGACCACACCACCCTCAGCAAGATTTGTGTGGATAATCCTGAAGTGTTCTGCAATGACTATCTGCAGATAAAAGGCCAAATCAAAACTAAGCAGCAGCATGGGTTGAAATGTGATGGAATAAGGTTATAACACGAAATCTAGATCTGCACTTATGGTAGTGTATTCACCACAGTCCCCATATGCTAATAACAGGAGGGGCTTGGGAGAGCACAAGAGTAGGTGCTTTCCTTTGATGAGGTTCTACTGAAGTCCCTGACTGCAGGGACTGACAGCATCCTGCTGCCTAGCTCCAGCCAGGGTCCAATGCACAAGTTGCCATGGAAACAGTAGAAATTTTCTCTTCTGTTGCATCACAGTCCCGAATGTAAAACTACACAGGTCTCCAGACTGCTCATATGGTGATGAATGAGCAGAGGAGCAGACATGCCTCCCACAGCCCACATGGGGACTGCTGCAGAAGGACTAAATGCCGTACGTGATGTGGCAGAGTCCCTTTGTGTGCCTGCTCCCATGCAGGCAGACACATATGGGCCCTTTCTCGACCCCACCACAGGCAGGGCATGAGGGTGAAGCCCATTAACCCAGCCTCAGGAATGCCCAGAAGCAAATCTGTGACCCAGCTGCCATCTAAAATCACACTGCGCAAACTACTTGAATTGGCCAGTGCCAGAAGTGAGTTCAGTTCAACAGCTTTGATTTTGCTAGTGCTTCTTCTGGGGGTTAGCTCCCACACCCAGAATTTCACTTTGAGTCCTGGCCATCAACTAATCATTCTCATGCAAGACAAAAATATCCTGAAACCAGTTTTTTTTTTTGTATTGGAACAATTGAGAAATCCAGAAATCTTGAATATTCCAGCAACACTGGGCTGATCTCCAATCTGTATCATTATTCAAGGACAGTTTTTCAGGCCCATTTAAAGTAGCACATAAGAATTTTAGTATTACATGTGGTCTGTGTGTGACACGCCATGAGAAAGCAGTACCTCTCTCCCCCACGATGCTGAACCAAAATTTGATAAACTTGAAGAGGAAGTTCACTTTCCTCTGGGGCATCAAATACAAGGCACTTCCAGACAGAAAAATGCCAGACATCAGTGGGTTACCAGTCTGTTTCCCAAGTCTTGATAAAAATGAAGAGCTGGTTATAACTGCACCCAAATCACTTCAAACCAAATCCACAACCCCAGGTGGACTCACATTTGCACCCTCCCAAAGCTGGGAATTGGACATTGTTCTCAAGGCCCACCATCTTTCTCCAGAGCTGGAATCACAGAGCTACCACCTCCCACCCTGCCTGCCTTCAATGTAAGGCTGTGGAGGACATGACTATTCAGTCACCTTCTTCCCTGCATCACTGGAATAAGACAGTGAGCCTTGCAATGCAACAGGATGGAAAAGGCCATTCCTGGGTCTGGCAAAAAATAAATTACTTTAAACAATGCTCAGCAGATGTAAAAAGACAAGTTGTTCCTCCCGCCTCTCTTCCCCCTTTGCTACAAAATGAAGCAATTACTGTCTAACTGATCTGAAGTATTTAATTAAATATATTAATTATTGAAATGAACTACAGAGATATAAATATTAAGCAGATGATAAGAAGTTGGGATGCAGTAGGTGGATGCTCAATCAGGGTTCTGGCATTGGTATTGCTCTCTTTACAAATCTGAATAATGACAAGCAGGGAATGTAATTTTATCAACTCAAACACTCAGGGAGGACTGTGTTGTTCTCTGGTTTTCACTTTTTTAAAGGAAAATAGGTTTTCTGTCCCACTAACAAATCTTTAGCAAGCAGAAAACCCTCCAGTTGAGAGGAAAATAATTATCTGCTGCATTCCTGGCCCTATCCTGCATACAGGGGAAGAAAAAGAAACCCACTCCAATTTAAAGTGGCTATTTTCTGTTTAAAATTGTAAGGCCTAAATTTGCACTTGGAATTAGGCTCCACACCTGAGGGAAGATTCGTGTCCATACCCTTGTGAAAGGGCAGATGGGCATTTGTAGTGAAAAGCAGAACATATGAATCCTAAGAGAAGACTTTTACACTGTGGGCTTCTTGATTCAATCTGAGCTTCATTAAAACACTTTCAATTGCAGGCAAAATCAGATGAAACTGTGTAGCACAACCTTGAGAATATTATGACTTAATAAGTGTACAATCATTTTATAATAATTTTGCAAAGCTTCATAAGGATGTTCCTAACTTCTCCACATTAATGAAGATACCTGGAGCCATTCAGAAGGTACTACATAAGCTATTTCCAGCATGAGATGCAAAAGTTGGGTTTTGTTGTTCCCAGCAGGACAGTTGTAGCCCTGACACCAAATTTCCACCATTACCTTTTCTAATGAATTGAGGGAAACTATCCAGCATATCTCTTCTTCCTCTTTTGGTAGCTGATGGACTTCTGTGGTTCAGCTAAAATAAATTACACAGAAATACATCTACATACTCACAAACCAAATGTTTCGCTTCAAAACAACAACAAGGCAGGGTTTCTAGAATTTTTTTTCTGCCTTTTTTTAAAGCATTCCTCTGTGTATATAATACTGTGACAGATAATAGAGTGTGACAGGTCATTTCATGCATCATTTAATTCTTTGCACTGCAAAGTGCCCTACCATAAAAAAGATTAGATACATCTCCCTCACCCCCAAATACTGCTGAAGATGCAAAGCAGAGATGTTTATAAATTACAGGAAAAAGAGGAAACCTTATTCACCCCTAATCAAAAGGTTGTATTTTTTTTTCTCTCCCTCTCCGTGTGATAGTCTTGCAATTTTTAAAATTTTATTTATTTTACATATAAAATGAAAAATAACTTAAAAAAGGGGGCGGGGGGGATGACACGCAAAGGTAGAAAACCCATCAAATTTCCTATCCAGGAAGAAAAGGTAACACTACAAAAAGGAAATGTTATTTCCTTTTGAATTTCAGAACAGAGGAAAAATAGAGGCTTTGTGAAGATTTATTTGCTGGAGACTGAAAGAATGCAGATTTAAATTTTTTTTCAGACCTCTAAACCCATGCTTTTTCTTCATATTGCTTTTTAATGTCTTTTAAGTAGCTTTATCAAAAAAGGATCATTTTATGACCACAAATATGTTCAGGAGTCGATGTTTTTCAACTGCTGAATGTCAGTTGAGAGGCAGATGGGGAATTGGGTTGCAGTTCACACGGATTTAATGTATTGAAACAGAGGAACATACTAAGCAGCACACACAAACAACATGAGTTTTAAGCACCTAAGTTACAGATCACATTACAATGATTTACAATGACATTACAGTGATTCTTCCTCATTCCCTCATAGACTGCAAGTGACTCTACAAACAGATGGGAAATACATTTTATGGTTTTCTAACTACACAGGAATTACTATTTTGTGATTTTTTTAATTGTTTTTCCATCCAGTTTCTATAAACACACTTAGGATCCTCAAAACTATGACTTTGACTTTTAGATACAAAGAGTTACATGTTAGCATGCCTGTTCCGCTATGCTGTTATATCTCATTAGTCCAAGTCTGACACTGGTATTTTAAGGTAAATTATTAACAAAAGAGTATACAGGGTTTTTATTTTGATATCAGATCATCTTCTTAACAGCTAAGGTAATTACTAAGGTCACCAAAGGATTGAAATATTCACTATCGAGGCAGACTCAAAGTCTCCCTGTTCCATACTTTTCTTTTTCTAAGAAATTATCTCCCAATTTTTTTCTCTGTCCAACTACAAAACAACAAAACTAGCTCTAAAACAGAATTAAAAGGTATGTAACACACTTACCAGCAATTCATGTTTCAGTGGGCTAACTTTTTGTAGCAATATAGCTATAGGTCTAACTAAGAAAAGATTTAAGCAAAAGTACAATAATGATTCTTGTGGATAAGAACAAAACTTGCCAAAGAAATTTCTTTAGTGCTTCCTTATCTTACACAGAATAATACATTTTTAACTGTAAATTGTACCCCAAAATAAAACTATGAAGTCCTGCAGCAGTGGGTTGTGTTTCTTTAACTTTTTTTTTTTGAAATTCATGTTTTTCATTGTGACCAGTTCCTGAACCTAAAAATTTATTATATTTTTCAGGTAGTTTGAGTAATAAGCTTTTGAGTAAGCTTCAGTAATTTTCCAGAGCAATTCAGTAACTCTCTTTTCTTGCCACTTGCTTTCTACAAACTGAGCAGTTTCTTGCTCTGACACAATGTCACTTTTTTGTTAAAATGGAGGAACCAAATGTGGACCCTTCTATTAATATATGACCACTGCAATTTCCATAGAGTTAAGAATACTTATTTGAAGTAAAACACTTCTCTAAGGACAGACTCACATAATTCTCACCAATGTGAACATGCTTGGCTAATGAAAAATATATACATATATGCACACATACAGTGTAAAACAAAAAATCTACCTTCAAATATGAACGAACATGAGTGAACTGAAACTTCTTTTAAATCAACCATGTTTGAATGCTGTGTCTATTCACATTTTCACAACCATGATTAAATGCAAAAAGTAAACAGTACACTACTGCTCTTTACAATTTTTAATACAGAGCATTCCTTTAAAAGTGGTGTCTTATATTCTATGTAAATGTGATTAAATAAGAAAGTAAAGAAATCCTCTGAAATAAGGAGTGCTTACAGATTTTTTTTGCAACTTATTTTACTATAAGTAAAGCAAGTGAGTGAGCAGGATTTGGTACTTAATGCTAACAACTTTTTTAAAAATAAAAAAAGGAATTAACCCCCTCTAACACTAGTGAAAAATCAACATGAATTAGACACTTCACCCCCATTTAACATGTCTTACAACACTAGCTGTTTGAAGCACAAAGGCAGGGAACATAAGTCTACATAAATCTGTTACTTAAACAGGGTGGTGGGGGGTAGTAGCCTTATACCTGCAGTCAACTCAGCAAGACACAGCTCTGCATTTCTTACCGACCAGTAAGACATTAAAAAGAAAGTCAGTAATCACTGAATAACTGGATAAAGAAGGAAAAAATAAAAAAGATTCTCTACAAGCCCTCTTCAGTTTTTTACCAGTATCAAGTGGTCCCTACTACTGTTAGGAAGTATTCATGAAAAGAAACAAGACCCGACAGCCTGGAGATCAGCAGCTCGGGCTCCATGCTGGGCTCTGCACCTGCTTCAGCTCAGCGGTGCACAAGAGCTCTGCGGGAGAAGGGCGGGAGAGGATGGTGGAAGGCCATCAATAATACATGTCTGAACAGCCAGAGGGAAGCAGAAGGGACTGCACACTGCATGGTGATTTCAAAGCTGGCATTCTTGAGAGCATTCTAGGCTGTTAATGTGAGCATGGCCACCATGTATTTCCTGGTGTTTTCCAGCACAACAATGAGATGCTGGGAGGGACTTACTCTAGACTGCATCCCAGACCCAAGCAGCTCTCTAACACGCTTGCAGAGATGGGACAGTCTCTACCAGAAATTCAACACCAGTTCTTCTCCTTTCACATTCAGGAGTCAAGTTCATATACAGAGAGGTCTGACTGCTTTCTCACATTTGACACTGTTATCAGAATTAGGCTCTGGATATATAGGCTACTGACAGGTTTTCAGATCAGGCAGATAATGCTGCAAAAGCTTCCAAAAGCAATATGTCTCTATTCTCTGCTGCTCATAGTCCTTATTCATACAAAAGATTTAACATTCCTTCTCTTGCTATCCTGAATCCATAGAGTCAGCAACAGCCTTTTCAATTTAATATCAACTTCAATACACCTGAGTGCAAAGTTCTGTGGCACACAATCACTGTCACTGTACTGTCAGCCTCTGAATTCCCGGTCACCCTGAGGGTTTAATGCATTTTTTCCTCCTACTTGCTGTTTCCTCTCTTGCCTAGATTTCTGTCCTTCCCACTACAGTTGTTAGCCACAAGTGACTGCAATAAGAGAGTAATTTGGATCCTCTTACATCACAACATGCAGCTCCTCTTTATTGGTTCCTTAGACTTAGGGAAGGTTACTTCCCACCTTTCTGCATCTTTATCTCCAAATGCCTCACTCTCCTCATTTCCTTTGTCGTCGTGCTCCCCAGCATGCATTTGTTCCTCTGAAAGTAAAAGAACTTGTCACTCTCCAGTCCCAAGCTTGGAGAGTGCTCTGGGGGGCACCACACATGCAACAGGAGGGAATGGGCTCCATAAACTCTGCTTATTTGGTCTTGCTTTATATACTTGATGCTCCCTCTGAAACTGTTTGCACAGCTTTTGAACCCACTGTCCTGCCCACATCTGGTGGGGAGGGGAGATACCAGACAGAATTACAGTTCTACAGGTTCTACAAAAACAAGTGATTACATATTAGAGAAAGTTCATCCTTCCTGCCGTGAGCGCTCAACACCCATTGGCCTTGAGACAGCATGCACACAACTGAGACATTATGTATGACCCATATAAATGGGAACAGCTCCTGCTAAAATTTGCAGTCAACTTGGACATGCAAATCTGAGAGAAGCTGTGTACCCGTTACTCACCAAATTACCTAACAGGCCTCACTTTCCTCTCTCAGCAGTCTACAGTGCACCCAGCTCGAAACCAGCACCAGTTACATGCCTCCATCCCAATTCAGGGCTATTTAGTTCTTGCCCCGCACTAGAGTTGACTACCCTTGCCAAGGTTCTAACACAACCAGTTGAGAATCAGGGCATAGGAAAAACTCCACCTGGCTGTAGTGCACAGAGTTGGAAGGCATCTACCTCTAAACATATCAGTTTGGGGGGCAGAGGAGAGCAAATTCTTGAACAGAAAGACAAACAGCCCAGAGTTGGTTATTTAAAATATACTTTAAACTTAAATAAAAACATACTTAAAACAACCTGTTAAGAAATTCACAGGAAGCTTTTCCACAAGTTCAGGCAAGAACAGAAGTTATGCTGTTTTCAATATGAACAATATGTGGTTCATATCTTAATCAAAAAAGAAAAAGGGACTATCATTTTAATAGGCAAGCACCACTGGGTTACCTCCAAGTTAATTAATGTTGTCTTCTTGTTAAGCACATTGTACTAAAAACTTCAAACACTGTAGGAATCAGTGTTTGTAGTTTTACTCAATATCTACTGAAATACCCATTCACATAGCATAAATACAGGTGTACACCCCACACTCACCCCCACTTGCTATGCCGTTGTTTCATATGGCAGATTTAAGAACAAGTAACACTAAATTTGTGACATCTCCAACAGAGCCTCCCTCTCATTAGAGAATCCATAGCTCATTTAGCATATAGTGTTTTTCAGTGTTTCTCTTTCTAGTTCAGAGTGGGTTTTCATGTTCATGGGAGTTTCAGTAGATATTTGGTCATGAAGTTTATCTCCATAAAATACCGTATTTTAATGCGTTATTTCTTTGTTATTAAAAAAACTCCTCTTAATGATGGCAATCTCAGGTTTTCCATATATTTTTACATTCACTGCTGCAAGTATTTATTTTCTGATCATTTTCATTGATGAGCTCATTAAAGTTTGCATTTTATTAATGTTTATGAGCAAGTCTATTAAAATGTCCTAGCACATACCCCTGGAGTTGTGTGCAGAGTTTGTTCACTCCTGCTAACTCTGTTTCCACATATGTTGATCTTAGCACATAGAAAATTTCAGGTCTGCATCAATTTATTGGAAGCATACCAACAAATTATTAAGAACATATTTACAGTATGTTGAGTATTACCTAGCTGAACAGAATATTTAAAGGCTCTGTGATGAGTAGGAGGCAGGAATTCATGCTGAACCACTGAACTAGACCGGTTGCCACTGCAAAGAGCTATACTTTGGCTGATGAAAGTCTCTGAGCCAACAACTGCTATATGCTCAGCACAAGGAAAGACAGAAACAAATTATTCACAAGTAGTATTATTCTGAATTGCTTTTGGATTTTCTTTACTACAGCCTTCCACAGATCTCTTGTGTTATTTAAAACTGATGATGTTTCACTCATGCAAAATTCTGCATGTAACCTGGTGCATTTGCTTCATCTGAATGATGCTAAAGGCAACACTTGGCATGCCCTAGTTGCTGAGCTCAAAACAAACAGGTCTTTTAGTGATGTATGCATGAACAGGGGTTTGCTGCTGTATAGGTGTGTTCTAAGTCGAAATACCAAAAAAGCCTATCTTTTTAGATTGAGTCCCCTAGGAACTGAAAACTAAACTAGCATAAAATATCTTTCTCTCCTCTTCTTTAAGGTCCCAGTAAGACACTTGGGCAGCAGCTGTGTCTCTGTGTAGGCAGAGATGGGATGCTGGAAGAGACCTTGCTTCATGGAAATCTGTGCAAATACATTTTAAAACCTGCACTTAGTCTCCTATACCTGTATTTCTAGACTTCTTGCTGTTCTTTATTCACTAATTCTTTATCAGCATTTCCTCCTGCAGAGAAATCCCTCCCTCTCTTGCAGTTTATTCAGCCAACCAGCCTCAGTGTCTGAGGTCAAGTGGGGATAGAGGCACAGCTCCTCTGACAGAACTCTCCCATGGCCTTCTTTGCCCTTCAAAGCAGGTCAAATGGGGCTATGCAAGCAGCAGCTGGACTTGAGATGCTGTCTCTTAAAGCACACTGTTGAGGGATCAATCTTATGCTCCATTTTCTTGCACTGTCTCAGGTCACAACCTGGCATCTTAAACCAATAGTAGCCCTTCTACAAGTTTTTATTTTTCTCAATAAGGATCTCAAGTAATTGTAAAAACATGTGACTTGGATGTTTTTCTCTTTTAAGGCATAGAAATTTAGAAAGAATCTATGTTCTGTCTTTTCAGCTTTATATGTCCGCACAATTTTTAAAATAACTTATGACTATGCAAGTTAGAGGATGCTGTTTCTTACAAATATCTACTGTTTATATTACACTAAATCACATTCATGAATTGGGTCTGTTATCACTAAGGCATAAGCAAGCTATAAATACAAAACCAACTGCTATTACTATTAGCTGTGGGAGCCCAAAACTTAGTCTAGGGACATTTTTAATTACAACTGACATGAATCTTTGATTTTTGTTCTAATTAACTGAGCACGAAATGAGCATAAAACTGTATTTTGCGAGAGGAGAGTTGCCTCACAAACCTGTTGCCAGCCAGGTGAGGAACAGTCAGTGACCATCACAGATGGGTGAGGAGTTACAGAAGAGCAAACCCCAAGAAGACAGAGAACCCCTCTGACTCAGGTCAGGGAATTTAATCTGATGTTTGCTCCAAGTCACAGACAGCAATCAAAGATGAAGAGGAGCATTACTTGCTCATCTTCTCTTGGATTTTAAAGGCGCTTCCCTATCACAATTAAAATTGAATGTCCAAACATCACTCAAACAAGTGAAAGCTGGAGCTTTCACCATCCTTGCTCCTTCCTTACCCCAGCCAGCCTCAGGGAGGCCACCACAACCCCAGAAGCTCCCCAAGACTGGTGGCTTTCTACCAGCAAGCATTTCCAGCCTCTTAACGAAAATAAAAGCACTTGTTTCTGGATAAGGACAAGGGGGACCCCAATTCCTGCCACAGGCATACTGGGTGCCTGGGGACAGACTGTGCCTCCTCAGTGCTCTCTGAACCTGCTGCATGTGTTAATGTAGATGAGTTTGACTTACCCATCCATACATGTAGGACAGCTAATGGAAATGGAGACAGCTTCCTGCACAGGCAAATAAAATGACTTTTACATAGCCAAGCTAAGTTTCTTTAATTAGAAACACACGTTCATTAGAGTCTTAAAAAGGAAAATTCAATTTGCATCTAACTTGAAGGCTTTCTACAATCTTTAATTAGTTGCAACTGTCTTAGCTTATAAAGCTAAATATCTTTGGCAATTGCTGTTACTTAAGAGAGCAGGAGGTGCAGCTGCACATGCAATCAACCTTTCACAAGAGCACTCTGGAGGTAGAAACAATGAGGAAACCCGGAGCTCTCCAAAGGCCAATACTACCGTTGCAGCAGCTTCTTGCAGGGTGCTCGGCCAAGGCCCCCATACAGCTCTGCTCTCTGGGGGACTTTGCTCTCCACAGCTACTTTGACAGGCTCTTCCAAGAAATGAAGAAATGGCATTTCTCTTGCAAGTAATGTCTCAGCTGAAAGAGGTAAGTTGCCCTAAACATAACACTGTGTGTCAAAGAAAGCTGTTGCTTTCCCCTGTCTCCATCCTACCAGGCTGAGCAGTTGCTCAGTATTTCCAAGCTCATGATCATCCCTGAGCAGAGAGGAATACTCACAGATAGTATGGGATTGCTGCAGCCATTTAAGATATTAGCGCCCTCAGCTTCTGCTCCTCCTCTAGATCCAGCCTCTAGCAATGTACTGATAAGTGTTTTAGAGCAGGGTAACAGTTTACCAGCTAAACCCTTAGCTCTCCTCTTTCCCAGCTGTAAGCTGCTTACAATCAGCCTGTGGCAGGTATGGGCTGTTAGTACATCCCTTACTGTGCAGGTGACTTAGGAAACACCAGCGTTTAAGAAGTGAGTCACAGTAGACAGTTAACTTTGGTTCCCAAGTGGCATAACCCACAAATTTAGTAACCTGAAAGCCCAGAAAGCTGGTTAGATCAAAGTAAAGCAAGCGTGTCTGCACTGTGGGACCCTTTACCTCTCTTCTCCCTCAGGAGAAAGCCCACCAGGTGAAAGCAGACTCCCAAAAAAGCCAAACCATGGCATTTGTCTGGAATCTTCTCGTCTCACATAGGGCACATCTCTTCTGCACAGGGACTTGAAAAAAAAAAAAAAAGCCTCGCTGCTCTCAGCGTCTCAGACTCTTTTAGAGCTCCAGCCACCAGAACCTCCTTTGAGCTACTCAACTTCAGCAATTTTCTTTTGAGTGCAAGTCTTAAATTGAGCCGTATGTCCAGTTCATCAAAAAAAGCCTGCATTAGCAAAAACCAAGTGTTTGACTTTGAGCCCCCATTTCAGAGGATTTGTTCATTTTCTTCAGCTATGTATTTTGTGGGGAATGTATGTTCCACCTTTGGCAAAGATTTGGCAGTGTTGCAGAGTCTATGACACCATTCTGAGAAGTGACATATTATCTGATTACAGCAAGACTGCTGGTCACATCTCTTCCCTGACAGCCCAGATGATGAAACAACTGCTGTATTTTGTTTGTTACACTTTAGTTCCCCTTGTATTTATTTTCATTGTCACTACTCCATACCTGTCAGGTTCTTCCCACTCAAAACACATTTTCTTTTGGTTTGTTTTTCTTATGTTAGGTGTTCATTCTAACTGTGAGAGCAAAGGTAGTAGTTATATATGCATTACATTACTCTGAACATTCTTGTTTGCGACACCTCGATAACAGGCATTTCCTCATTCAAAGTGGCATCTGAAAACTGCGTCCTTATTTTAAAAGAGACATCAAACTATTGAAAAGTATATTAAAACAGAGGGTACTATCAAACTCTGGTCCATTTGACAATAGCATATATTTTAACTACTTAAAAACAAGCTGGAGAACTGTAGAGTTAACTGTAGAGTTAAAGAGGTACCTGGAAAAGTGCAAGACACATTTCCATGAAATGTGCCCCTTTAAAAAACACTCAACCTCCTGTGGCATCAGTGACCTGAGAAAGCATATTTGCTGGACCTATTACTGCTGGCAATATTCAGTACACCAGAGCAAAGCAAACCAAAATCAAGGTCTTGTTCTCTGCTGGAATTTCACTCACTGTTTCTCAGTGAGACTTAGAAAGCCTAAAGCCACGCCATGCTTCCTTTCACCATGCAGGTGAAAGCCAGCTGCATCTCTGATACTTCAATTACAGCAACTGAACCATGAGTACATAAGAGTGATTTCTCAAAGTTTCAGAGCACAAGACAGAAATCACACCAAATTTACTCTGGACTGTTCAACAGCACCTTCTCTTTCCTTGAAACTGTTTTCCCTGTAAATGATCAATGTATTACCCTTCTCAATTTTCAGTGCTAGAGTCACTGATCATAAATAACAGAACAAACATTTGAGTATACCATTTAAGGAAGGCTATGTTTCTTCATTTTGTTATCAACATAAATTTCAGCACTGCATTTTTCCTGGGCACCTCTTACCCCAAATACAGTGCCCTGTCATTCCTGACTAAAATTCTGTAACAACTTTCAGAGATATGTGTATATTTAAGCTAATTTAGACTAAAAATCAAGTTATATCCCCTTTTTCTCTCTGTGTTAATCTATGTTGTGTCCTCTGCCACAGTACCATGGACCTGAACATTGCCACAGTGATTTATGACCAGTGATAAACTGTGCTGCAGATCAGATCCAAGTTATGTTGGGAGATCAGTTTCGAAGCCTGGGCTGGAATAAAAATATGTCACAAGGGAGGCACACTATCAGAGCCATGCACATGTATTCATCTGTTTACATGCCTGGTAATGACCATGAAGGGGAGCTGGTCCAAGGCTGAAATTGCAACAGAAATTGCTAAAAACCAGGATTAAGATGCATTATCGGAGCTGTGAAGGAAACCTTGCATATAAGCTGCCTACACTGTGTCTGACTTGGAGTTCTTAGTCACATTTGTATGAATAACGTTGATCAAACATTCAAATGCAACTGTACATGGAACAGTACCTGTGTGACTGGGCTTATTGAAAGAGCGTAAGCAACTCTCCCTTCTCCAAGGGATTTAGGATGAATGTAGCATTTGCAAAACCTGCAGTTTCAGATACTGCATTATTATGCATTACTATGGTCCTTTAACCGTTGCACCTAAATAAAAATAAACCATGGGGGGAAGTGCAGGGAACGGGACAGCAGAGGTCCAAGCTGTTCTTCACAGCACGTTCCCCCCTGATGTATATTATTCTCCTAGATCACTAACAGCACCTTTTCTACTAATCTGGAAAATTCACATTTATTAATGAGTCCCAAACACACATCAGCAGCAAACAGAAGAAAAGACCTCACTGGGAAGTAAGCAAGTGAAAAGGGCATGGTGAGGGTGAGGCAGGCACTGGCAATGGCAAAGAAGGAAAGGGGTGCCCTGGGAGCCCACCATCAGGGCTTCAGGCAAGGCTGCAGACAGCCAGGGAGCTGGGAGGCTAGGCTCTCAACAGGACAAGGGTCAGTAGGTGCTAGAGGTGTGTCGTGGGCATAGATACAGAACCATCAGTCCAGATAATCACTCAAACTCATTAACAGAGCCCCTGAGACTTCCTTTGTTCTCACATGTCACTTTGGAGGTAAGCTGCCTGTAAGTGCACAGCACTTAAATTTTTTGATTGGAGATCAGACTCTTCAGGCAAACAGTACTCAGTCCCAGTGACTTATCAGGTGCAACTCTATCTGCCTTTGCTCCTCCAAACTTCTAACTCTGACAAAAATCTTATCTTCTTTCTCTGAAAGGTAGCCCCAAGGAAGATGCCTCTTACTCACCTTTAAAACAGATTACTTGTCAATTTAACTCCAATCAAAAAACTCAACCTATTTTAGTACCTCCAGTCCTGCAGTTACTGTGCACTATGAATCTGAAGTGACAGCCTTGCTCTGCCTCACACATGAATGTGAATACCTGACACAGGATTTTTGTTTAATTTTTTAACCACAGACCAGGATTCAGCCTGGATCTGCAAGATCGTAGCAGGGGGTGATGGGAGGACAAGCAAGTGCCTGAAAAGCTTATACCAGCAGTCTTTTAACGATGACAACACTCACCTCAAAGCTTCTTTAAGTAAGAATAACTAAGAAATTTTATAATAGCTACTATACAAGATGATTCCAGGGGATACAGCTACTACAGAGTAATCAATCCCATAGGATTAGAAGCAGTCTGCTGAGCCTAATGCCTGCTAAGGCATCTGAGAATTATTCATCATCTCATGATAACTGCATTTTCTCTAATGTATTATTACTTTTATGTTAATGGCACCTTACAACATTTAAAAGCCTGTCACACCCAGCACCACACTGCTGTTCATTTCCTGTATATATACCGCTTGCTGTCATCAATGTCTCTTCTCCAGCCTTTTTAGCTGTTGACCCAATTTAATGCCTTGCTGGAGATTGCTTTTCTAGCTGTAATTAGAATAAAGAAGGACTTCACAATAAATGTATTTCTCCAGCACCCACAGCATCTGTTAACTCTTCTCTCAGTGTACGTTCCTGCCTGCTAGGCACATTCCAAGAAGATATGCATTTAGAAGCACAAATTTTGTGTCTTCCCAGTACAATTCACCCAAGAATAAATATTTAGATACTATGTATTTATTAATGAAATACATAGTAATGAAAACAGAGGTAATGTTTTAGCTAGCATTTTGCAGTGCTATACAGGCTTAGAAAAAAAATTGGGCATTATAGCAATTTGTGGTGTGTTACTCCTAACACTGCAACCCAGCTTTACTTCAGTGGTGATTACAGCATAGCCATTAGTCAGTTTGACCTAATTTGGTTGCTCTTTTTCTGACAGTTTGACACTAAGATTGTAACAAGCCTTATCTACAACATGATAATTGTAACACATATTAGAATAAGACAGATCACACACTACACACCCTAGGAACCTCTAGGATTACTTTAGCTGCAACTTTCAGGTATAGCCTAATTCTATAAAGTAATATATGCTTGATGATTGCTTCAATTTTCCTGTAATTTCCCAGTATTCTTCCCTTTTTGCAACTCAGATCTGCACTGGAAATAGTTATTACACCGACAACTTGCTGGATGATCCTGATAATTTATCATTCATAGTATTAGACCAGGAATTCCCAAATACTTAAAAAAAATTAGAATCAATAGGCCACTACTATTTCTTTATTGTCCACCACTCCCTACAGAAGAAAAGTTTTGAGTGGAAAAGGACACTGCATTGAAGTTGCACTTGGGGATCCCCTTACCATCTGTTTACATTTAGGAAGGACATCATCCACTCTTTGTCTCTCTTCAAGGAAAAGTATTTCCATGCACATATGAACCTACTGGAGCTTAGAAAACAATTTGCCATCACATTCAGCAGTAGGATTTCCAAAGCTGGGACACAGCTGATAGGGCTGTGCTGTCCTGTGCAGATAAGACACCTGCCTTACAGAGAGTGAGCGTGTCCGGCCAGGTTGACACATCTCACGTATGGCACAGACTCAGTTCATCCACAAGGAGGTAGTCCACAGAGGTGTCAGTCCCAACACCAGGGGAAGGTATTCTTTGAAATCAAGACACCCAGAATAGAAGGAGGCAGAGCCTCCCAGCAATCCATATTTGTTCATCAGATCTGGACATATAACACTTCTACAAAGTTTACTCTTCCCAACTTGAGAGAGATGGAGGAAAAGGAACAAGGCTAGACACCAGCAGGGGGTGAAAAGAACAAATCAGCAATGTCAATCCCCACAGCATGTGTGACACTAGAAAGCAAAGCTTAGACTGAAGTGTTATTCTCTGCCATTTATTAACTAATACTTCTTTTAGGATATGGATGCACAGTGATGAAGCACTGTTGAGTAAGGAACAAATATTACAAATGAAAACTCACCAAAAGACAGAAAGCTTGTGCCAGTTTTGCACTAGCTTTCTACATTCATCCCAAACTCCAACAGAAAAGTCTTCTCTACTGAGTAATTAATAAGGAAAGTGCTAACAATACAGTCCCATTGGAACTAGTTAAAAAACCTAAAAGACCTACCAGTCGCAAATAGGCAAACACTTGATTCTGACTCAACATTTTGTTACTACTAACTACTATTAACTCTGAAGCAAGAAGCATTCACTTTTTAGGCAGCAGACAGAGCCTCCAACCAAGCTTGCCATAGACATGAGGAGGTACAAATGCCGCCCTAGGACAACTGAGAGTGTGTAGCTCATGGAGCGTATTTTGATCTTCCATCTGGGTATGGGTTTGTGATGTACCATTAGTTATACAGTATCAGAACAACAAGACACAGATTATTTGACCTGAAAAGTAGTATTCTTAGGATGAAGTTAATTTTTTCAAACTTGACAGAGGGTAAAAAAGACTCATCATGTCCTTCCTCTTCCACATCAGAAAAAAGGACTGCTTGGGGAAATGAAGGTTCAAAACTTAGAATCAAGAGATAAAATTCTTTAAGTAAATTATCACTGTGTTTCTCCACAACTTCCTTTCATCCTTCTGTCTTGTTTTCCTTTTAAATACATGCATTGCTCCAGCTCAATTTAAAAGAAAAAACTTTTTTGGTCAAATACATTTTATTTGCATACAACTTGGGCAATGGACACCATATTCTACAAAACAATCAGTTCCTTGAAGCTTGTAAATTCATTATAGTAGGTTGCTACATCTGGAGATATAGTAATTCTATGTAAGAGTGGTGCTTAACAATAGGCTCTCGCACTTAGTAGATGATCCTGTTTAGACTGTAGACATAATACACAAAGGATCAATTCAGAGAGCACTCCATGGTAAAATTGTAGACTATGTAGAAAACACCTTAGAAAAAAGCTAAAAAAATGCTTCTTACTCTTTTTTTTAGGAAAAAATAAATCCTACAAGAAGGAAGAGGGAAGAAGAAAGGGAAAAGACTCTTCAGTAATCAACAGTGGAAGTGTAGACACGAGATATGATCTACATTCAGTAGCCTGTTGAAAGAGAGAGCAATGATTGTCATACAGCCAAAGTGTTGTAGTGTTGTCCTTTGTGATAACCCAAGACCTGCTATACATGTTCAAAACATGTATATATGGTTGTGTCTCTCTAGGGTCACAACACCAGGACTTAGAAGTTCTCCAAGTCAGTAGTAGGAGATATTAGGCTGCATTCAGACAACACAGAAAGCAATTACCACTACTCAATAAAATTGACATCTATGCAATCTTACACAATGGGACAGGATAATCAAATCTCATGCTTCAAGGCATAATATGACTGCTTAGAGGATGAGGAGAGCACTTCCTGCCCATTGTATTTTACAAATAGTTGTTCTTATCTTTCTCCAAATCAGGAAGACAAATAGATGTTACAAATATGGTCAAATCACATTATAGCAAATTATATGTAGGACACTAATTTGCACAAAAGAACTATTGGAACCTTTTTTATCACTTCTACGTCCTTCTTTTTAAAGAAAAAGCAATAGTTGGAAAAGGCTGAAGTTCTGTGAAATATTATCAGAAACTTGCTAAGAAATGTTCTAGTTGCACCTTCTCTATTTTTAACATACACTTAACCTGAGTTCGTTCACACTCCATTGATTAAAACTATTTACATGCAGGTTTTGTTTCACCTCCCATTAAAAGACTGTTTGTAGCTATGGCACAACTAAAAGTATCCTCCTCTGCTAAATGAACAAGCACAAAATAAATACCATTAAAATCAAGTTATTTTAAGGAGATATTTTCTTGAACCAAGGCACTATTGCCTAAATTTTGTTCACAATGCCCCTAACACCTGCCCCCAGCACCTTCCCCTCCTCTCTCCCCTGCTGGCTAGGCTAGATTTTTTTTTTTTTTGGTGATAGGCTTGAGTGCCTTGCTTTGTAAGCATGCCCTGTGCAGGGGGTGGAAGAAAATGTTACATTCAGGCTTTGAGGCTGTGAAGTCAGCCTCTCAGAAATCAAGAGATTCCAGAAAACAAGGAGAACACACTAATTACTTTGTTTCAAGTAATTTGCTCACTGTCACTTGGGAACTTTGTGGCAGAAAGCAGCTCCATGGGCCACCATTGCCCTGCTTTCTCCTTCTGCCTGGTAACTTCATCCTTTAACTAACATCCTGGTAACTAACATCCTTTACACATGTGCTGCCTTCTGCAATGAATCAGGCAGGGCCTTATGGATGAACTTTCAGGTTGTGAGAGAAACTCTACAGGACAGGAACAAATCGAGTAAAAATGGTGCAACTGTAGACAGAGGCAATGCTGTGGAGATGGAGACATGCAACATCCCAGTGCTGAGGAGGAAAAACACCAAGACAAAAAGACATCAAGCTTGTCAGGAAAACTATGAAGCTGAAAGACCAGAACTGAGAAACACAGAGGACAAGGCCCTCCCAGGGGCTACAAAGCCCATCCTGTCCTCATCTGCTGATGACTGCCCAGCTCACTGTGTGCCTTACAAGGGCTGCTTCACTCAATAGTTGCCAAGTTCTACCCATCTACCTTTTGTATTGCCCAACACACGTAACAGCTCCATGCTTTAACACTGTGAATATCCTCTTGCAGTCTTTGTGCATGGCAAAACATACCACAACAAGCTGACCCAACTGAATGATTTCAGGGTTGCTGTAGAAAATTTAAGACTGAAAAGTATGGAAATTGCTCCCACAATAATATCCCCCAGTACAAATTCGAAATATCTAATTTTTGCAAATGTTTTTGCAAAGCTTTTTGCAGAAGAAAGAGTGGAAGAACCTAAGTTTGCAACAACCCTAAAAATCTAACAGATTTCTGTTAAATTTGGAAACAAAATTCTGTCAAATTCTGGAAACATCCCCTGCAGAATGAATTTTACTTTTCAAACATAATATGAATAATATACGACATGGAAGTGGGGCAGAAAAATATATCTGTTTTTTCTTTATGGCAATATTGTTACATAGATGGCAAGGAGGTCTTATTAACCACAATAACAATATTCCATCATTTGCACAGTAATCTAAAGCTTTAAGAGAAAGATTTTAATGCTAACATTGTTTAACTATCCAGTTATTGCCTAATTTTCCAGCCAACTTATAACAGGATAATTTTAGTTTTGCAGAAAAAAACCCCACCATAAACACACAGTGGAAAATACACACTGGATAGAGTTGTTCCAGAATGTTTATTAGCACCATATCATACAAACTGTCATAAGGTTTGCATGGATAAATCAAAGTTATGACCAGTGACAAAATTCCTAGAAAAAAACAGGATTACCTTGTCAAATTAGCTTAGAGGATTTTCATGGTGAATGGTAAGGTTATACTGTTCTCCAATCCCTTTTCACTAACTAATCTGAGTGACTGAGAGGGTATGGGGAAAATAGTTCTTATGAATACCTGACTTTTGCCTGTATCCTGATTAAAACTGAAAAAATTTCTTGTGCTGGGTGAAAAGGGCTAATACAATAACAATAGCATAAGATTTTTTTTTTTTCCTTTCTAATTTGGGACCAAATTCTGCAAGATTCTCATGTAGGGAATGATGAATTGCAGAGTAACATCGCAATTACAAAGAGGATGGGAGAACACCTAGAAAAACAATTCACAGCCACTTCAAAGTCTCACCCCGGAACAGGAGGTATATGGGACCTTTGTAGATAATGGAACTCTGTCCAATGGCTGCAGAAGAAAGTACAAAGTTACAGCTGGTACAGGCTCAGGAATCATAACTAAACTCCAAAGGCTGAATTCTGGGAACTACCATGGCTTGCTTGGGAAAAAAAACCAAAAAAACCCCAAACAAATCCAAACACAACTTCAAGAACTATCATAAACTGAGCTGATCCCAAGCTTACACCTTGTTTCACTCATTTGGCCATTTAAGCTTCTACCTACTTTTGGCAGAACAGCTAAAAACGGGGATTTTTAACTGTTTAGATGAATCAAAAGACAATAATTAAGTTGCTTTCTGGTTCCTTCCATAAACAGAGGACAATCTTGGAAAGGATGAAAGAAAAATTTTTATTGTTACCATATTATTTCTTACTTAGAAGGAAGAGAATATGCTTTTTCTAATACACTGATCTTTTTCTCACCCCTTTAGAAACGCATTTAAAGTAGATTTTAATTTGATACACTGAGGTAATACCCCTGATGGCCTTTCAAATTCAGGAAAAGTCAAATGGAATGACCAATGCAAGTCACATCCATCATCCTCCTCATTTTTCTAAACATAGCATAAAATGCCATTGAATTTTTTTCAATTGGAACCCTAGTACATATTTCTGAAAAGCTAAAGTTCAGAGTTCTTTCCTCTGCAGTTATATAGGAAAGTTTTCCATTTAAATCCAGGCACTTGTTCTGAAAAAGAAAGTGCAGAACTGTCAGCTAAGTAGAGTCCAAGATGGCAGAGAACATTTCTTGAAGTCTGCCAACACTAAAACCTGTAAGAGAGATATTCAGGTTTTTTACTTTCTGGAGAGTGTGCACTTCCAAGAATTCCTTTGTTACCTGTCAAAGCTCCCAGATCACATCTCTCGGGGACAGCTGACATTAAGGCTCTTTCTTCTGAGTTTCTGAAATTAGGTCATTCTTTTTACTATTGTCACCCCTTAACAGAGGGAAGTTTCTTTTATCAAAGCATTATCTTCTCACAAATGCACTTCAGAGGAAACTTCCATCAATCTTTTGCCAGTTTGGATTTTGTAGGGAAACTTGCACAACTACTGAAAACTTTTCCAAACATAATCGCTATATTTAAAAAAAAATCCACAACGATTTCTATCTGAGTTACTGTGCTTTGAATCAATGCATTTCTCCCCTGGAGCTCAAAAAGTAACTAGCAGCGTAAGCTCCTCACACAATCTGCACCATTTTCATTAGATGTAGCTAGTACCACATTTCAGAAAGCTGCTGAAACTGTAGGAATTATTCTGACCATATTCATGTCACATCATTAGTATTTTACCAACTTCACCAAAGTACTTCAAACTTGCGACAGCATAGATAAGCTAAAACTCAAGGAACATGCACCAAGTGGATACAGGGACACCTGGCCTTATCATGCACTGAGATTTCTAGGATTTTTATCCGAAGTCAGCTGTGCATGAACCTCTGTCACTGTGTCCTGCAGCACTGCACCATTTCCTGCTGCCTCAGCTTCCTCCTTGTAGGTGGATACCTGACTCTTGCTCCATTATGTACTGCAGACATTCTCCCATGTCCACTGTCCCTGTGCTGATTAAATATCACAGGATCTGATCCAGCAGCATATGATACTTATTCCTTGTTGATCAAATCCTGTTGATTTTACTGGAATCAGTTCAGATTTGGACAAGTCTGAAGCAGCAATGAATCAAAGCACTTCCAAACTCTAGTTCTGCAAAAGACCAAGCTCTACTATCCCTTGTTTTTCAAAGACAGAAGGGGGCAGGGTTTAGGAGATATTAAATTCTTTACAGCTAAAAGACCTAATTTTTTTGCTGGGTAGATCAGGAACCCATACTGGTTTGTCTCCTGCATAATCCCCTCAAAGAACTCTAAAACATTTTCTAGCCCTTCAAAACAAATGAGCAATTTCAAAACGTGAAGTAGAATTTGGCGTAAGAAGAGAGTTCCGAAATGGTTTTTTATTCTCATCACATCAGCGTATTCAGAAGGCACACTACAAATATGTTTCTCATATCAAGAAACAGGCAATATAAAAGTAACTGGCCATTTCTTCCTTCTGTGCAACTGCAGCATCACAGCAAATAAATTTCCATCTGGTGCCCGGTTGACTTGCACCATTTTCTTCCCATTAGTCCTGCTTTAGGTTTAGGGGTATCAGGACCAAGCGGAATGTGGTTGTTACATCAGTGTGATCTTCAAGTTCCCAGCTGATGGATAACCCCCTTAAGGCACAGTGTCAGCCCACACACACTGCTCCACTGCCACTGAGGTGAGGCCAAGGCGTCACCATAGCAGAGCCCAAGGAAGAAACATTCAAATTCTGCACTGTGCAGTTCTCCAGGGAGAACGGACTCTGGTCTACGTAAGAAGCAACAGAAAGAGAAGTTGCTCCATGTCCAAACTGTATACTGCTCACATTTCACAGTTCTTGTAGTCTCTGCAAAATCCTACTCTGACTTTGTGGGGATGTGAAGAGGAGTTCGGCTGTAAGGAGTTAAGACTCTCTGCTAAGAGTCTATGCGGGGACTATAGGATTTCAGAGACTTTCCAATGGAATTACGCACTGTATCTTGTAGGCTGAACTATGGATAAATGTCTACAGTTATACCAGGAGCCATAAGAAATTAGCAGTTATTTTTGAGCTGCCATCACCTGTCAAAACTTAACTGTAGTGCAGGAACCTTTTGATAGAAATGGTGCCTGTTTCAGGCAAGCACAGCAAAGTATAGCTTAGCAGCAATGTCACTCTGCTCCAGATCAGCTTGAAAAAGGAGCTGGGAGCTTTCAAAACTGGAGAACAGGCCATAAATATGCCCATATGTTATTCAATCTAATTTTTCTAGAATAAGAGCAACCATATAAACAATGTAGGGACCAGATTACCTTTCCTACCTTACCATTTTCTGCAGAGGAGAGGAAGAGACAAGCAGAGACCAGAGGCTATAAAGAGATCATATTAAATGCTGTTGTGCTCCTGTACCCAGGGGTTACAGAAGATTGCCACACTGCCATAGCCCATATGGTCTTCTCCACTTCTGACCTAGGTGAAGAAGGGAAACTCATGGATGATTTCTCCTCCCTATTAGGCAGCACAACACAAAATGCAAGAACTCAAATGCTGTGATGCAGGGTCAGACCACATATCTACCCGCTCGTGCACCCTGTCTAAAACACTGATCAATACACATCTAGACAAAAGTGCAAGGACTAGGTGATTGCAAAGATACTAATTCTAAATCTATTCCTGTGCACTAACTGTGGATCCTGGACATTTTATTTAGTACTCAGGCTTGAGGGATTTTAATTACTGTATTTTAAAGGACCCCTTTCACTGACTGCAAGACGTGTTTACAAGTATGGACATGGCAGAGCAAGTATTATCCTTGCTCCAAATGCCACTTGTAACACAATATTGTTACAGCTGATGATTTCATGCCACTTCAGATTTAAAGTATGCCTTCCAGCACTCAAATCAGATCATAAAGCTCAAGGGAGAGAGAATCACCTGCTCACAGCTAGCAAGAAAGTTAAAAGCAAGTCCATAGCTTCAGAGTTTTGATTCTTATTTTTACATCAGTGTCTTTCCTTACTTTTACAGTTCACTCAAGAAGCCTTCAAAAAAAGCTAAAGTAACTTAAGATGTTATTGCCTTCACATTATGTCTGACTGAGCCACCTTTGTGACTGTATAGACAATGACATTACAGATGATGACAAAAATCAAGGTAATGGTTTGGAATGTGTTGAGTACTGTCTGTTTAACTCTTCCCAGTGGCAGAGTCATCATTAAGATCTTCATTCTGACATCATTCATATTAAGTAGAGCATTCAAGTACACATTAAACTTCAACCACCTGCTAAAGTTCTGAATCACTTTTTTGGGGAATTAGGTGTAGCCTTTCATGTACCCTTTCAAAGTGGGGTGGTTTGCAAATGTGATAACTACATAAAATCATAAAATGTAGCCACAAAGAAAATTAATTCAGAGTCTTTTTGAACACCATCTCACAATACAAGCTAATGGACAGGGCCTTAAGTTGAACCAGTAGAGGGAACCCAAACGCAGCACACTCCGGCTGCCACCCAGCAGAAGCAACATTACTCACAGGAACACACAGGGTTGAGAGCTCCCAGCTTTTAAGCTGCAGCATCATCCGTGAGGCTGCAGCATGCCTCCTTCTGCTAGAACAAACTAGACAGACACACCATTTTTCACTGCCTTGTGGTCTATTGTGGATATACTGACATTTTAGACTACATACATTGAGTTTCTTAAAATCATTTTTAAAGGACAAGTGTATTGAATGTATTGTGTTTGTACAGCCTACGCTAGTCAATCTGTATTTTTCAACTTTACTACTTCATTATCATTATGCCTGTCTTCTATAATATCACATAATCTAATGTTCACAGTATGCACAATAACAAGGAACACCTGAAAGGAACAAAGACATGTAAGGACTCATCCACAACTATGTTATCTTAGCTATAGATATATATATGTATATATCTGTTTGGTAGCACATTTGTACAATTTTCTCACTGCATATGTTGGTTTGGGGGTGGGGGTTGTTGCTCTTTATAGAGATTTTTCTGGCACAAAAAACTTACAAGTGGGAATCTCTCCCCCACTGCTTGCGAATTTCTTCTGCTTAAGTGTTTTGGAAAAGCTACAGTGTGTTTCCCATGCGTTTTCTGGCAGCCTACATGAATCCCTTTTCAGCATCTTGAACTGAATTTGCATGGGAAAACAGATTACCCTAAGACAATTACAATGTCATCTGATTAAGAAATTCCTGCACTGTCTAGGGTTGTGAATTTTATTTAAAAAGGACAATGAGGACTTTGTTGAAAAGTGAACACATCTGACAGACTTCAGGAAATTTGAAAACTGTTTATTTCTTACAGCATCACATTCTATGGGAGAAAGCTACTGGCTTCTCCGTAAGTTAACTTCACTCAACCACACACCATTTCTTTCATGTTGGACTGCCCAGAGCAAAGTTTCCCACACTCCTTAAAAACAAGTGCATCTGTATCTGTTCCTCCAGAGGATGCAAGCACTCAATAGATAATCCATGGAGTGATAAAGGCAGCAGAGACACAAGAAAACATCGCACAGAGTCAGACCAATGTAGATCCTAATAGTAACTTTGCACTCATTTTATCCACTGCCTTCATGACTTCCTCAAACATGATGAACCCTCTTTCAACCCTCTCTCCAGACCAAGGACTCTTGGCCAATTCAGCACCAATTTGTAAGATGGCTGGTGTATGTCCTTGATTATTTGTGTTACTCTTCTCTGTATATTCTTGAACTCCACTATTCTTAAGATGTGGATGCCAGAAACATTAGCTTGTATAGATTTTTATGAGGAGCAAAAGTATTTGCTGGCTTTGCTTCTGTCATCTCTGTCAAAAACCTGCAATTCCCTACAGGTATGTTTCCTCTACAAAGATAATCCACCACAGTTGTCAGCATTGAAAACAGTTTAACAGGGAATAAACATGGTCTAGTGAAAATACTCACAAGACCACACTCCATGCAGCTGGATTTCAGAAACTGCACATGGATTATACCCTAGCTCATCCCAAGAAAAATAAACAGAACACTGGGGGATAGATGCAAAACCAGCAAATTTGTCACAGTTGCTACTTGCACAGCTCCCTGATTTGCCTGGAGACAAAGGATGAACTCAAAGGGCTGGGAACCATGAAGTAGGAAGTTCATTCTCCTAATGTCTACAAGGAGAAAGAAAAGTACAGCCCTCTTTTATTTTTAGACCAGAAACTTGAGACCATACTTTGTTATGTCAAGCACAGATGTGGGTTCAGGGAGGAGAAAAAAAATAGGTTCTGGCTTAATTTCTAAGCACACTGGATGAATCCAAATGCAGGTCTGTGCTTATGTGATTTACAATAGGATATTGTAATAGCTGGACAGAAGTAGATTTATGTGGCCTGTGTGCAATTTAGATCCAAAAAGAGAGAGCAGTATCACGTATAAGGAGACTTTGCTGTCAAGCTATACCCACCATTCTCTTGCTCATCAGGCATTTCAATCATCCCTCTTGTACTTTGTTTTAAATAAAGCTGCAAGTAGATATTCTAATCCAGGCTGTCTGGAATAAAACAAAGCCTCAGAGGAGCTAAGATTCACTCATAAAATAACTGGGTTTTAACTCAGAATTACCCAAACCTCTGACTAAATTAGTACACAGAAAAAATCCTAAGTGTTATACTGCCGCAAAAGCACAGCTGTATTTATCCAACCAATGATATTCAAGAGCCACCACCATATCTCCATTTGAAAGGAAGAAACTCTAAGCCATGTGCAATGTGCACTTCTGAAGTCCCTCATTTCCAACAGTGGCTTTCTGGCCTTACTCTCAAAAGCACATAATTTCAGACACTGACAACTGTGCTACTGTCTGAATTGCAAGACAGTTGTGTTGACACTGACTACCTGAGGTCTAGAATCTTCTTTCTTCTCCTTTCATCTCCTCTCCATACTTTGTTTTTCACTTTGTCACGTGCAATACCTCTCTTATTTCAAAAGAATTAAAAAAATTATAGTATTCATAACATAGAATATATCCCTTTTATGCCCCATATAATACTGTACATACATCTGATAGCACCACATATATTACCGAGTTAAATGGACTCTATTTTGCTGTTTTACAAATATATTTCCTGGAAAGTCAAGGTTTTTTTATAGAGAAGATTACATTCCTGAATATTACATTCAACCTATGTTATCAAGAATATTCTCCAGTCCTTTCTCACATACTTACTTGCAGGCAGCCTTTGCTAATATTTATTTCTGTTTATTAAAACTCTTTTTAGCTTTATTAAGCTACACCTTCAAATTATTAACTACAACAATCAGATTCTGATAGTCAATTCTTGAACTGACAAGACTACTACCTTCTCACCTGCACATCCATCCAGACCACCGAGATCCCAGGAAACACAGCTCATATCAACAGCTCATACCCAGAGTGTGCCTAATCAAGGGGAAGGAGCAGAGAGGAGTAACTACCCGGTGCTGACCACACCCAGAAACGGGGTGTGGCCGCCCTCACCTGCATTGACTTCAGCTGAGCAGCAAACTTTCCAGGAACTTTTCCTAAGTAGGCAACCAGGAAGTGTGAAGTATAGATAATTTTAAACTGTGCAGATGGCCACGTCTACCTCTAAAATGTCTAAAGTGCAATCCTGAAAGGTACAATAAAATTTTACATTACCAGAGGACACCTTCTGTTAACATCTCTTGAAATCCAAAGCACTAATTAACAATGTTTTGGTTTTCTGTGACTGGAGTGCAGGTTAAATTTAACCTAATTCCTCTGCCACAGAAGGTGACAGCATTCACAGCCACCAACACTAGCACTTTCCTGATCTCAATTACTCATGCTTCTGGACTTACTGGTAGTATAAGGAAGTAATATACTGCTCACTACTAATTTGTTCCAAATTTAAACTAAGAGTTAAATTCCCCATGGTAGCCTCAAACATCAAGCAGCATTTGGGAACTTGTGTATCTTTCCAACCAGGAGACAGTACTCGGATCCACTATTCACTTTTCAAGTGACATTGCTGTGGTTACAAATTTAATTACCCTTCCAGGAGAAGATGGGAACTGCTAACTTAATAAGCTGTACAGTTTTTGGTATAGTGTCTTTACAACCACAGTAAAGGTCTAATCAGTTACTACATTTTTCCACCCTGGGGTGGTTGAGCACTGGAGGAAGACATTCCCACAAAGATGAGAATTATTGAATCAAAGGTGTCTTGAAGTAGCAAGTTCCCAGGCTAAGGCCAGGTCAGGTCCCAAATAAAGGGGCTTTTTGGACAACAGTTTTACTAGAATCCTGTGCAGATGCTGGCAGATACCCTCACAAAAAAGGTCCAACCCATTTAGTAGTTGTAAAAATATTTTTCTTGAGTGCTACTGTTCACTGAAATTACACTTCACTTTAACAAGGCTGCTGAACCACTGTTTGTTATTTTCACTCAACAAATAACATAAATAATATCTACCATGGGTGTGACCTGGATTTACCAGCTCATCAGCTGTGCTGGTAATATGTCTCCTAAAGTGGCTGCTAAGTGAAAAAAGGTAACTTCAGTCCAGTACAACATTTCTGCATAATGCTGCTAATTTTGTGATTGCCATGCTAGAAGAGAGCGGAAAATGGAGTTCTCCCATACTTTTTTAAGTTCAGAACACACTTTGGAGTTGTGCTAAGCCATGAAAGAATAGGGACTTAAAGGATCTGAAGGAACTGGTTGTACTTGCAGGGGATCCCCTGAACCTTCCTACCTGAGCACAGGTGATGAGCGAGCGTATATACATACATATAGACAGACATGGAAACATCTACACACACGCAACCCTCCCATGAAGGGATATATATGTGTTTTATAAGGATGAAGGCATGCCCCTCTTTGAAGATGGCTTTGCAAGGAGGGTGGGAAGCAGAGGATTTGCCATTCTATCTTGAACCATCTGCCTCAAAACATTTTAATTGCTTACCAGCTACAAATAGATGTATTGCAAATGGACATAAATATAAATTCATTTTGAGGCAGTCGGCATGATTACTTTCCTTAAGTGATGAAAATTACTGTGTAAACCAAACTCATAAACTGAGTGAAATGAACGACTCCTAACCCCCCCCCCCAAGCATTAAAATCTGCAAATTGGTAGTAAAACACTTTTATGTTCAAGTATTTCTTCCCTCTACTGAGGCTTAAACCTAGTAATTCTTGGTGGAAATTGTTACCACTAAAACTTTTCATCAACAGAGTTAATAATGA
This sequence comes from Pachyramphus minor, assembly GCA_013397135.1. Lineage (NCBI taxonomy): Eukaryota > Metazoa > Chordata > Aves > Passeriformes > Tyrannidae > Pachyramphus > Pachyramphus minor. The sequence goes on along the minus strand of VYXB01001197.1, from coordinate 206,643 downwards.
AAAACACAGCTGAAGCAACTGCTAATGATTATGTTATAAATTTAATTATCAGCAATAAAAACATGTCATTTTAATTGACTCGAGTGTCATAAACAAGTGGAATACAGGACAGTCAGGCAACCACAGGACTACAATAATAAAATATCCCTTTAATAATCCCTGTGATAATGCTAAGTGAGAGGGTAATGGACCATGTTGGGGTTTTTTTGCAAATCATATAAATACCAAGAATGTCATCTATATTATTACTAATTTTTACATGGTCACTATAAAAAAGCTAAAGTCAAGTTGAAGTTTGATTAGGTGCTGGGAAGACATACAGAAAACACTTCATAAAGGTATAGAAAGTATAGCAGTAAACTGAATGATGCTGTAACCCCCCCAAACAAACTGATCCTAAAAGAGAAGCAATGAGAACTGTAAGAGCAAAGGTACCACACATGGTAGAAATCATTAATGCTACTAAAACTGCCTTTATGTAATTTAAAATACTCAGAAAATAAGTGCAGAAGAAGTACCAGTGAGAGTGAGGAAAGGATTTCTCTCTTTAATGAATGTAGTGAGGATGCATTTTCCCAGAGAGAGGTCAAGAGGACAAAGGATCCCTTAAGTAGAAAACGGGAGCTTCCAAATCTACAACCAGTATAGCTACAGAGCAGTTAGGGGGGCCATCTTTCAGTACTACCTAGAACTTCCACTTACTGTTTTAGATTTCCCTTTTTAATACTGTCTGAAGCTTTGCATGCATTAATAGCAACGACTTTTCTGGATTAGATCTCTTTTTTAAAATCTTTTTTGATGATACTATCGCTTCTAGGCTACTTGCAATACTCTGGGAGTAATGTATCTCTGCAGCCAAGAGCTAAGAATTCAGCAGCATGTTTTCTGCTGCAGTCTGATCTTACAGAGTGCTTGCCATGGCACAGAATTGCCATTGTCATTTTTTTAAATGTAGGGGTTCTGCATAAATTAGACTTTAAAACAGTGCAGTCAATTGCCATGCTCCACGGATGGTATGGTTTGAGGAGCAGCCTTGACTTGACACCACAAGCTGGGATGGGAAGCTCAGTTCTAACTGCAGAGAACCTCCCCAAAGGCAGCGCAGAGTAGTAGGAACCCCCAGGTTCCTCTGGGGTCCCTGTGATGCCTGCAGCACATGGGCCACCATGCTCTCTCCTCTGGGTGGTGGCTCTGCAGATGTGGAAATGCACCTGTCCTTCTCCACATTCTCCTGCCCTCACCGGCCCCTCCAGGACCCAATGGGCTTCACAGTAGAAAACCAAAGAGACTAATTCAGGTTGGATTTCCAGGTGTGAGTCTGGAAAGACAAGACTGAGGCAAATGAACACAAAACACAACCCAAGCATCCACTGAGGAAGAAGCCACCGCCTAGCTGGATCCACAACCCATCATTTAAAGCTCCTCCACAGCCTCAGTCTCACTGCCCCACATCATGGAGAGCAGCTGCACCTTTCCTGAGCTTGGCCTGAGCCTCTCCCTCCCTACAGACCTCCAGAAGTAAAATTTGGATACAAGTGCAAATTTCCATGGCTGCACTGCCTGGGGCTTGGCAGCTGGGGTTTGAGCTGTGATGTCCCCTGCCCAGCACTCCGCTGGCCAGGGACATGTGCAGCACAAATGCCAGGGATAGCCTTTACCCCGAGTCCTTGTGCAGTCTGCTGCTCCTCCCCATCACCAGTGTTCCTTCTGTTAAGGACTGCCAATACATTTAGAGNTGAAGAGACTAATTCAGGTTGGATTTCTAAGTGTGAGTCTGGAAAGACAAGACTGAGGGAAATGAACACAAAACACAACCCAAGCATCCACTGAGGAAGAAGCCACCTCCTAGCTGGATCCACAACCCATCACCAGAAGCTCCTCCACAGCCTCAGTCTCACTGCCCCACATCATGGAGAGCAGCTGCACCTTTCCTGAGCTTGGCCTGAGCCTCTCCCTCCCTACAGACCTCCAGAAGTAAAATTTGGATACAATTGCACATTTCCATGGCTGCACTGCGTGGGGCTTGGCAGCTGGGCACTGGCCAGGGACATGTGCAGCACAAATGCCAGGGATAGCCTTTACCCCGAGTCCTTGTGCAGTCTGCTGCTCCTCCCCATCACCAGTGTTCCTTCTGTTAAGGACTGCCAATACATTTAGAGTATTTGGGTTTTATACCATATTTGTGGTGTGATCCTGCAGACCAGGGTCTGGGTACCAGGTTACTTCCACTGTCTCCTCTTAGACTTCTCTTCTGGAAACAAAAGCCCTGTTGCCTTCTGTCTTGTGAGGCAGGAAATTTTTGCTCAGGTTCCTCTGTCATACTTATCTGGATTTCTAATTTGTGAATCCTCAACTGTTTAATTAAAAGGAAGCTGGTAATTATAGAATTATAGTTCAAACCTTGGAATTATTTCTTTGCAGTGATTTATTTATTTGCTTATTTAAATCAGGTGCCTGGTATGTGCCTTCCAGCTACTTAGCAACCCAGAGGTTTGTAGCAACAATGCTGCCTTGCCACACTGAAGAAAGCAACCCATTTTGGGGGGTTTGTTTCCCTGTGATATTTCAAACTGTCATGTCACCAATTCTTGACAAAAAGATAGCTGTTTACCTCCTTCACACAGAGGTGCTTACTCTATGACTATAAAAAACAGGCTTAGCTAGGAGGGGTTTTTTACAGATTCCCTTTCTGAGGACTCGGTATGTTGCTAATCCCTAGAAGGCTCTCAGTTACTCCAGTGACTGACATGTTAAAAAACCACCATAGTACAAAAAACCATAATCACCTGTGAGACAGAGCTAAGGGAGATGCTATCAATACTGAGCAAGAATTTGTCGATTTTCTTTCAGAATTAGAAAAATTCTGATGTTTTGATGCCAAGAAGGGATGTCTGCCTGAAGAATGACTGTTCTCACAACAGTTTCTTACACTGCTCACTTGTGAAAATACTTTTATACTTTCTGACACAATAATATGTCTCAGTGCATTTGATTCACCAAACACAAGCACTTTATTGAAGTGAAAAATAAGCTATTAGGCCTGTGTTTATATCTCTTTTTAACTATATAAACTGAGGCACTTCAGGCAAAAATCCTGAGGGGGCAAAGAAACCTCAAAACTAAAAATGACTAAAGCAAAACTAGTATATACATATATACTAGTATAGGTATATAGAACAGAGAAAAAATACTGCCTTTTTAAAGGATGCAATAGTGAAGAAGAGTAAAATTATCCGATGCAGTTTCTGTGATAAAATGTTTTAGAAATAATAATATTCTAAATTTATATTATTAAATCTTTTGAAGCAGACAAAGAAAGCTACATAATAAATAGCTTGTTAAAGCAACATTTTAAACTTTTTCTCATTTCTAGCATAGAATTTCTACAGAATTAGAATGAAAGAAAAAAACATTCACAGTTAAATTCAAAACCCAGAAAATGTGAAACTTAAATAATTCTTTCTTCTACCACCAAACATAAGTAAAAACAATACTTTGAACCTAGCAAGTTAGTGTTCAGATCAAAATTGCAAAAATTAGTTCTAGTGTGAAGCCATAAAGAAATAATTAAAAAAAAAAAACAACAAAACAATTCTTGTTCCTAGCCACTTTTTAAGGTAGTGTTTCACAAACAGAAGATAAAGTTAGTTGGAGGACAATTTAGTTGCCCTCTTATGCAGAATTCTACCAGACTCAGTGAGTTTGCCTTGATAGGATCCATGCAAATGTCTCCTAACACTCTCCTCAGCTTTGCTTTGTGATTCCCTGTCTCCTTTCATCTGCATTTTCTTTGAATTCCGGGATTAAAGAAATTCAAAATTGGTATGCAACAGTATGACAGACTTAGTCATGTCAGCTTTTTCAGAGTGCCTTCATCTGTTCGGACTGATGCTCTGAGTTTGATGCAAAACACAAGCCTAGATACTTTTAAAGATGCTCCCTCTACAAATGACCACTTTGGGTAGAGAAGGTGTGAGTTGAGAGGACCATGACATCCACAGCTTGATAACTTGTTAATGACTGGCCATGAAGACACAGTTTTCCAGTCCACAACTCCCTGTATAATATTCAGTTGCTTTCAGGTTTCAGTTCAAATGCCTAACTCTATATACACTCCACTCAACTGTTTCTCAGCTTCCTTCCATATATACAAACCAGGATTCAATACGTCAAAATTCAGACCTCAGCACTTGGATACTGCACATATTTGTAGAAGTTTGAGAGGAGCAATATGAATGAATTTACCTTCCTTCAGCAAGCAAAACATCTGTTTCATGCTGAATAAGCTTGCTTTTCAAACCATCTGATTTAGCTGAACCCCCTTTCTGACCTACTCTGCATAAAATAAGTGGTATTCAGATCAGAGACAGCTCTGCACCTGTGCAACAGCAGCCCTGCACATTGTGCTTGCAGGTGGTCAGCAAATGGCCCACCAGGCACAGCAGCTATTTGCACCTAGTCAGCATGTTTGTATATAATTTATCCACATGTATATGTAAGTAGATAAAAACCTGACTGTGTACGAGCAGAAATACTGGGAATAGTTCGAATGTCTTGTGGGAACAGATGTCAACACTGCCAACTGCCCATGACAGGGTCCTGACAGAAGTCAGCACCCCATCTCTCACTCCCCCAGCCATGGGGAGGGGAATCACAGTTGTGCTTGGCACCCATCACAAGAGCAGACTGTATGCAGGTGGCACAGCCTGCTATGAGAGCTGTATTTTTTGCTAGTCTACCCCTGCAATATTTAAACTCTGTATTTTGTAAGATTCTTCTGAGCAAGAAGAAACAGCATAAAGGACAGTGTTTGGGATATAAATTGTTTAGTCACTACTGTCCTCAGAAAATTATTGTGAACATGACAAGCTGCTGAACACAAGCTGGCCACTGCAGGCTTCATGCTTGTTATTTTTGTTATGGCAACCTCTCGAGAGAAGGTACGAGAAACACTCTCAAATAAAGTGCTTCCTCCCATGACACTGGTGTACTGCTGTTGTTCAGATGGTAAGAAATGGGGAAGGAGCTGTGAGTCAGGCTCTAGCCAGCTATTACTGAAAGCCTAAGCAGTGTGCACCTGGCACAGTGTATTGGGGAATGTGGATGTTTTCTCTTCTGGTCTGTGTTTGGCCCAGCCACCTGTGAAAGTTTGTTCTGTTTCCTGCCAAGTAGTGGGAAAACAAGGCCTGATAAACGAGAACTTTGTCCTTGAAGACAGTACTTTGTATAAACTGAAATTGATTGGTATCTTCCTATTGGCTGATGGCCCTCCAAGGGCATGTGAAGGAGAAAGTGAAGAGGAGGGAGATGAAGTAAGCCCCCAGGCTCATTTAGGGAAGACCCCTCCAGGTGTATCA